>OY744527.1:65502588-65620088 GCA_963556195.1 Sepiola atlantica
ATTTATTCGAATCCCAGACGTGACTGACTCTAAGCTAACATTATTATCGCTAGGCTGACGTGACAATTACATTTCAAATTCGATGCAAACAAGCTCCGTATTTAATTTTTATTTGTATAAACACAATAAGGTACAGACAGTGTTTTATCTACCCAAGGGAGAGAACTCGCAACATCGCTCGGTTTGAATATTTCTCTAAAAGTGCTCCACTTGAACAGAGCTTAATAATTATTTTCAATAAATTTATATTTTCTAATGTTCACAAGCATAGATATTTCATGTTTTAACAAGTAATTATCAGTACAGATGAAATAACTGCACCGCCAATCGAACGATTCGAACCTCGCCCCAAAATGTTCTAAATCCAAACTTCTTACCGCTAGGCCGTCGTAACAGATACATTTAAAATTCGAGAGAAATAAGCCCTGTATATATTATATTATATTTGCAACCACAGCAAGAAAAAGACAGTGTTTTTTCTATACACATGAATACACATTGGTTTTTATTATAAAGTCGATTATGTTTGTCGATCAAAGAACTATGACGATTCAACGTTGCTTAATTTCAGCAGTTTTACGAAAATCTGTTTGTCAACGGATTTGTGTTGTAAACATTTCCCAGTAGTATCACGGCGTAAATGGTCATAATCGAACCAGAAAATAGGCGAGACGGTATTCAGTACGCCAATCACGCCCCTCTAGCATCTCACAAGTCGATATCGATTTTTTGCATATTTTCAGTAAAAGCAAATGAGAAGCAAATAGTTTTTCATTGTCTTCCATAGTCATTGCCAAGAAATCAATTAGTGTTCAAGAGAAGTGCACTTCGTAAAAAAAAACGTAAGACGATTTTCGATTCTTGGCTCATTCTGAACTCTTTCGGATTAGTACACTCCACTCTATAATAAATAGCAATCTGTATTTATCTGTATATTTTTTAGATAAATAAATATCACATATCTGTACCGTCACACAAACGTCAGCGAGTAAAGAAGTTCCCTTTTTCTCGTGGTGAGGGGAAGCGAGTAAGCAAATAGCATGCCAGACAACACGCGCTGACCTAAATGAATTCGAAAAGAAATCCTCCACTCTAAATAAAAAGTAAACAGAAGACGTTCTTTAGGTCATCAGAAATGATGCTGATAATTTATATATGAAAAATTAAATTACAGACGTAATTCTATGCTTTTTAAATGAATATTAGTGCGAACACTGGCGGACCATACTTTTTCCTCTGTCATTCATTACGCTAAGTGTATACTAATTAGATGTATCTTAAATAAATGCATTGCTATTGCAATCATTATCGCTTTAACGAAATCGGCTTGACTACAGTCAAGTGAGACTTGGAGGATATTATTTAAATGTTACATTTCTGGATGTTTGGTTTGCTTGCCCATGTTTCCTGAAACGTTTTAGGAATTTCTTGAAGCCTTGACTTTGTTCACCCCAAACAAGCAAATTGCCACTGTAGACTTGAATGGGCTACTGAGGATTAGGGTGAAAAGTTAGCGGGTCATCCTGAATTGGGAGCTCTGCAGCGAAATGCTTGTTTACATTAGTTTTACATTTCTGAATGTTGGTACAGTCGGGGAGCAGGGAGGGAGTTCCAAAGGCCGGGAGCTCGAAGAAAGAAGCTAGTGGAGTAGAAGGCTCTCCAGCATCTGTAGACATCCACAGTGAATGGATGAGATCTAGCTGCTTGTGGGGTTAGTCGAATGTATTTACGTCGAGGGAGCACCAGAGCAGCAAGTTCATCGGAGCACATTGCATTGAAGTACTTGTAAAACTAGCACAAAGAAACAACATTGCAGCTATAGGACAGGGGATGGAGCTTGATGGATAGTGATGGACCTATTATATTACATATTCTTTTTTGGACCTTGTCTTGGAGGGAGAGACTAGTGGATACTGCACCAGCCCAGATGTGACAACAAAATTCTATGCATGGGCGGATGGTTGCTTTGTAGAGATATAAGATACTGTCAAATGTGAGAAGTTTACTAGCACAGTAGAGGAAGGACATTTTTTTGTAGCAGCATTGGCAATGTCTTCTATGTATTTGTTCCAATTCATGTTATCTGTGAATGTAAGGCCGAGGAGTATAAACGTTGGACTCTCAGGGAGGGAATTATTTGCCATGGACGTCGGTGTTTGTAGATGTATCTAGTAGTTGTTGAAGGTAAGGAGCTTTGTCTTAGCAGCATTAAATGTTACCATCCATTTATGATCCCATTCCATTACAGACTAGAAGTCACTTTCTTAATATTCAGCCATTGCCTCGGATATGTGAGCGTCCGTTTTACCCACATGACGAGAGTAAAGCGTGGTGTTGTCATCAATTATACGCATCTCAGACACAATGTAATCAGGGAGGTCGTTTGTAGAAATCAAGAACAATAAAAGTCCAAGGGTCAATCCCAGGGATACACTTACATGTATGTCGTGTTGTTTGGATAAACAAGAATTAAGGACAACCAGGGTCATTCTTTTGTTTATATAAAATATTAGTAATACCGTACGAATTAATTTTATGAGAAAACCTTTATGCCAGGCCTTGTCAAAGGCATTGGATATATCAAGCACTACCGGCCTAGCTTCACCTGCCCTGTCCAGTGTATGGTATATGCGTTCAGAGATAAACATTAGGATACCCACAGTAAACCGTGCTTGCCTTACTTCATACTGATGGTCAGAAAGACGTTTAGTATTAACGACGTGACGGACTATCACTATATTGATTAAGGATTCAAAGATTTTCGCGAAGAGCAGGAGTAGAGTAATGGGCCGATAATTCTGAGGGTCAGTTCTATCTGCAGAACTATTGAAGACTGGTACCACAAAGGCAATTTTCCAGCTTTCAAGGAAGCAAGATTCGGCAAGCCATTAGAGCAATTCTTTATTACTATTACTGGTATTAGGTCAAGTTTTTTTTATGATGTCCCGGACATGAGATAGGGTCATCAACTTTGCTTCAGTCCGTAATGGAAAATTTGGGAGAGAGTTGTTTGCGTAGTCCTAAGTTGAGTTTAATACGAAACGCTGGGCAAGTAATTAAGCCTTATCAGTTGCCGTGCAAACAGCATTATTGTTATTGCATAGCGGGAGAATGGTTGATTGTTAATTGTTCACCACACCATTTAAGATTCTTCAGAAATCATGACTACCTAGTTTCTGTTACTTAGTGCGTTTTCTGGTCATCTCTGTATACCATCTTCTTTGCGTCTTATATTAAAGTCTTACAATGATTTCTTGACACTATAAGTTTCTGTATATTTGTAGGTAACTTATGGTGGTTAGATTGTCTGAATGCTTGCTGCCTCTGAGTAATAGCAGCTGCACAGTTCGAAGTTAACTATTGTGGAGATATGCCTTCTTTGACCTATTCACTTACCTCTTTATTCCCGGTGTCGGTAAACGAGTTCAGGTTAGTTAGGAAGCAGGGTGTACATAAGTTGCTGGAGTGGTTTTTCTAGACGCGTGTCAATCGAATGTCGATCTGAACAATTTGTGACATTGTGGATTCTGGGATTTCGCCTTAGCTGTCATTGATGCCATGCCCTTAAGCCGCCTATTTAGCGACTGACTACTTCCGTCTGCAGCTAACCTTGGGACAACGGTAACCTTTGCCGGTAGTCTCGAAAAAGTCAACGATTAATTTATTATTGACAATACATTATGTTTTAATCTTCCTGCCAGGTTACACTCTCGTGTATATTAATCAGCTGTTTGTAAACAATTTTATTGATAATATTTCTATATTACTTATGTTCACCCTCCGTAAAAAGGACAGGAATAATTATGCTTCGCCAATGTTCGCAGTAATATTCATATTAAATAATAGAATTACGTCTATAATTCAATTATTATATATATAAATTAGTATTATCTTGCTGAACTAAAAAAAACACCGTTGATTTTGTATTTTGAGTTGGAATTTATATTTGGCTGACTTACTGTGAGCATTGTAATTCTCGTTTCATTTTAATAGGATAGGACTGAACTATTGCGAGTTGAAAATAAAACAACACAAGTTATTTCTGCTGACCTAAAGAAAAAAGAAAAAAGACACCAAACATCGACTTTACTCCTTTGAATGTATTTCCTGTGGTTATGGGGGGAGTCTCTAGAAGCTAGAAACTTTGAAATCGACACTGATGTTAAAACATTTTTAACACATCAAAGAAGTTGGCGGTTTAAAATGAACTTGAAAAAGAACAATCGTGGCTCACATATAAAAAATAATAAAGAAAGAAAGAAAAAGGTCCCAAACTGAAAAGCTTTAAAAAAAAAAGCCGGAAGCAAAACCACATTTAAATCGGTATAGATAGAAGAAAGGAAAAAAAGAAACGAAAACATTATGGATGTATGGGACAATTATACATTTATTTACAAATAAATACACATTGTACTTTATTATAGAGCGGAGGATTATACACATATTCATAAAGACACCGTGGATTTATATAATTTCCCTACATATATTTTTGAACTGAATGGATCCGAAGTGATTTTACCATAACGTGTCGATTCTATGGTCTGGCCAGGTATCCATTACGGCACGCAACAACTTAACATTGTCAAAGCCACCGTCTCATAGCATCAACAAGATTTTGTACACTTGGAATTTTATTTATGATGAATCGGAATAATTTGTATAACGAAAGGGATTTTCTAGGAATTTCCTGTTGTGCTTATATTAAAAAAAACAACATTGCGCTACGAATATGTAAGTTTAAATGAAACTTAATTAGTTAGAATAATTACAAAAATGTTGTATACAACTATATGATCAGAAATAATTTAGAAATGAAAATAAATAGTTAGCTATCATGACAATCATGTTACGGTCGTAGTATCAAGATAAAGGTCAACCACCTGCAAAATCTGCAGGTGTTATCTTCTACTGACAACGACGGGGTATATTTTGATTAGTTCTAGTGCTGTATGAATTAGCTGATTGCAAGAAATTATATGAAAAATAAAATCGAGTATTTTTTTTATTTGTAGGGAGATTTAAGACCTGAATCAAATCGTTGTTCAGGTTTTGACTTGTTATCGAGTAAATTTTCATTCGTTGAGGGAGGTTACAAAAATTAGCAAATTAAATGAAAAGATGAAAAAAAAAACTTAAGTGTTTAAATTTGTGGGAAAAATCGGTTCCCATCCACAGCATGATAACTAGAGTTTGGAGAAGGAAAGAAGCCCCCACCTGCGACATTTAGGGCCTGCAAGATTATGATGGAAGCAAAACAAATATTTTTTTTCATTTCTAGCACGACTCCAACTTTCAGTGCAGACAACACAGCGAGACCTAAAAAAACAACCTACAATTCGCACGCTTTAATATAGCAAATATGCCATCACATGAGAGGTGACATGTTGAGAGAGTCAATATCATAAAAGCCGAAATAATTATCAACTTCCTTACCAAAATCTCACATGTCATATTCGTCACTATAGTAGATTCGGTATGTCATTTTAAAGTTAAAGGGTAACAGTCTTCCTAAAATTATATTCCCTTCTTTATTGTTATGAAAACATTAAACTAATCAACATAGATTTCGTCTCTATTCTCTATCAACAGGTCAGATGTTACACAAACTGCAGATCGCTGACCTTTAATTTGACCCTTAAATCGTGATTGTCACTATAGTTCACTCTGATTTTTAGGTGCGTCTACGTATTTTTATAACATACTTTGTACGCCAGTTCGTCACTTTATCCATCTCGCTTCTGTTTGAAATTGCGCAGATTGAATAGACGGATACTATTTCGCTCATATTTCACTACTCCCTCACAAATAGGAGAAGGTAATCCCTGGGAGGATGGTATCATGACCACACACCAGATACAATACTACCCACTTAATTCAGCATTGACAGATAGTAAACAAGTACAATCAATAGAAGTCGTACAGTTTCGGCTTCAGACATACCTATAGCAAATCTCCACTAGTAGTAGACGTAGAAGTACAGTTTGGGCATCAGAAAGACAGATGCCAAGCCTCAGTTAGTAATATATAAGTTAAGAATATTAATAATAGAGGTAAACGTGCAGTTTCGGCTTCAAACTGACAATCTCCATTGGAAATATATAAGACGAAAAGATTAGTAATAATTCTAGAAGTAAAGTTTCATCTTCAGACAGACAGATACCAAATCTCTATTAGTATAGATGAAATGCGATAGATAATTAAATTTATAGAATGAGTCTGAGATATCTTCAGAAATTTCTATAAGAAATCCGTTGGTTAGGTGAGTCCGTCGGTCTGTCACGCTAAATTTTAAACATAATTCTCATCCTTAATCGCGCAGATTAAATGACCACATCGTAATTAAATGTGTTCTTGTAGATCGGAAACGGTACTAACGTGACATTGTAAAACTTCATCTTTTTCATCACACTAATGAAGCAATCTTTATTAGGGGCAGAATATTTCTGTTAGTTTTCCAAATCTTTTAGATGGCGGACTGATAATCTGTATTATTGGGATTATTTTAACTAATGTTCTCATCTTGGATGTTATTCTTACAACGCTTCAGCCGATATAACTTCCGACCTTCTTCAGGTGTATCTTAGGGAGGTGCTCGTGTTTAAGTGGATAACGACACGGACTGATGATCTAGGTGTGCCATGTTCGAATACAGTTGATTCTATAATCTCACTTTCACTTGTTGGCCACCATTACATGCAAGAATGCCGACAACAGCATGAAACCGGTCAACAAAGTTGTACCATGTTATTTAAAACGAATATAGTTTAGTTAAGGTGAATCTCGTAGAACTCCGGAATCTCTTTCTCGAACTCGGGGATCTATACATAATATTGAACTTTACCTTTGATTTAATTCATGAAAGCAGATTGTTCTCTTTCTGTCAGTTATGACCGGGAAGACTTCTTTTGTAATTCTTAATCGTATATTCTGTGCTGCTGATCGAACTTTAACATCCATAAGACTGTAACTTAGAACTGATTATACTTTGCATTTTTATCCGTTGCGCCACGGATTCTTGTGGCATTAAGATGCCTGACTTTTACATGACGCACCTGCATAGGGTAGGGGAGTAACATCGGTCGAAACGCTGTGAGAATAACATCAAAGATGAAAACAGTAGTCCGAATAATCCAAATAATCCAAATTATCAATCCTAATCTAAAAAAACTCCGAAACATAAAAATAAGTTTGACAATGATCTTCATTTATAGTGTTATTTAATTGCTTTTATTCATCTCTATCATAAATCCGCTCGCTTGCTCTTTCTGTCTGTCTGTCAGGTTTAAATTTCTAATAAAATGGTCATCCCAAATGTACAGATTCAATGAGTACCTCGTAAGAAAACGTGTTCTTGTAAATCTAAACCTGAAATTATAAAATGTAAATCTTTTAATTACACTCACCAATCAAGCTAATTTATGGACAAAATATTTTTAGCATGTTTCGGAACTTTTGATATGAGAATGGATGAATCAGATTATTTGGATTATTCGGACTAATTTTTAATCTTGGATGTTAATCTATGCTTTCGGTCTGTAATACTATGTAGATACCGGTGTATGAAAAAAAAGCTTAGAATAGGAAAATTGCCATAGAAGTTCAAAATTAAAGTCAGTGAATATAAAAATTCCGTTAAAGATACGTGTACAGGTAGTTGAATCATGAGCGGAAGTTCAAAATGACACGTAATAAAATAGGGAAGGACATCTTTCTTTGGCGAATATTCTTATTGTGTTCAGTTGCAGTTTTGCGACGTTCCGTCTTTGTTTTCCATCATTGTGGGGGTGATAGGAAGCATATATGCAACCATGCCGTTCTATGAGATAATGAAGGAATACAACACCAAGGGACATGAGCCAGAGAACAATACTGAACATTATTGTTGGAGTTTTTTTTTCTTTTATATTGTATATAATCGCAGCTACCAAATGAGAGAGAAAGATGAAAAATTTAACCGACATATCCCCACTGCTATTACAGAAATACAACCAGCTGATTCTGCCGAGGAAGTAAACGGACCGTAGGGATCGATGGGGACGCACTCTAGGAATTGAAAGAACATAGCAACTACATTATAGGCCGATGTAACCTCCGACCTTCTTCAGGTGCAGCTTGAGAACTCGGGAATTTATACCGAATATAAAACTGGACCATTTATTTAATCCACGGGAATATATAGTTCTGATTTCGTCAACAATGACCGGGTAGACATCTTAATTAGTTTTCTTTTATTTTGTTAATTTTATTCGTAGTTATTAATTCCGGTAGTGAAAATTATAAAAAAATAAAATTACTTAAGACTAACATCCTGTCATGTCTGACAGAATAAACAAAGTCTACGCTTTATGGATTTAATAAAGTGTTCAGTTTGAAATTCTGTATAGATTTTTGAGTTTGACTAGATGTACGTGAAGACGCCGGGCGTTATATCGGCCGAAACGTGAGTATAACATCTAAGATGGGAATAGTACTCCGAATAATCAAAATTGTACTGACTCAATTTGTTATACTAATTATTTACATTAGCGAGGCACTGAAGAAATTCCACGATTGCTTCCGTCATTAAAAGTCAATTACGTAAAAGCTTCATCTATTTTGAAATGTATAGATTTTCTATTATATCTTCATGTTTAATAGAAAACGTAGTTTTAGTAATTTGTTGTGAATTTTATATTATTTCTATGTTTTTGTTTTCTAGTTTGCAACATCGAAGTCCCTAACTCACTTCAACACTATACGTGGAAGATATGTAACCATACGTTTTTATAAAATATGTTGCACTAAATAAAAATAACAATTGTTGAATTCATAAAGTTGTACTACATTATTATTTCTACCTATTTTTCTTCTACAACTTTTTTTATACTGTGACACTCCACGCTTACCTAGAAAGAGCGGCTTCAGAGACAATATCCGTTCTACTTTGAGCAGCGATAGATGAGAAGAAACTTGATTCTGGTATACAAAAGAAATTTAAATCTACATTTCGAGGAGTTTTTCAGACCGACGCCAAGTTGCATCTCTGCGGGCACCCGCAAAAGATGTACCACCGTCGATTTCGTGTAAAGAAAAGAAAGGCATCACTCTTTGTTCGTGTTTCTGCTCCATGGAACAGTCGGCCAAAGAAGTCGTGAAAGTTACTACCGTATCCATCTATAAAGTTGCCTTGGACAAATATTCAGATCATATATGAATGTAAATATATATATATATATATATATATATATATATATATATATATATATATATGTGTGTGTGTGTGTGTGTCTTTACATGGCTTTTTGAACTTTACTATCTTTCCCCATCAAATTTTATTTTATTTTACGAAACTAAAATAAGAAGCTACACACTCTTGTATAATCTGGACGAGTGAAGCTATGGCCAAACCCTGTCAATCATACCAAAGTACCTTCTAACGTTTGGAAACAATAACATAATTCAGTCATTAACCTGTATACTTCCGCCTTACAACGTAAGTATGGACCAACGTCTAACGTGGCCCTTATATCTCCATATTGTATGAAATATTCCCGAAGTTTACCATAAAACAAGTATGTATGAAAGCAAGCTAACATTTTGCATAGTGATTCCTGTTATCAAAGAGCATCAGATGCTTATATACAATTTAGAAAAATCTGAAGTAAAAATCTCGTCAAAATTCTGACTATGATCAAATTTTTAAGGTAACATATCAATATGGGATAGCATAAAGGACATCATTAGCTACAACATGAACCAAGTAGCGACTCCATATGATGAGGAGAACCGATGTTATCGTCAAAAGTATTTCTTTCACCTTTTCCATAGCGTTGACCTTTGACCTAGATATCTCAACATAAAATCAATTCTAAGTTAGAGCATGACCGTTATTTTGACCAAGTTTAGTGACGATTAGTCAAGTTATGTAGACTCTTAGCTGTAAAGAAACAAACAAACAGACAAACAAACAAACAAACAGACAAACAAGCATAGCAGCAAACTAAATAACAAACCAACTAAACCGAAAACATAACCTCCTTGCCAATAGTAATCATTCTACACGTAACTTCAAAACCATATTACTGCTGATTACTATGTAGCAATGTTAGATTCTCGCTTAACCTCTGCTTACCGTCGGCGTGGGTACCCGGATTCCATCTAGTGGTTCGGTGCGTCACGTCTTCTGCACGACAACGTAGTGAAAACCGGCTTTTTAAAAAAGTGTTTCTTACAATTAAACATACATATATTTAGTGCGTTGTTTTCACAGGATATGGAGAGAGAAGAAAGACTAGAGTAAAATATTCAGGCCATTTTGCGCCACTGCTCCTCCCTGGTCTCAGCATACTGGTACGTGTCGGGCTTTTTCACAAGTGTCTTGGTCGATGAGTCAGGAACAAAGAGATCGACAAAGCCTCCGACCGTCAGGACGTCACTTTCGACTTCTGTTTTGCCCCATACCTCCTTCCGGGTAGCCTTCCTACCCTCTGACCCCACTATTTACCAGCAATACCACTCAAAGGGTTTATATGTTGTAAAACAGACAAACGAACACAGTGTGCTGGGAGCGAAAGCTGATTGTTATTATTATTGAAGAAGGAAATATGCACAGTGGAAAAAATGAAGTGAAGTGAAGATAAGAGATTGGATGTTGTTATCATTAGCAACAGAATGTCTTTCTGATGATTGTCTACGTAGCAAGTAATTATGAAGGCAATGATTATAGGTCAGTAAATGAATAGTCGAGTTGATGGCATATCATTACTGACAGGGGCTCAAATCGAATATTGGTTTCAGTATCAGAAGAGGAAAAATAAAAATACTGTTTGTTTGTCGACCAGGAGATAAAAGGCATATAATTTGATTACTGAGACAACCAAACAAATCGATGTTCATTCACAAGCGTTACTCCCATTCGTAATCTCGTAAATGTTAACATTTAGGTGGTGCCTATATATATATATATATATATATATATACATTATTTTTGTTTCGTTTTCCTCCAGTCGAAGGGCTCAGAAGTCAAGGGACCGCTTCCTGGGGCTAACACTTAATATATATAAGATATATAGACATTCGAATATTCTATTAAAGTTCTCATTTACTTGTAAAACGATAAGTTAGAAAATGAGTTATGAACATTAATTTTCCCCTCTCTAATTTAACAGTTAACTAGGTTTTAGTATATCTTTCTTGTGATCTCTTGTCTTACTTGATTTCAGGACAATAATTCACCATGTGGTGGAGTATCTAGCTATGTGCTTTTACTTGAAGTAACATCAGCAGGTGAAAGCGCACCATTCCTCGTATGAGCCAGTGTACAGCCGTGTCGATATATATCAAGGGAGGCGCGATAGCGCCCTATCCCTTAATAGACTTCAAAAACGACCTATGCTAGAAATCTCATTTCTTTGATCAGTCATAACTCAAAAACCAATAAACCAAATTATTTAAAACTTTGCAAAAAATGTTCATTTGATATGTTCTATGAGTGTGTAGAATTTCAGCATCATTAGTCAAGGCAACCCAGAGATCCAGAAAGGTCAGGAGTGATTTTGTGTTATCCGTGTGTACGTATGTACGTGTGTGCCACCCTGTATCCTATCAACTATTTGATGGATTCAGCTGACTTTTGGCAGAGATAGAGGTTCTAGGGTCTAGTTGATGGCATTTAAATTTCAGTTTACCATATACTTTAGTTTTCCAGAAAATTAAAAAAAAAACTTAAAAATTACCATTGTCTTGAGGCATAGCCTTTACAAAAGTAGTGACATTCCATGATAAATGCCAGAATACTGAAATCATATGCTCTTAATAGGGTTAAGATGAAAATTAATATACACTAAATGTACAAAAGCAAGGAAATTCCCAAATGTTTACACTTTTATTGTCATTAAGGGTATGACTACATGTCAACCAAACCATTTCATTATCACATCACTACAGTATAAATCTCTATGCATGAATGGATGCAGTGTGTGAAGTGAGCTGAAGAAAAATTCCTACCAGTAAAATACATAGCCATGTTGTGCTCGCATCCACTTAATGACAATACAAGTGTAAAAATTTGGGAATTTCCTTGCTTTTGTACATTTAGTGTATATGAATTTTCATCTTAACCTTATTAAGGGCATATGATTTCAGTATTCTGGCATTTATCATGGAATATTTATATATATATATATATATATATATATATATATATATATATATATATATATATATATATACACAGGCTGATTCATAAGTCACTTATATATTTATTTTTGAAATTCTAAAGTTAAAAATTACGGTAATACTAATACAGAAAGTTTATTCAACAAATTCATTTATGGGAGTTTAAAATTACAGCAAATTTTCAAAATTTTCACCTTTGTTTTGCATGCCTAGCTCCATTCTTTTTTGCAAGGAATTTACGACTCTTTGTAGCATATTTGATTGATTATGGTGTTGTGCGAAGGAGGCTTTCTGTTCACATCACGTTTCCATTGCCTTTCAACAAGTGTCGGAGATTCATCAGATTTGGCCATATGAATAACAATAAAAATTCGCTCTTCAATTGTAAATGACATTTTAAATAGCTAAGTGAAGTGACTTATGAATCACCCTGTATATATATATATATATATATATATATATATATATATATATATATATATATATATATATATATGGACAGAGTAATCTACTAAACTAATAAACGGAGCATTATGAATTTTGAAATTTATATGTTAAAATTTATTTTTTGTAAATGTTAACATTTAGGGGATGCACAATATATACCGTTTTTCTTTTTAAAATCCATGTTCTCTTATATATTTAATTATATTTAATCTCATGTTTCAATGTTCTCTGAAAGTTGGAAAATTCGTATGGATTGTTCGAAGTAAGATTTTTTAAAACGAGTTTTAAATAAATCGTTGGAATTATTTGCATAATTTATTCACGTTTCTCTCTGTTGCTTCTCTGTCTCCACACACACACTCACACACACAGGTACAGACACACATAATGAACATTATTTGGGTCAAATTTGACAAACTCTTATAAAATAAGTACAAAGCGAATAACCGCACCCACACTGTTCTCAAGATATGGTCGTCAGCGACTACTGAGTGTTTGCAGACCTAAAAAAAATACTCAAACTGAGGCTAAAATCAAATCGTTCGACAAAAAAGCATCGGGCTGTTAGAGAAGCATTGGAATCAGTGCATGACTGTCGAAAGAGACTATGTTGATGAATAAAGCCCAGAATATACACCCCCATATATATATATATATATATATATATATATATATATATATATATATATATATATATATATCGCCAACTGTCACTAGCTTTGAGGCATAGCTCATTAGGTAAAATAAATCGAGCTCCCGGCACTTGACAATGGTTACATTGAGATATTACTTAAAGTGTCGTATTATAGCGCGGGTGTAAAGGTGCCGACTGTCCGCTCAACGGTTGAGTTTTAATCTCGGTCTGAGGCACTAGCTGGTTTAGCAGTACTAAAGAGCTGTGATACAGCAAAACAGTCTGTATGTTGATGACAATGTATATATATATATATATATATATATATATATATAGTCTTGGAAGTTTCTCAACAATTAAAACTATATAAATTTTTTTTTTAACCTTAAGCCCCTAGTCGTTCAGTGGAAAATCACTCATGTAAGTCAATTTAACTTTTACAGTTATTATATTAGTTTGCTGCTAACATTATTTAAGGGATCATCAGTTGTTTACCATGAAAAACTGTTCCGGGAATATATATATATATATATATATATATATATATATATATATATATATATATATATATATATATAACACGGGACTTATTGACTGTTGTTATACAATTATATATATATATATATCTCCATATATATATATATATATTTATATATAAGTTCTAACTTTTTATCTATAAGACTAGTTGTTATTTAACATGTTTAGTCTTCTTTTTGTTTACCATTTTTCTTTATATTTTCCCGTTTCCCCCCTGCTTTCTCTTCAAAGCAAAAACATCGGATCGAAACGATCTCAGCTTATACGGAAGCAGATAGGCGTCGCCCGGTTGAAGAATAATCGAAGTGATCGGTTTTTCTTTGGAGGTACTTTGTGAAATTTGATTAAAGCCTCGGAAGATTATAAAGCTCGCCTTTGCCGGTTCCACTGCTCTCTCCCAGCGTATCGATCTAAACATCCACTTCATTTTCCGACTATTAATACCCCCCACCACCACCGCGCCATAATTTATCGGAAGAACCTCAAAGCGTCGAAGCTGTTGTTCCAATGCAAGCGTATCGCTTTGCAGTTATTAATTATACAGGATGAAACACAAGAAGATAATAACGAACATCTTCGTTGATTGTAAAATTCATACTCCCCTCCCAAATACACAATGGTTATGATGCTCCAATTTTCTTGCCTCCCAAGGAGAGCAAGAATTATACATGACGTCGGTTTTTAATGTGGTGAAGATCCTGCTTCTCCAAAAGAGGGATCTCTGGATTGGAACAAAAATTCAAAAAAAATTGCCCACGTCTAGAAGGATTTCTCTTTCAATGATTGAGGACAAAAAAGATAAAGTGTAGAATCAAAACAGATACTACACTTTGCTCATAGCTAAAAGACCAGGGAGTGTTTATGATGTAATATTGAGTAAAATATGGGAATAGCGTGATGTAGTGGTTGCTATCTTTTCACTTACCGATGTATAACGGTATCTACATTCGTGTCATCGTTGTCGTGAACCCAGGTTTCTTTCGTCTGCCGATACACTCACTTGGACCCCGATGTTTATAAAAGAGGTATATTTAAAAAGAGATATAGTCACATAAAACATGTGAGCAACAGGTGGGAGATAGAGAGAGAGAGACAGACAGATAGATACACGGATTACCCGTCTAGCTACACTCAACGCGCTGCCCCGCACACACACTATTTAGAAACAGCACCAGACACATCTTTTCTGCTTGAAGTTAAGTCAGCCAAAAGACAGAAAATTTCCGTCACATGGTTTCATCGACTTCTGTCTGAGGGTCACCCCTGACCCTTTAAAGTGTAAATCAAACTTTTTAATTCAAATCCGGCCCTCGTTATGTAAGAGTGGTTACAGGCGCCGATTGCAGTCGCGCCGTTATGGGTTAAAGTTCTGTACAATTTGAGGCATCGCTTGCGGTAGAATAGACATGTATACTTTAGTTGTGAAAATCGTCGAAAATAAGGAAAAATTCCGAACTCACATCAATCTTTCTTCTATTGTTTCCCAGCTTTGTTTCCCGTCTTCCCGCATTCTCTTTGCCACTGGTCTCAACCAATAACGGTTCATGAAATGATTGCGCAATCCTTACTTTACTGTTGATGTGATATCTACATATATCTAGATACTCTACAGGGGGTATCCATTGTCTCTCAAGTCTGAAAAGAGGCTTTTTTATTAAGTAAATTCTTTAACTTGAATCATATAATAAGCTCACGTGATTGCAACAACCGAAGAAGAATATGAATAAATACGACAGCTGTATTTCAGAAATGTTGGGAAAAAACACGCACGCTGCGGGAAATAGGGTGTAAACCACATAAAATATATCGTTAATCGCAAAAAAATTAAAACATTTTTGTACTATATACAGGGTAAATGTCAAACCTCTTTATTTTAACCCTGCTATACGTTATCTTAAGTCAGACATATAGGACGATCCTTTTTGCGATAACATATTCCGGCTCTCCTGGTTTGATCGTAACTTTAGAAAAGCCTAGCGACAAATTCATTACTTATTTACAAAGACAACTTACTCCGTACGCATCTACATTCATATATAAGTGTAAACAGAAATCGCTTAATTCATTCACGGCCAATCTTTATTAATCCCATATTAGTGAACCAAATCACAACCCAATGGACATTGCTTATAAGATATAAGATCTTATCGTCAATACAGGCAGGGTATTAACATGAAATTAAAAGTTTACAGGCAACATCAACGGAACAGAGACCAACATTCTCAATTAAACAGCAAATTAGAAATGATGAGACAAGTGTATGTATATAGTCCCCAAATCATAGCAGCCCAAGTTGAAACAGTTTTTAGGGATGTATATAGGGAATCAAAGATGACAGAAACCAATGCAATATTTCATGTAGGGAGTAGAACAACAAAAGGGACAGCAACACATTTATCGTATTGTACAAGATATAAAGGTCATCAAAAGGAAGGTTTCCTTACATATAGGATCTTACAACGAGAAAAACCTACATAGGTTCTATGGCTTAATTATCAGTGATAGAGAAATTTGTCCAAAAACCTCAAGTAAAGAACCTTATTAAAAACAATTTCTAATAGATAAGAAGTTATAAAAAAGAAAATCGAAATATTAATTACAGAATAAAGCATATGATAAAACTATCTACAGAATTCTTTAATAGTATATATATATATATATATATATATATATATATATATATATATATATATATATCAATAAATTAAATAATAAGTGTTCTCTTCGTAAAGCGACTGAAATATATACATATATATACATACATACATATATATATGTGTATGTGCGTGTGTGTGTATATATACATATGAATAAATAACTATTCATAGACATGTGTTTCGTCGTCTCTGCAACTCAACAGTGTAGCTAGAAGTAGCGAGATAAAGTGTCTTAAAAATATAAGAATATATA
Organism: Sepiola atlantica; assembly: GCA_963556195.1. Classification (NCBI taxonomy): domain Eukaryota; kingdom Metazoa; phylum Mollusca; class Cephalopoda; order Sepiida; family Sepiolidae; genus Sepiola; species Sepiola atlantica. The sequence goes on from OY744527.1 coordinate 65,519,273, forward strand.
TAGAGAAAAAGAAAGAGATGTGCGTATGTGCATATTCGTTTATATATGTGTACATACATAGATATACATGCCTGTTTGTGTACATATGTAGACGTGTTTGTATATATATATATATATATATATATATATATAGAGAGAGAGAGAGATATGAGGGTGTGTATCTATAAGTTTATATAGAAACGCGTACACAAATACGCATTATACATGTGTGTATACATATATACACCAATATACACATACACGCATCTCTCTTCCTCTCTCTTTTCCGTTCTCTCCCTGTATATATATTCATATATATATATACATATATATATATATATATATATATATATATATATATATATACATATATATATACATATATATATATATATATATATATATATATATATATATATATATATATATATATATATACATATTCTTAAGACGCTTGATTGGTTGAAAACACAAAGCTGTTTTCCTCTTTATTTGTTTTATTAGGCAGTACTATCAAATCAAATTATAGCAACTTGAATTGATATTTCGCCGGTTTATGATGGTGTTGGACAAGGAAAAGTATCGGTTGCGGGTTAGAATGCGAGCAACTCTTGCAAGTTGAGTCGGCTTTTATAAATAGGCAAAGTGAGCAACCCTAATCGGCGGTCTCCGTTTGCAAACCTCAAAATAAACACGTTTCCCCTATAGCTTCGGGCAAGGGTAAAATATTTGGCCTTTTACTCGGATAATTTCAATCAGAATTTCTGTTTCAGAGATTCTAACGAAGACAGAAATAGGACGATATCGATCTTGTGTATAGATTTCCAATAGAAAAGTACGAAGCAAATATTTTGATTGATTATTATTGTTGGCGAATCAACGTACTAACAAGATCGATGTATTCGATTGTAAAATATCGACTAATGGTCAATCTCTGCTTTATTTATCATAATTTTAGCTTTTAACCTAGTTAATTAAAACTTCGTTGGTTGATATTAAAGTTGATGTTTGTTATGCCTCTAATAGCTACCATCGCGGCTTAGTGTTCAAATCCTACATAAAAGATCTCCTAGATGCAATCTCGTCTCACATCTGTGTCTTTGCTCATGATGTCAAGCTCTATTTCTAGCATTAGTGTATTCGAATGTTCACACATCAAAGACGATGGCTGAATCTAAAAAAATAACCTACACTCTGTAGTAGAGTGAGGCTAACATAGATATTCCCATTTAATGCTACTAAGAAAAAGTTCAGTGTACTTTAACAACAATAAGAAACCTTTCCAACATTCGATTGTCATAGTCGATAGCACCCTTCACAAGAATCCAACATTAAAACTCCTTGACCAACATTCTCAGACAATAGTAACTTGAATAATTATATAGATATTGCCAAGTCTGCTGCAAAGAAGGTAGGCTCCCTTTACTGGACTAGAAAACTTCTCACACCTGACACTATCCTATATCGCCCGTGCATGGAGTACTATTACCACATCTTAGTTGATACACCAACCACTAGCCTCTTCCTCGTGGTGATAGTGCAAAAAATAAATTCTTAGAACCCGCACAATCTACCAAGATTAAGCCCCTGCCGCATGAATTTAAAGCAAATGTACCCCATAAACAAAAATATCCCGACCCCACACGATTAGCTGTTAAATCACATCCCTTTACTGTATAGACCCCTAGCTTCTGGAAGATTTTCTACTCTAATAGATTCTTCCTTCGGAACCATTGTCTTCGGAATACTCTTTCTACTATCTGTGTCCTCAACCGTACCAACATGCAGACATTTAAATATAATGTGAACAAACGTCTTGCTGCCCAACATCCCAGCCAGCTTGCTCCCTATCTCAGTAGCCCTTTACGCTTCAGTGGCAAAAATGCATTGTCTCGGGTTAATTAAAGCCAAGAAGGCTTATCGATTCAATGGTTGTTATGTGGGGGCTAATATTGTAGGGAAACGTATGAACACGTAATTTGCTGCAAACTATGAATAAAATAACAACGCGTACAATTCATTGTACATGATAAATCGTTTAAAATTATTATCGCGTTTCAACATTATATAATTAAAAGTCGGTCTGTTTGTTGCACAAGACGAAAACAATCTGACAATTGTGTGTTCGTTGTAACGGATGCGACTTTTTTTGTTTCAGTTAATTCTCTTAATCTGTTCCCAAAATGATGTCAAGTGAAAGTCGGCTTGCAACTGATGCCATATGTTCTTGTTTGATTAAATGCTTTCTTTTTTTCTGAATTGTCAATGTCTTTCTGCTTCAGCCATCAAGTTTGCTTCCAGTTCTCTAGCACTATTGTCAGCGGCTTCTCACCATGTTCTCTGTCCTATGAATTAATGTATTCTTATAAATGATACAGTGCTGTAGTACTGCATCAGCATAAGAATTACATTAACATGTGGGTCATAACAGGGAAAGAAAAAAGAATCGAAAAATGTTTCACTATATTTCGTTATTTCAAATGTGTCAAATAGATTCGTACTAGAATACGAGCGATTCATGATTCCTGAAGAAACTGTAATTTTCCCCCGATTTGCGATACAATAACTCCGATTATGGGCGGTTGATGATGAAATTATAATTTAGGTTGCCAGAATAATTACATAGTCACATACAGACAGCTATTTGGTCGTCTACTATATATATATATATACACACATATATATATATATATATATATATATACACACACACACACACACATATATATATATATATATATATATATATATATATATATATATATATATATATATATATATAATTTACAGAAGAAGGTTATCCCCACAAAATTGCATTGCCCGGTTGTGGTCACGCAAGTTGTTCAGCAGGCCGTACATTTTTTTACAAGTCTTTATCGCCGTGCGCATTGTAGGAATATCTACACATGTAAATGACCATGCTGTGTGCGTGTACGACACGCTGAGCATACTATCATTCTACAAGACTAAGCAGCATAACTGATAGACGATGTAGAGCGCAGGTTTTATATCAGAGTTTTCGTCTCCTAGATGGATGATCTAACAAAATCTACCGGTTCATATCGCCGAGTAGCGTAGCATCGCGCCTGGGTAATATCGGATATAAACTCACGAAAATAACGACACTCATCGTTTCTTTTTCTGTTGTCCTTGTATTAAAAAAAACAAGGATTCCTTCTGATTGAATCCAGTTAGAAAGGTACGGGCGGAAGAAACGCCTTCCAATTTGGGTTATAATTTTAACATTCACGAAAGAAGCAATGCTGCTCGCTATTGTTGTAGTCGTTTTATTAAAAGAAAACGAGAATTGGTTGAATTTAGTTAGAAAGACACGGGCGAAAGAAACGTCATTTTAATATCGGTGATAATATATATATATATACATATATATATATATATATATATATATATATATATATATATATATTTCTGAATTTTGTAAATGGGGATTTATGATTTGTGCTATTCACATGTTGGACGTTATTCTCACACTTCGGCCGATCTAACTCCCGACACGTACATATTGTCGAACTCGGGAATCTGTACATAATTTCGAACTTTTTATTTATACGGGGTAGATTGTTCTCATACTGACAGCCATAATCAGGTATAAGTGTTAAGTAATTCATTTTTATTTTATTCTTAGATAATATCGCCTATTGTGAGGATTGAACCCACCAGAAGTCTATCTCTTTGAAAGCCTTTATCCGTTGCACCACGTGTCAACAACATGTCGTATAGATTCATGAGTTCGACGTAAAAATTCATGTTTGACGAGATTTACACGAAGAAGGGCGGGCGTTACATCAACCGAAACGTTGTGAGAATAACATTCAACATGAAAACATATACAATTTCGTCCTTATACTGGGATCATTCGCTAATATTTCAGTGATATTCTGTTATACAGCCACTTATGAAATATATCCACCCGCATTTATTTTATTATTAATGAATATTCTCCTCAGACTTTGCCGACGGGGATTTTTCTAAACTCTTGCGAACAGTAAGATGTGTTGTGATCAGTATTATAATTCATTTATGTTCTGTTTATTTTGACAGGATAATTCCGACTGCCGTTCCCCATGGATATTCTCATCATTTCTATTGGCAATGGTAGCATTTCTTTTTCTTTTACCGGACGTGATTAGGTTATACAGCCGGACATGTCAGTAGTGTTGCATGATGGGATATTATCCTGAACGGCGTATGTTTTATTAGTGCATCGTTTTGCTTTATTTTTACAGCAATTACCGCCAGAAGAAACCTGGAATGCTGGGGTGAAAAATTAAGAATTAAAATGTGAAGCAGAAATAATAAGAGGCTGGAAAGGAAGAGGAAGACGAGGGGGAAGAGGAGGACGAAGGGGAGGAAGAAACGATTAACAAATAAAGTATAAAAAATAAAAATACTAAAGAAGGTTTTACATGTCAACACTCGTTGGGTCATTTAATGCCGAAATCGTACATATATTTTGTATACACTTGATTTGTAGATTAATTTATTTTGTAGGGGTATATCTTGTAAACAACTTCTAGCTTTTATATAACACATGGATGAGGACTGGCATATACTATCACTCCTTGTAACGAGATCACCCAGGATTGGCCAGAAAAAAAGCAGGATAGTAAATGAGAATTATAATCTAGATTGTAAGGTGATGTAGTCAGTGATGTTTGTAAACGTTGCGTTTGGAATACGACAAATATTGTTTTAATAATTTCATGGTTAAGACGAAAATAGAAATATAAACATCATATTGTGTTTCTGTAGGAAACTGCTACGCTTAAAATACATATATATATATACATATATATATGTATATATATATATATATATATATATATATATATATATATATATATATATATATATATATATATATATAGTAGTAAGTTTTTGAAAGGCTGTGGGCAATGCAATTCCGGGTAAGATGCAAGATGAAAGGAAAGGAACAAAAACAATAAAAATAAATCGAATACGATATAAGACTTACTATTTATTTTTTCCTTTTTTTTCCTTTTTTTTTTTTTTTTTTTTCTTCTTACATAACAGCAAGAGTGTTTTAGCTGTCCGGGTGATTAAAAATCACTATTTGATATTTCGGGAAAAGACATCCCTTTTTCAAAAATAATTAGACCAGAAGAAGAATAATATTTTATTCTTCTCCGACTGTGTAGAGTTATTCTCTACACAGTCGGAGAAGAATAAAATATTATTCTTCTTCTGGTCTAATTATTTTTGAAAAAGGGATGTCTTTTCCCGAAATATCAAATAGTGATTTTTAATCACCCGGACAGCTAAAACACTCTTGCTGTTATGTAAGAAGAAAAAAAAAAAAAAAAAAAAGGAAAAAAAAGGAAAAATAAATAGTAAGTCTTATATCGTATTCGATTTATTTTTATTGTTTTTGTTCCTTTCCTTTCATCTTGCATCTTACCCGGAATTGCATTGCCCACAGCCTTTCAAAAACTTACTACTACTATACCCAGCAATGCTTCAAGCAAACTACCATTCTCTACTATATATATATATATATATATATATATATATATATATGTATATGTATATAAGAATAGATGTTTACTATCGCTATGTTAAAGACACCTTTAGTTTGTTCAACAATGAGAAATAAGCGGGCGATTTTTTCATGTGATTAAACAAGATTCATCCAACATCCAAGTTTTCTTTATATCAGGAAGCCAATTCTTCACTTCGATTTCTTGATGTGTTCGTTTGTAAAGCTTCCTCCGTTTCTTTTCAACTACTATATACCGGAAACCAACTTTCACTGGTCTCTACACCCGTTGGGACTTATTTTGTTCAAACAAAGCAACAGTTCAATTTAATTAAGACCCTTACTCATAGGGCCTTAATGAGTGGTTCTCAGACCAAGCTGGATGGAGAATATAAATGTATTACAAAGACCTTCTGCAACAATGAGTATCCATTATACATTGTTAAATCTAAAATGAAAAAAAACTAATTTCTACAAAACTAAAACAGCTTCTGTTGATAGACGTACTATTTACCTTCGCCTACATCGACTAGGTAATATAGCTAGATTCGCTAAAAAAATCTCTTTGTTTGTACAACAATGTTACTTTGCCTCGAATAATCTAGTTGCTTTACCTACCAGACGCATCTTGACGTCGATTCGAAAAAAATTTTCCCACCACCACCACCACCACCACCACCATTTAAATGTAGTTGCAGTTTGTACCACGTTGGAAGGACGTCGCAAAGATTGGACAACCGGGTCAAACAACACGTGCCCACTCAAATTCGTCAGACAAATTACTTACAAACTGACGCTTTGCATAATACCTATGGTTCTTCCATCGCCAACCATCTTTTAAATAACAGTTCTTTCCTTTTAATTTCATGGTTTACTAATTCTCCATTTTCAGCAATTCACCCCTCTATCATCTGAAGATAATAGAAACCATTTACAAAACAAAAATCTTCACAGACTTAATGTGGTTTCTATTTGATTCAATTTTACTCCCTTTCCCTCACTATAATCTTCATAGCATATCATTTTTTCCCCTTTAATTCTAACCTCGGTGTAAGCTCTGTTGGGCGCGGTTCGAAATCGGTCAGTTTCTTCCGGAACTATTTACTGATGGTTTTGACGGGAACCATTAAGATAACTTGTAATATTAATAAAACATTATGAGGTGACTGTGGTTAAGTGAATAACGATACCGACATGGGTGTGGCAAGTTCGAATCCAGTCGATTCCATAATAACACATTCGCTTAGGAACGTTATCAACTATTACGTGGCCCCTTCTACAGAAATGCCGACAACAGACTCAAACCGGTCAACAAAGTTGTACTATTCAGATTCATACGAATTTACTTTACTTTACTAATGACACACACACACACACATTTATATATATATATATATATATATATATATATATATATATATATATATATATATATATTATATAGTGTTAATAGTGATGTTAGATCATACGTGTTTATCTTATGAAGCTACGATGTTTATAATATAGTGATCATTAACAAGTCGATCTGTATTTTGGTATGGTGTTTATTTATACAAACAGTTTTGGCTACATATGCGCATACATGTTTCAGCTCCGATCTTATTCAACGTCTAGCTTCGAAAATCAAAAGATAAGATAAAAAAGAGTAATGTATTTTATGCAAGTTGCATAGAATACATTACTTTTTTCAGAATTTTTTCTGCGGTCTGAGGGAGCTAGAATTTTAATGAAGTTATAGCTGAAACATGTATACACATATGTAACCCATATGTTTGTATAAATACAATTTATACTATATATATATATATATATATATATATATATATATATATATATATTATACACCGCAGTCTACTACTTTTTAGTTCATCTCAATCTATCTATCTCACTACCTTTGCATATTGCAGTCTATTTTTTATGGTTATAAAATAATCCTTGCATCATTACGCTACCACACAGTAACATATACAAAGACGCACACCTGTGTACACAAAATAAAATAGGCTTCACCTGTGGAGAAGCTGTCATCGCCTCGTGAAAAGAGTGTCACTCAAAAAAAGCATCCTAATTTGACGGTCAATTTCCGTGCCAAAGGAAGAAAAGAATAGTGGGATGGGGAAGTTGAAAGAGGAAAATGTGCGAAGAGTTGACAAGAGTCGTGTAAGACCTACAAAATCAAAATCATTCGATAGAAAAAACGAAAAGTTATGGGATGAGAGTCAGTGTTCTAAGGGGAAAGGCTCGTTTAGACAGGTGGGAATTTCATGACCGGTCGCTGACTTTTTGCAATTAAATACCTGTCATTCATAGTCGATACCGTATTGGCCATTTTCATGTCGGTAGCGCATACGCATTCATGTATATATTCATTTGCGAACATTCCCTGATTTTCTTTCACTCGCAGTTACATTTGAAAATAAAAAATGCTGATACATGTGGGTGTCTTTTAATATATATGTATATAGGTATATATGTATACATGTATATATGCATTTTATTCCATCTGTGGGTTACACTTTTTAGTGGAAGAAGTATCGGTTTCACTTAACGAAAAAAGAGCTCTCTCGGTTACCAGTAATGTAAACAAATACGAAAACGTTATAATTTCTTTTATTTTCGTTATAAGTAATACGGCGTAAGTGAGATATTTCAAACTATTGTGCAAGCGATTGTGTTTCGAATCCCACCTAGTAGCATTAAGGTGCCGTTATATACAGAAACAGTTATAAGTATAACTACACACAGACACACAGACACACACACATATATATATATATATATATATATATATATATATATATATATATATGTAAACATATTATATATATATATATATATATATATATATATATATATATATATATATATATATATATATATATATATATATATATATATATATATACATTCCGAGACCAAATTAAAAAAAAATTGAAATACTTGAAGCTATCTACATAAAAACGCAACAACCTAAAATAACAGTGGTAACATTTTTATATTGTTAACGTAATGCGATTTTGTTCTGTGCGCGTTTCTTCGCCGTCTTTAAAAACATCTCTTCTTTCGCCAGCTTTTTTGTTTATTTGCTTTTAACACCTGTCTATGATTCGACGAAAAATCGAAAACATTTCGTAAAATCTATGGAACATTTATTATTTTTTTGATTTTAATACAAGAAAGACCATTATTAAAATTGAAAAAATGAAATAGATATAATAAAAAAGAAGAATTCTGTTATTTTTAACAATGTTTGCATAAATTAATATATATATATATATATATATATATATATATATATATATATATATATATATATATATACATGAATGTGTGTGTGAGGGACATACTGTTTCGCTGTATCATAGCTCTTCAGTACGTGATCGAACCTACGACCGTTTAGTTGATAGTCGACGATTCTAACTACGAGGAAAGCATTACTGTAACTCATATCTCAACGTTTTGTTTAAACTTCTATAAAGTGTTCAACTTGTTTATGCACATTGCGTTAAAGGTAACTGACGATATCACTTCCAACAGCGCTCAATTCAAGATGGAGGCTTTATATATATATATATATATATATATATATATATATATATATAGTTCGGGTTAATAACTTAAGCTATACTACAAAAATGTTATATAACATCGATTATTTATAAAAAATAAAATGTTAAAAATCTCCAAGATACAAATTCACCGCAGAGCTTCATATAATTTTCAAATTCTTGACCTTGTTGTGTGAGTGATAATAAAATCGATTTTTTTAAAACACATGTACACAATGATAAATAGTGTTAGCGTTGAAATTGTCAGAGAATGATTACAAAATATTAAGGATGTCATAAAGTTCCGTCAGCCATGACTGCGTAAAGTCTTCGGTAATTCGCAATTGCTAGTATAACCCGCACTAAGGATTTAACCCTCAACCTTCAGAAAACTGCACCTCGAAGTTGTAATATATATATATATATATATATATATATATATATATATATATATATATATATATATATATATATATATATATATATGCGTGAAAAAGCCAAATTTTATAGAGGAATAAATCATAAAAAAACTAGAGATTTTACCGGTTTCGTTCGGATGCACGAACGTCTCCAGAAAAAGTAAAGATTAAAAAAAATGATTTATCATAGGAAAATGAAGAACGCACAACGGATGCTCACTCGAGACACAGAATTTACGATGCTATTAATCTCTCTCTTTCTCTCTCTCTCTCTCTCTCCATCTCTCTCTCTCTCCATCTCTCTCTCTCTCTCTCACTATATATATATATATATATATATATATAAATATATATGTGTATGTATATATATATACGTATATATATTTATGCATATTTATGCATATATATATATATATATATATATATATATATATATATATATATATATATATATATATATATATATATGAGAGAAAAAAACAAAAGCTACACAAATAACCACTTTTTAGTCCCAATGTCTTCGTTGGAAACACCCTTCGCTTATAAGTCAATTAATCTATTGTATTCACTGTATTAGTTATCTTCCAAGATTTCACGTTAGACTAAATATTATTGTAGGGATAATCAGTTCTTTATCATTAAAGACTGTTTCGGGAGTTTAATAATAACAAGTGTATTTCATCTCATTGCTCCTCAGCAGTGTTGATCAAGCACCACCTCTCTTAGAAAAGTAAGAAATAAAACGTTCCGGATATTAGATCTATGTTTTAGCTAACTTATATGTATTATCTCTTATCTATATATACATTTTGTAAGAAATATAAATATTATTTTATATTTATGAGATGTTTCAATAATACAGTTAAACATAGATCCATAATTTATAGGTTATATCAATTATTACTTTCATATATGAATAAGGGAGAAGTCGAGATATACAAAACATATAAATTTTAATTTCAAATATTCAAATCTAGTTCCAAAAATACATGTGCAATGTATTGCTCCTCAGCAGTGTTGATCAAGCATCACCTCCCTTAAAAAGCAAGAAAAACAACGTTCCGGATATTAGATCAAGTTTTTTGCTAACCTATATGTATTAGAAAAACACGTCGGTCGATAAAGTATAATAATTCATGAATTCTCATTATTTTATATCTATATGCACATTTTGTAAGAAATGTAAATATTATTTTATATTTATGAGATGTTTCAATAATACAGTTTAACATAACTCCATAATCAATAGGTTATATCAGTTATAGCTTTAATATATGAATAGGGGGAAGTCGAGATGTACAAAACATATAAATTGAATTTCAAATATTTAAATCTAGTTTCAAAAATAAAGTGCAATGGGTAAAGATCTATTGGAATTTTTACTAAAATGTACTTTTGATAGTTGATGAAGCCGAATCACAAAAAGGTGCGTTCTATAAACGACGAGTTGAATGTGTACATGTCTGCTTTGTGTGTGCATTTCTGCTTTGTGTGTGCATTTCTGCTTTGTGTGTGCATTTCTGCTTTGTGTGTGCATTTCTGCTTTGTGTGTGCATTTCTGCTTTGTGTGTGTATTTCTGCGAGTTCAAAGTATGTTATCTTTGAACTATTTTTTTTATTTAAACCAAAAACATTGATGCTCATTAAATGGAGAAATATAATGTCTTACCTGAAGTATTAAAACATTGGACGGCGGCATCTTCGTTGTGGTAACAATTGTGGTTCTTCCATCCATTGTGTGGGCAGTTCTTAAGAGACTTTTCAACGCCATTACACAACATATTATCCAGTAAGATGGGTCCAGTACCTTCGCCATAAGGAGCACCTCTCAGCGCCTATAAAAATAGCAAAAGGCAATTATTTAAATTGTATTTTTACTCTTCGATTGAATAAACATCATAGCACTCTTTTCCTTTTATGTATAGTTATGCAAATACAGGTCATCCTCGACTTACGACCAACCGATTGTTAAGCGATATCAATTACGTTGGCCATTATTAAATTACCGTAGGAATATCAAACTGTGTTATAATATTTTAATTATCTAAATGTCATAGTTTATCTAAAATTATTGATATCATTACTTTTATAATCTAATTCTAGTGATATTGTATTACTATTTCATCAAAATTATTGTATTTCATTGTCTTACGTAATACCAAAAATAAGAACCTTAGCCGGATATTTTACGAGCAAATAAGAAAATAAAAAAAGCATAATTGAGCGAAAACATATGTTTTCTTAATGCCATTTCTTCAGTGTGATGAAAAGCTATATTAAAACAACTGTTAGCAGGACAAAATGCGATTTCATTTATCAACTTCTAACGTTTAAATCTTTTTTGCTAAAAAGATAAAATGCCATTAAAATTTCTGGTTCATTTCTGATTTATTTTACCCGAGAACGACATGTCCCGATGGCTTAACTAAGAACACACAGCCATTTTTTGTCTATTTCAATGCCCATTGTTTCTTTCTAGGCGGGCTGATTAGGAGATAATTGCAATATCTTTATAGAAGTCATCTTATGGTTATTTCAAAAGAAAATAAATGTACAAAGCAAGACACAAACAGACACGGATACTGACTGCGAGAACAGCATCACTAACGTGTACGGATGGACGAGAATGTGGTGCACTGAGTTGGGTTTGTTATGGTCGTAAAGTCGGTCAGTCGTAAGTTGAGTAAGTCGTAAATCGATGATGACCGATATTGAAAACATTGCTGGATAAACTGGTTTGTGAGTCTTTACTGAAGTCGTAACCTCGTAATTCTGACGTTCTAACGTGCACGTATTAATATATAATGGAGAATGTACGCTCACGCCTAGTGTGGTTCCGAGTATCTTCTAGTGTGTTACTCATCCAAATATCATCTGTTCGTTTTTTTAACTTAACGCAGTCAATTATTTACTTATTCTAAAGCACCCAATCTTCGAATTAGCCTTGTCTCGCACAAGGGCACTATACTCTAACACATTTCTATCTCATAGCAGATATTGAACATCGACCTAATGGATGAGTTGTGGATTCTGCAGATTTTGAAATCAACCGTGTCGGGTTCAAATCATGTAGAATCTCTGATACGCACTAATACGATAAGGTCCGGTATAATCCTAATCTCCAGCTATGAGTAAAATAACAACTTGTGTTCAAATAACTATATACAATGCACCATTTCAAATATGAATTGTGCTTCGGTATTAAATAACTTAAATAGATTGATTAGCCGCTAAACACACAAAAAAGAAACACACAAAAGCATAACTGAAAGGGAATATGAGTGTTCATAACCTTTTCTATAAGAACATCAAGTCATATATGACCGAAATATATCTTATTACAGAAATCTGATTTGCCGATTCCATAGTGTGTGCAGTTATATATTAACCCACCTGCACATTTCCATGTGTGTATTCTTTGTTGAGAATCGCTCTTAGAACTACACCCACTCAATAATGTTTGTCTCGTTATTACTGTGGAAGTAGCAACTATTTAAAACCCCCGTCTCAACGCCAAGATAAATCGATAGATAAATTGCAGAAATAAAACATTCTCCCCAGCCAACTATATGGTAAATAATCTGGGCTTTTTACAAAGTTGTTATTGCCATTTGAGTTCACTGGAATGAGAGAGAATCAATGACATCCAATAGGATTATTGTTCTGGGGTCCCAAAGAGCAAACAATATGGAGACTGATTGTCTCGCTTGGCGGCAAGGTTTTGAAATCTCGCATTGAGTGAGTCTGTGTTTCATAGTTGATAGACATCAAGCTAATACAAATACACACACACACACCCACACACATACACACACACACACATATATATATATATATATATATCTATATATATATATATATATATACTTACATGTACTCATACATACATACATATATACAGCCATATATAAAATCAGCTTAAAGACATAATGTTTAGTGTTATTATATATTGATTTTAATCTTCGGAAAGGAGACATAAAAGTGGTGCTAAACTGTTCTACTTGCAAAATTAATTTTATGGTATTCTACTAGTATATATATATATATATATATATATGACTATATATATATATATATATATATATATATTATCATACGGACATATATAACTATATATATATATATATATATATATATATATATATATATAGATGAATATATATATATACATAAATGTATACATACAGACATATATATATATATATATATATATATATGCATACATTATTATTTCATGTATAGCGTTAAAATGTTATAAGTGATATACTATATTGTGAATAGATTTTTAGTATTTACTTCAACAGTACTCAATACGCGAGTAGTAATAAAGTATGAACATATATTTATGGCAATTAAGCTAATCACAGGTGTACTGACATTGTAAAAAAAGTAGACAATAACAAAATATTGTTTCGGAATGTTGATGAGTAGTTTTGCTTTATATGTTTTTAGTTATGTAACAGTTTACCTGAACCTGTAAAAAATTATGATGAGTTTTTCTTTTGTTATTTTAATTAAATTTGTCTGAAACATATTTAGACATACATTTTCGTTGATGTTTAATTCATGGAACATGATTAGATACTATAGATTATGTCATGAATTTAGTATTCTTATGAGTTATAATACACACACACACACACATATATATATATATATATATATATATAGAAATTGGTAGTTTGCTGTAAGCATTGCTGGGAGTAATAATAAGAGTTTTTAAAAAGGTTTAAGGCAATGCGAAGATCCGGGTTGCTGGAAGCTGTGAAGAACAAAAACAGAATAAAACCGAAATAAGTCGGATATAGATCGAAAGGTTTGTTTATTTTTCTAGACAGCAAGGGTGTTAGTTTGTAATGTCCGGATTGTCAAGAATCAATTTGATATTTCGAGAGATTTTTTTTTTTTTTCCTTCTTCCTCTCCTTGTCAAAAATAAATAAAAGAAAAATCCCGGGTACCGAGAAAATGCCAGGAGCGCTGGGGGGTTAAACCGGAAGTGTTCAGAGTAAAGTATTCAGAGGAAAACTAAATAGATTCATTTTATTTATTTATTTATTTATTTTTTTTTTTTAAATATATATATATATATATACACCCATATATATATGTAATTGTCTGTTGTTTCTATTTATTTTATTTTATTTTTTTATATATGTTTACTATTATTGTTATTTGTTTTTTTTTTTTGTTTTTTTTTGTTTTTTTTTTTTTCGTATATAAAACGTAGTTATTACTTATAGTATATATGTTTGTCAACAGGCTGATTCCGGCATTAGATTTTAAATGTGTGTTGATAGCTAATTATTTGTTGTCGGTGCAGTATATTAAAATTTAGTTATGTCTGGTTAAGTTTAATCCTTATTTATTGGTTTTAATTTATCTCTTAAATGCCTATTGTTTTAGTTATGGAAAGTTTGCTGGTTAAGGGGAGACAAATCTCTTATTTTTGGTATTCTGTTATTCTGTTAATTGGCTTTGTATGTTGAATTTATTTAACTAAAGTAATGGTCAATTCTTAGTATAACGGATATGATTTGTGCAAATAGTGTTTATTATGGGGGGGGGGTTATTATCTGGGGATGGGTTCGGGGGGGGGGGTAGGTTATATGATGAAGGTAGAATTTAATTCATGTCTTTGATTCAAAAATGGGCTAAGTTTGGAAATGAGAATAGCTTCCATCAGTCTTAGGTCGCCTAGGTTCCTGGTCGAGGCTAAAATGGAAACTTTTATGTCTTGTTGTGTAGTATTGCATGAGGAAGTATGTTTGAAGAAGGAAGATATATTTGTATTCATGTGTTCTTTTATACGTTGGTGTAATTGTCTTGTAGTATATCCAATATAGGAGTGGTTACAAATAGTGCATGATATATTGTATACACAGTTAGTGCGGTGGCATAGTCCAGTGATAGGAATGGGACAATTGGCTAGTGAGCATGGTTCTTGGGTGCGTGTAGTGCGTTTTTTGGAAAGGTGTTGGCGTAAGGTGGTGCCGGTGTGGGTGAGTTGAATGTCTAGTTTTTCTTTATGTATTGCACTGCGGATGGCATTAGTGATTCTGTCGACAGAATCACTAAAAAAAATAAAATTAAATAAATAGAAACAACAGACAATTACATATATATATGGGTGTATATATATATATATATATTTAAAAAAAAAAATAAATAAATAAATAAATAAAATGAATCTATTTAGTTTTCCTCTGAATACTTTACTCTGAACACTTCCGGTTTAACCCCCCAGCGCTCCTGGCATTTTCTCGGTACCCGGGATTTTTCTTTTATTTATTTTTGACAAGGAGAGGAAGAAGGAAAAAAAAAAAATCTCTCGAAATATCAAATTGATTCTTGACAATCCGGACATTACAAACTAACACCCTTGCTGTCTAGAAAAATAAACAAACCTTTCGATCTATATCCGACTTATTTCGGTTTTATTCTGTTTTTGTTCTTCACAGCTTCCAGCAACCCGGATCTTCGCATTGCCTTAAACCTTTTTAAAAACTCTTATTATATATATATATATATATATATATATATATATATATATATATATATATATATATATATATACAGACAATAAGTATGGACACATTTTGCCTATTTAACTTTTTATTCGATCGTTCAATTCTTTTTATATGTCCGTTAATATGTTGCTTATATTTGAACGAAAGAACCAATATACAAAGCGAATCCGTTAGATTCTGTTTAGAATAAATATACACTAAGGAGACGTGTACCGGCGTTGCTCGGAGAAACTGAGGAATTCAGGAAACGCCATATTATAAATTGTATTATTTGTTTTTTACCTTTTATTGTACTATATTGTCGATATATAAATGAAATTATATTATATGTATATATATATATGTATATATATATGTATATACACATATATATATATATATATATATATATATATATATATATATATATATATAGAGAGAGAGAGAGAGAGAGAGAGAGAGAGAGAGAGAAAGAGAGAGAGAGATACCTTAACATGATACTTCACAGATATAAATAATATCTAAAATCTTTAATTAGTGAACTATCAGGATAAAGACAAAGCTTAATATATTAGCTGGGGCATTAATAATAAAGTTAAAACTAGAAATATTCGTCGGTCTGTTACGTTCCAGTGTGCATTGCTAAACGCGCACATCGAATGGACGCAACTTAAGAATGTCCCTTTTCGAAGGGATCCATGCGTTTAGTGATTTCAACAGTTCTTATGAAGCTCGAAAGTAAGCGTTTTTAGTTTTTGCTATTTACTTGCCTTCTCCACCAGGGAAGGGTTAGATACGGTTTTTATTGTTGGGAATATCCAGATCCCTCGAAATGGACACTCTGGATGGTACAAAAGTTTAAATTAAATCTAGAAAGATTTCTCTTTCACTGACTGAGGACAAAAAAGATAGTGTAGTATCAGAAAGGATACTATATTTTGATCCTAGCTCAAAGGCGAAATTCAGATGGCTATATTAAGTTGTTGTCAAGATGTATGTGGATAGAGTGGCTGTGGAAAGGTTATACGTGTGGCAGCAGGATTCAGCTCCATGTTACACTCCCCTTTCCGAAAGAACCTCAGATATAGCTTTTTGAGAATGTTCACGACTTCGCCAGTCCTAACATCTGCATATACCAGCATGACCGTAACACCATATACTATTATGTATTGAACACAGTTGAGAAAAATGCCAACCACACCCCTGCAACACCAAGGACGAGCTAATTCCCAAAACCACACTGGTGTTCAAGCGTCTCTCAAAGAACCCCATGGAACCCACGTGCTTCAGGTACATGTCTCGCCTGGAGCCCTTGCCGGAAGCTCAGGACGGATTCTTCGGGTTAGCTGTATTCATCAAAATATCCTGTAGATATGCATTTTAATTATAAAATTATTTTTATTTCTTTTCCGAAAAGTGTTAAATTTATCTCGACCACATTGCACTTCTTCACTGGCATTATTTATATCATTCCTGGACAACACCGAATATCCTTGTCAATTTAATAATACAAGTTTAAAATCATAATATAACATTAACAAGCCAATATTATTTTGTTCATGTCAGTTAATAATCCTTGAACCGTTACTATTTACAATTGCTCTGAATTTGAAAAATAGATTATTTAATATTAAATCATAATTTGTCTAATGGATGTCGCCATGGACTATGGAATCAGCTAAATCGAGTTCAAATGCAATTAGGTTTGTTACGTTCGCTTATACCATAATGCCATTGGGAAAACTATCACCAACTCTTGATCGTTTCCAATTTAGTAATGATCTTCCACATCAATTTATTCAAAAAGGGTTGATATCCCGAAAAATAGACGAACCAATAATCCGCCTTTAGTTAAGAGGAAAAATCACAAATAAATGGTGGTTGATACCAGACATCTAATCGATATAAACGTGGGTATTGCTGTAATCTAACACCGAACTCAAATATAATTCTATCTCTTACATTCGTTTATGTAGTGCAACCGGTATGTCTGAACCATCCCCCCTAGCTAAAGATTCATATCATATTGTGTTTACTGGATATGGTTCGACTATGCATTGAGTTAACGTATTAAATAACATGACGGAAATATGTGGAAATGAAAGGCTGTGATTAGCGGAAGTGATATAAAAGAAAATTTGACATTTGCTATGCCAAGTTCACATTTAGTTTTGGTCATTTATCCATTTATAATGTTGAAAAAAGCAAGGTGATTTACGCTTTAAAGATAATAAGAATACTAGAATTTGTTCTATTCTTCGTATAAAATGAATCTCTGATAATATGCATTGTGTTTGCGCCTAAAATAACCACAGAACAGTTGATTTGCACTCAAATAGAAAAAAGTAAAAGAAATAAATTAAATACGTTATATCAGGATAAATAAAGGACTGGACTCTTGAAATGTACTTTAATACGATTAATATGGCGTTTATATTTATTGGTAATCTAATATTTACTTAGTATCATTTGGATTATTCAGACTTCTCTTGTCATCTCAGATGTTATTCTAATAAGAGACGCGCCATAATAGTTAAAATTGTTTAGTAATAATTAGTTCTAAATGACAGTTTTCTGGATGTTGAAGGTTCAATCCACACTACAAGCGATACTAACTAACGAATAAAATAAAAATTACTTTAGAATTCCGTACGGTCATGGCTGACGGAACAAGAATAATCAACATCATTGATTAAATGAAGGATACGATTCTAAATTCCGTACAGATTCCTGAGTTTCACATAAATATTCGTATCTGAAAGATTGTCAGGGATTACTTTGGAAAAAAACGTTATGAGAATAACATCCAAGATAACACGCACATAATACAAATTATCAACCCTTATCTCAAAAAGTCAGAAACATGATACTTACTTGTATGGAAAACACATGTTCTCACATAGAAAACCTGCGAAATTGACGTCCAACTCATTTGGGGTTAATAAAATGTATAATTTAATGATCTATGTGGTTTGTTAAATGACTTTAATTTCTTGTTGGTGCCAGTTAATGCGTTTGCTATCTTGCCAAAACGTTTTAATGTATTCCCAAATACGTCCAGGCGTTTCTAGAGGAGGGTCTCTCTGTCGGGCGTTCTGTCACGTTTAGGTTTAAAGTAACACGTTGTTCGCAACCCTCGCAGATTGAATGTAAGTAAAGTGTGCTTCCTATGAATTCTTTTCTACCTTTACCTCTCTTTGATTTACTATAGGAATGTGTAAGAATGTGCTGACCTGTTTATTTGTGCATCCACTAAATTGTCAAATATTACACGTAGGAATATGAAATATGGTGTCGCCAACAATGCGTGAAAGTAGAATATATTTATTTTCTTTCTGTGAATGGATTTACATTTAAACATTACTGAATTATACACACACACACACACACACACACACACACACATATATATATATATATATATATATATATATATATATATATATATATATATATATATATATATATGTAATAAGCCTGATGGTTTTGCCAAAGAATGAAAAAAACGTAAATTTAGCGTACTTCCATCAGTATATATATATATATATATATATATATATATATATATATATATATATATATATATGCGTGTGTGTGCGTGTGCGTGTGTGTGAAAAAAGACAAACGGAAAGCAGGTTAAAATACAGGAGAAAAACAAAAACAAGTGATTTGACCGGTTTCGTTCGTATTAACGAACCTCGTCAGAAAAATTGAAGATTTGGAAACAATTTTATTTTGAAGGGAGACAAATGGGAGAAGGAAAAGATGATCCGATTGGACCATATGAGAAGATCATCTTTTCCTTCTCCCATGTGTATGTCTTCAAAATAAAATTATTTCCAAATCTTCACTTTTTCTGAAGACGTTTGTTGATACGAACGAAACCGGTCAAATTTCTTGTTTTTTTCTCTTGCATTTTAACCTGTTTTCCGTTTGTCTTTTGTTAACACATTTTGTCCACTACAGCATTTCATTTTCATGACTTATCGTGTACCTTACGCCGTATATATATATATATATATATATATATATATATATATATATATATATATATATATATATATATATATATATATGCGTGTGTGTGTGTGTGCGTGTATATATATATATATATTATCGAAAAAGAATATAACACATACCCATGTGGATAAATATTAAATAACAGTATTTATCATAATATTGAGTGAGCGCTTTATGAGAATTAATACTAAGGTGTCAATTAAATGTGCAATTCAAAATTCCGTCATTAATGGTTGTTTAACACGATTACGACAGCACACTAAAATATGTCCGCTTGTATAGATACACACACACACACACACACACACACACACACACACACACACACACACACACGTATATATATATATATATATATATATATATATATTTATTCTCCGGTCTGGGTATGTCGGTATTTGAATTAAAGTGCAGTCTGTAATAAAAACTGGACGCCGAATATAACTTAAGGATAAGCTTTATTTAACCATTTGTTGCTTAGCTAGACAAATAGTGTTTTAACATTCACTCTTAATATACACGAATGTAGAACATTCCATTATTACTCCAAGGGGGAGACAGGCATCAATTATCTTTGTTACTACATTCTCCCCCATCTATCTTCTTATTCGTAGGGAACAAAATCATCCCATCGACCTGGCCTCCTGCGGGTTCTTTGAGGGCGTCTTGGTTGTTCGTGCCCGACATCCATTTCTAATCTAGGCTCCTCGGGACCTGACGACGTTTTGGGACTGTCTTGTGTTGCTGGTTTAGGGCTAAAATATCTTGCTCCAAATCGCTCTCGTTTTCTACGGCGCTTCGGTCGCTTGGTGTCTGAAGATTGAGTATCTGTCTCAGATATTGGGTGAAACCGCTTTCGTGGTACCCATCTGTCGTCCGAACTAGAGTCAGAGACGACTCTGTTAGTATATTCAGATTCGTTTTGTTGGGACTCTGAACTTGACGTATCTGGCACACGATCACCTAAGAGGGTCGGACTTGTTCCACGAACCGGAGCTCTATATCCATCTGAAGCAGTTCTACGTTCATATACATTTCCTGCTGGGGCTAGATCCCTTAAGGAGACAGTAGATTGCCTTCCTTCTGAATTTCTGACCAGTGCATACTGAGGGTTCGCTTCGATTAATTGTACCTCGCTTACCAATGGGTCATGTTTACTATGACGAACATGACGTTTTAATAAAACTGTGCCAGGTTGTGCAAGCCACGAGGGAAGTGATGTGCCTGCTGAGCTTCGTCGTGGGAACGAGAAGAATCTCTCATGTGGGGTAGCGTTTGTCGCTGTACATAATAGAGTCCTAATAGCGTATAAGGCCATGGGGATGAGACTTTCCCAATCGGAAATCGGACTATTGCGATTTGCTGCCGCCAACTGTACTGTCTTCCATATTATACCATTGTATCTTTCGCACTGTCCGTTTCCTTGAGGATTGTGAGGAGTTGTTCTACTTACAGCTACTCTTCGTTCATGCAGAAACTGCTTGAGTTCGTCCGACATAAAAGCAGACCCACGATCTGAATGTATATATGCAGGCACTCCAAAAACGGCAAAAATGGAGCAGAGGCCTTGAATTACTGTTGCAGCCGTTACGTCTGGGCAGGGGATGACGAACGGAAATCTTGAGTACTCGTCTATTATTGTGAGCATGTATTTATTTTTAGTTTTAGAGGGTAAAGGGCCCTTAAAATCCAGGTTAAGTCTTTCAAAAGGCTGTGTGGCCTTAATGAGTGTTGCTGGAGGAGGTTTGTAGAACCTGGGCTTATTTTCTGCGCATATCCGACAAGAGTTCGTAATTCTTTTTACGTCTTCAACAGAATATGGCAAGTTTCTGCTCCTGACTACGTGAATCATTCTTGTGATACCTGGGTGACACAATTCCCTGTGTATATACTGAAGATCATCTGAGCCAGTTACCAGGCCACACACCCTTGAAAGCGCGTCGACCGCGGCATTCTCCTTACCAGGGCGGTAAGTGACGTCAAAGGAGTAGCAAGAAAGCTCCATTCTCCATCTCGCTATTTTCTCGTTTTTTATTTTACTCGTTGTTTTTGGGTTAAACATAAACGAGACCGACTTTTGGTCAGTGATTAATTCAAAATGTCGGCCGATTAAGTAATGCCTCCATTTTCGTAATGCCTCAACTATGGCGTACGCTTCTTTTTCTATTGCAGAGTGTCGTCGCTCGGATTTCGAAAGTGTTCTTGAAAAAAAAGCTACAGGACGACCGGATTGTCTCAGTGAGGCAGCTATCGCACAGTCGGAGGCATCCGTCTCAACTAATAGAGGGATAAAAGGATCCACAGCAGAAATGGCAGACTGAGCAATGTTCCTTTTCATGTTTTGAAATGCTCTGATGGCGGAACAGGACAACGGAAAAGTAGATACTTGTGTCAATGGGTGTATTTTTTCTGAAAAAGACGCAACCCATTGGGAGTAGTGAGCAAACATACCGAGGGCTCGTCGTAAAGAGGGCATGTTTCCAGGGATTGGTAATTCCATTAGCGGTTTCAGTCGCTCGGGATCCGGCGTCATGGTGCCATTTTTGACAATGTATCCCAATAATTTGATGCTTTTCAAGTTGTAGGAACATTTTTCACTGTTCAAAGTCAGATTATATTTCTTGACGGCAGCCATGAATCGTTTAAGGTTGTGGTCATGTTCAGCTTGGTTATGTCCGCATACTGTGACATTGTCTATATATGCAACAGTACCCTTCAATTTTTCATTGGAGATTATTTCATCTATTACCCTCTGGAAGCTAGCCACACCATTTGTTATCCCAAAAGGAATTCGGCAGAACTGATATAGGCGACCGCAGGCCTCGAATGCCGTGTAGGGCTTATCCTCTGGCTTGATAGGTACCTGATGGTAGGCACTTCTGAGATCTAAAGTACTGAAAGTGTGATATTTTGCAATATTAGAAATCATTTCGTCAATACGAGGCAGTGGATAGGCATCGAGTAATGTGTATCTGTTGATGGTCTGGGAATAGTCAATGACCATCCTTTTCTTGTGATTTTCAGTGGCTGTTACGAGGACCTGTGCTCGCCATGGAGATTCACTTGGCTCTATAATTCCTTCCTTAAGTAGTTTTGTTACTTCTGCTGCTATGAACTGCTTGTCCGTTTCTGAATAGCGTCTTGATTTTATTGCTATTGGTTTGCAGTCAGGAGTTAAGTTTGTAAAAAGTGACGGGTGCCGCACTTTGACAGCTGCTAGTCCACATACGCTTAGGACTGGCTTGGGGCCACCAAAAGGAATTTCAACGCATGAATGTTGTTTTAGAAAATTGTGACCCAAAATCACTTCGCAGCAGAGGTTTTTCATTACTGATAATTTGATCCCTTGATAGGAGTTTCCTTTTAGTTTCAGGCTAACCATGCAATATCCAATTACATGGGACGATAAAGATGAATTTGCCATTGATATTTGGTTGGAACAAGGAAATATTTCCCATTTATTTGCTTTTACAATACTGGCATTAATAAAACTTTCGGAACTGCCTGTATCAATAAGCGCATGAATAGTCAATCCATTGATTTTTACCCTCACGATTGTTTTTGAGAGGCAGCCGGGGAATGCAGCTGATATTGTAATTGGTGCTACAGTAGCAAGAGTAGCCGAACGTTTTTTTTGAGAAGCTGACCGGCAAACTTTCGAAAAATGTCCCTGCTTATCACACTTGTGGCATCTAACATCTCGAGCCGGGCAGGACGAACGAGCATGTATACGAAGGCCACAAAAGTAGCATGTGGATCCAGCTGAGGCGGCAGTGATAAGTTGTTCGTGATCGTTAGAAAGGGGGGTGGCAGCATCTTGGACAATGGAAGAATTTTGAACATGCAGAGGAGGGGCTACGATAGCAGCTCCCAAAATATCGGGTTGTAAATAGAAGACAGACTGCTTCTGTGCCATGTCCAACGTTAGAGCTTGTTCGTAAGCTGTTGGTAAGTCTAGGTTTTTATTCTCTAGTAGTCTTTGTCTTATTTGGTTGGACTGTATTCCATTAATAAATGCGTCCCTGATAAAAACATCTCTCGCTTGGTTCGCAGTTAAGGCTGTAAATTCACACTCGCGACTTAACGTCTTTAGAATCTGAAGGTATTGTTCAAGGCTTTCTTCTGGTTGTTGACGCCGGGTAGCAAGTAAATGTCTAGCAAAAATAGTATTTTTTTTCTTTACAAACATGGCTTCTAAAATGTCCACCGCAGTTTCATAATTTTCACATTCAGATAAATTTCTATAAATAGCAGTAGAGACATGATGTAAAAGAAGGGTATATTTCTCAGTACCTGTTAAAGCCGCGTTTGAAGATAACTGTAGAGCTGTAAGGAATCCTTCGAACATTTTTCTCCAATGCCGCCATTTGTCAGTAGATTCCGAGTCGGCCGTATCAAGGTCTAGACGATCGGGTTTCAAGTAACGTTCCATAACGAATGGTTAAATAAATTGTAATAAAAACTGGACGCCGAATATAACTTAAGGATAAGCTTTATTTAACCATTTGTTGCTTAGCTAGACAAATAGTGTTTTAACATTCACTCTTAATATACACGAATGTAGAACATTCCATTATTACTCCAAGGAGGAGACAGGCATCAATTATCTTTGTTACTACACAGTCTATATGATTTTATGAGTTTAGGCAGTTGTCTTAGTTTAATATGAACATTTAAAATATCTATAATAATCGCTTTCAAAATGTATCCAAGAAATATGATATTAGATACGAAGTATTCAAATGTTGATTTCCGGGGTGGAAAAGTTGATTAATGTATCTGTATATAAAAGAAGATAGAAAGAATTAGGTCATAACTTAAAGATCGACAGAACCCTTGCCTATTAGAATACCGTTTACCAAAATTTGCGAGAGAAAGCGTGGTTAATTTGGACGAAACAAGGACGTTACTTGATATTAATGTTATAGTTTGTATTTGTTCCGCATATGCTTGAATTTGATGATAGTTTTTCCTTGCTAACGCTGTGATAGTAAAATACGCATATACATCGCAGATGCTGCTTGACTTGAACATTATTATTTTGTGCCTTTTTTATGTTGCCTATATACAGTTTGTCGGATGTTTAAAATACGCATATACATTGTAGACGCCTCTTTAATTGCACATCATTATTTTGTGTCTTTTTATGTTGCCTATATACAGTTTGTCGGATTTTTTAAATGTGCATATACATTGCAGACGCCTCTTTAATTGCACATCATTATTTTGTGTCTTTTTTTATGTTGCTTATATACAGTTTGTCGGATTTTTAAAATACGTATATACATCGCAGACGCTGCTTTGCTTGCACATTATTATTTTGTGCCTTTTTTATGTTGCCTATATACAGTTTGTCGGATTTTTTAAATACGTATATACATCGCAGACGCCGCTTTACTTGCACATTATTATTTTGTGCCTTTTTTATGTTGCCTATATACAGTTTATCGGATTTTTGAAATACGCATATACATTGCAGACGCCTCTTTAATTTCACATTATTATATTGTGTTTTTTTTATGTTGCCTATATACAGTTTGTCGGATGTTTAAAATACGCATATACATTGTAGACGCCTCTTTAATTTCACATTATTATTTTGTGCCTTTTTTATGTTGCCTATATACAGTTTGTCGGATTTTTTAAATACGCATATACATTGCAGACGCCGATTTACTTGAACATTATAATTTTGTGCCTTTTTTATGTTGCCTATATACAGTTTGTCGGATTTTTTAAATACGCATATCCATTGCAGACGCTGCTTTACTTGCACATTATATTTTGTATCTTTTTATGTTACCTATATACAGTTTATCGGATTTTTAAAATACGCATATACCTTGCAGACGCCGATTTACTTGCACATTATTATTTTGTGCCTTTTTTATATTGCCTATATACAGTTTATCGGATTTTTAAAATACGCATATACATTGCAGACGCTGCTTTACTTGCACATTATTATTTTGTGCCTTTTTTATATTGCCTATATACAGTTTGTCGGATTTTTAAATACGTATATACATCGCAGACGCCGCTTTACTTGCACATTATTATTTTGTGCCTTTTTTATGTTGCCTATATACAGTTTGACGGATTTTTAAAATACGCATATACATCGCAGACGCCGCTTTACTTGCACATTATTATTTTGTATCTTTTTATGTTACCTATATACAGTTTATCGGATTTTTAAAATACGCATATACCTTGCAGACGCCGATTTACTTGCACATTATTATTTTGTGCCTTTTTTATATTGCCTATATACAGTTTATCGGATTTTTAAAATACGCATATACATTGCAGACGCTGCTTTACTTGCACATTATTATTTTGTGCCTTTTTTATATTGCCTATATACAGTTTGTCGGATTTTTTAAATACGTATATACATCGCAGACGCCGCTTTACTTGCACATTATTATTTTGTGCCTTTTTTATGTTGCCTATATACAGTTTGACGGATTTTTAAAATACGCATATACATCGCAGACGCCGCTTTACTTGCACATTATTATTTTGTGCCTTTTTTATGTTGCCTATATACAGTTTGTCGGATTTTTTAAATACGCATATCCATCGCAGACGCCGCTTTACTTGCACATTATATTTTTTGCCTTTTTTTATGTTGCCTATATACCGTTTGTCGGATTTTTAAAATACGCATATCCATCGCTGATGCTGCTTTGCTTGCACATTATTATTTTGTGCCTTTTTTATGTTGCCTATCTAAAGTTTGTCGGATGTTTAAAATACGCATATACATTGCAGACGCCGCTTTACTAGCACATTATTATTTTGTGCTTTTTTATGTTGCCTATGTACAGTTTGTCGGATTTTTAAAATACGGATATCCATCGCTGATGCTGCTTTGCTTGCACATTATTATTTTGTGCCTTTTTTATGTTGCCTATCTACAGTTTGTCGGATTTTTAAAATACGCATATACATTGCAGACGCCGCTTTACTAGCACATTATTATTTTGTGCTTTTTTTGTTGCCTATATACAGTTTGTCGGATTTTTAAAATACGCATATACATTGCAGACGCCGCTTTACTAGCACACTATTATTTTGTGCCTTTTTATGTTACCTATATACAGTTTGTCGGATTTTTAAAATACGCATATCCATCGCTGATGCTGCTTTGCTTGCACATTATTATTTTGTGCTTTTTTTATGTTGCCTATATACAGTTTGTCGGATTTTTAAAATACGCATATACATTGCAGACGCCGCTTTACTAGCACACTATTATTTTGTGCCTTTTTATGTTACCTATATACAGTTTGTCGGATTTTTTAAATACGCATATACATTGCAGACGCCGCTTTACTTGCACATTATTATTTTGTGCCTTATATCTGTTGGCTATATGTACAGTTTTTCGAGTTTTTTAAAATACGCATTCACAGCGCAGACGCCGCTTTACTTGCACATTATTATTTTGTGCCTTTTTTATGTTGCCTATATACAGTTTGTCGGATTTTTTAAATACGCATATCCATTGCAGACGCCGCTTTACTTGCACATTATTATTTTGTGCCTTTTTATTTTGCCTATATACAGTTTGTCGGATTTTTGAAATACGCATATACATTGCAGACGCTGCTTAATTTGCACATTATTATTTTGTGCTTTTTTATGTAGCTTATATAGAGTTAGTCGGATTTTAATCCTTTCAATTTATCTCACACAAAAATACACACACATATAGTTTTATACAGTAGTATAGTTAAAATAACAAAAGTGCTGAATTAGTTGCGCAAGAAAATTCATATTAGTATTCAATAGACACTATACATTACCTTCGTGAACATACAGAGAATGACAATTGTGTGTTACACTATCATAACATCGGCTGAGGAATCGGTCACATTTCTTATCTTTAACTCTGCCGGTTAAGTTTCTGGTGTTTTTGTGAAGTGGAAGGTATCGGTGGATGATCAAAATAATACATTATGTTGAAAAATGCGAGCATGAAAAAAACATATTCTTAAGATTATAAACCTGGGAAAGTACAGGACAATTTATTACACTTGCAAAATTATAGGACAATTTATTACACTAGCAAAATTATAGGACAATTTATTACTGGTCAAATTAATTACTTTTGTCTGCATGTGAGGTGACAGATCCGCCAAGATTAATGTAAATAAGTGTAATTTTATTTGTAAATTATACTGAAATAATATTTAAATTTTATTTTCTAATATTTTAATACTTTAAACAATATAAATATTTTAATTTCTAATTTTATTTTATTTTTGTAATATTTTAGATAAGAAGTTTCTTATTCTTTACTTTACTAAAAATTATAATTTGTCCTATACTTTTATAAGTGTAATAACTTCTCCTATACTTTTATAAGTGAAATAACTTCTCCTATACTTTTATAAGTGTAATAACTTGTCCTATACTTTTATAAGTGAAATTACTTCTCCTATACTTTTATAAGTGTAATGACTTGTCCTATACGTATACAAGTGAAATAAATTGGTGTATATGTGTACAACTGTAATAACTTGTATCATACTTTTACAAGTGTAATAACGTGTCCTATACTTTTACGAGTGTAATGACTTGTCCTATACTTTTATAAGTGTAATGACTTGTCCTATACGTATACAAGTGAAATAAGTTGTCGTATATGTGTACAAGTGTAATAACTTGTCCTATATGTGTACATGTGTAATAACTTGTCCCATACTTTTACAAGTGTAATAACTTGTCCTAGACTTTAATAAGTGCAAGAACTTGTCCTATACTTTTACAAGTGTAAGAACTTGTCCTATACTTTCACAAGTGTAATAATTTGTCCTATAATTTTATAAGTGTAAGAACTTGTTTGATACTTTAAAGAGTGTAATAACCTGTCCTATACTTTTACAAGTGTAATAACTTGTCCTAGACTTTTATAAGTGTAAAAACTTGTCCTATAAGTTTACAAGTGTAATAATTTGTCCTATACTTTTATAAGTGTAAGAACTTGTTTGATACTTTTAAGAGTGTAATAACCTGTCCTATACTTTTACAAGTGTAATAACTTGTCCTAGACTTTTATAAGTGCAAAAACTTGTCCTATAAGTTTACAAGTGTAATAATTTGTCCTATACTTTTATAAGTGTAAGAACTTGTTTGATACTTTTAAGAGTGTAATAACCTGTCCTATACTTTTACAAGTGTAATAACTTGTCCTAGACTTTTATAAGTGTAAGAACTTGTCCTATAAGTTTACAAGTGTAATAATTTGTCCTATACTTTTATAAGTGTAAGAACTTGTTTGATACTTTTAAGAGTGTAATAATCTGTCTTATACTTTTACAAGTGTAATAACTTGTCCTAGACTTTTATAAGTGTAAGAACTGGTACTATAAGTTTACAACTGTAATAATCTGTCCTATACTTTTATAAGTGTAAGAACTTGTTTGATACTTTTAAGAGTGTAATAACCTGTCCTATACTTTTACAAGTGTAATAACTTGTCCTAGACTTTTATAAGTGTAAGAACTTGTCCTATAAGTTTACAAGTGTAATAATTTGTCCTATACTTTTATAAGTGTAAGAACTTGTTTGATACTTTTAAGAGTGTAATAACCTGTCCTATACTTTTACAAGTGTAATAACTTGTCCTAGACTTTTATAAGTGTAAGAACTTGTCCTATAAGTTTACAAGTGTAATAATTTGTCCTATACTTTTATAAGTGTAAGAACTTGTTTGATACTTTTAAGAGTGTAATAACCTGTCCTATACTTTTACAAGTGTAATAACTTCTCCTGTACTTTTACAACTGTAATGACTTGTCCTGCACTTTTCCAGGTTTATAATCTTAAGAATATTATTTTTCATAATCACATTTTTCAATATAATACATAATTTTCACAGGCATAGTTATTAAGCTTATTGCTAATGTGTCAATCTTAAATCTTTAATTTTACTTTTCCACACAATCGATCAGTTTAATACATTTGGTTGTAATTTCTTAATTTGTGAATTAATAATTAAAATCAGAATGAATCTTAAAACATATAAACGAAAATTATGATTTGAAGAGCACTTTATTTCCATTGATATTTATACAAGTAAGTTCTGATTTTATATTTTATTCTACATTATGCCAGACACGTAGATAAGTGTGTTTCAGTTTGAACAAAGGTGGAACAATAATATCGTGGGGGCTAAGATCTCGCCGGACATCCTTAGGATGGGAATATTTTTAAATGCGGTAGCAATATAAAACCGATAAATGATACAACTGTGGCATTTCCAGGGGTCAATTGTCCATTGTTTCCACAAAGATTTTATAAGAGTTTAAAACTCGTTGTGTACGAAATAAAACAGTTCTCTAAACTTCAATATGATTGCTTGATAATTTTACTAAAACATGGAATGAGTTGAAATGTATAGTCTTGAAGTTATGTCAAGATTTTATTACTATTATCGCATTATTTAATGGAATTAATCCCTTTCTCAACTATCATTAAGATTAGTTGATAATTCAATTTAAGAAATAAACAACTTAATAGTTTCCTTTTCATATTATATTTCTTTTAAATATTTTTATCATAAACGAATGCATGGTTGCAGCCACTAATCTTTCTTTCATATTACCGTGAGAATAATATGCACCGACGCGATCACATACGAAACACGAAATATATTTTAGTTTAATGTTTTTATTTTTCTTTATATTTGCATTCTTTGTGTCCATGCTGACATCGCGTCTTTCTAACTGGCTGCTTCCTTCCTTCGGTAACACTTAAATTTCTTTTTAAGTTTGCAGTGGAATTTTTTTTTCTGCCGCCAAATTTTGTTTTTACGAACGAGTACGACGGAATTTATAACATGTAATTATTTTATTTTGTTTTTTTGCGGAGGAAACTCTTGTTTTCATCAATCTTATATTGCACAAATAGTAACTCGTAAGATATAAACTTGTTTCACAATATAACAAAAAAAATCATAAGCCACTACGTGATTGTAATTAAAAGAAATGTTTGGAAAAGGATATGGTCGTCAAATATGGGAGAGAGACGCTAACTAGAACTTCCATTGCTTTAAAGAATAGTATTAATATTTTGAATGCCAGTAAATATAACTAAGACTAAGTATAAGATTACATTTAAAAAAAAAATAACATTCTTCGTTCTAACTGGACAAATCTTTATTAGTCACGTGGACTTGTTTATATCTGGAATCATATAAAATAATGTTTTAAATAGTGTTGGGAAACATCGGAACTTTGGGAGGTATCGGAATCAGAATTTTTTTTTCCTATTTTCCGATGTCGAAAACGATACTTATAATATTTTTTTTGTTTGTTTATGTTAAAACCAAACTTTTCATTGCTGCTACTAATGATAAAATGAAAACTATTTATTGAGTTTAAACTACCAGTAAAACTAAATTCTATAGATCCCCTCCATCAA
Organism: Sepiola atlantica; assembly: GCA_963556195.1. Taxonomy (NCBI): domain Eukaryota; kingdom Metazoa; phylum Mollusca; class Cephalopoda; order Sepiida; family Sepiolidae; genus Sepiola; species Sepiola atlantica. Next base: position 65,550,700 of record OY744527.1, read on the forward strand.
TTGTATATTTTACGTTTGCGAAAACATATGCATATATTACATTAGTTTTTACTGTAATCCCAAAAAATAAATAACAACTATAACTAAATATTTAGAGTGGTTAAAAAACGGAATTGGAATCGTTACTTGTATCGGAATCAGTAAAACTATTGGAATCGCCCCATCAGTAATTTTTAACAAACTTGAAATGGCTATATACTTGAAATGGCTGAGTTTTATACCTTTATCTTCTAATTGGGACATTTCCATCCGTCATCCACTACCTCGCCCCCTCCATTCATTTATATATATATATATATATATATATATATATATATATATATAAGAAATGAAAAAGAAAAAAGCCAGAGATAGTTTTTATATATTCATCAACATTTCGTCTTTATTGTAAGACTTCCCCAGGATGATAATTTGGGAAAAAAATGTCATGCAGGTACATCGAAGTTTGGGGTTGACATGGTGGTGAGATATATACCCCCTCATCTCTCCACTATGTCAAGCCCAAACTTCGATGTACTTACATGAAATTTTTCTTAAAAATATCATCCTTAGGAAGTCTTACAATAAAAACGAAACGTTGATGAATATATAAAACACTATCTCTTAGTTTTTCCTTTATCATTTCCCATTACGTCGGATTACTCTCATCCTTTTAGACTCATCTCTCTCTCTCTCTCTCTCTCTCTCTCTCTCTCTATATATATATATATATATATATATTGGTACAGACAAATTAGTACAACATTCGTACCGTCGGTTTCAAGCTCGGAAAGTCTTAGCCATCCGCCTCTCTTCAGCTTCTGTTGTCATCTGTTTTGGAAATGTGAAGTCACATGACACTCTCGATGGGACGCGTTATTTACTCAGTGTGTTATGTGTGTTTGTTTGAATTTAAATTTAGTGTAATAAAACTGTTGAGAATTAAAAACCGGAGGAGATTTGGAGAGATATAATAATATAATATTAAAGGGGAGGGAATATATATATAATGAAATAAAAAATTAAAATAAAATTAACTTTAAAATAAAATTTGAAAAAAAAAAAATAAACAAATGAAAAAATAAAAAAATAAAAAGATAAAAACAGTTGCTATGTAATTCCCGTGAGTCAATTTTATGAATTTGTATCAATAGCCGTTATTGTTTTTGGGTTTGAAGGTGTGCGTTCTGAAAGGAAAAGGCGTTAGTTGAAATCGTGTTAAAATTCTTTTAGACAGTTCGGAGTAATTTTAATATTAATAAAAAAATTGCTGGATCTAAGGGAGGTAACTTAGCTGGAAAATAAAGGTTTGCAGTGTTTGAATGGATTTTTTTAAAATCAGTTATTACTGATAAATAAATTAAATATTATTGTGAAAGTCGACGTTTTTGCTCTTGAAATTTATGTGGATATGGGCTGATGAGGTGTTTGTTCGTATTTTTTAATTAGTTTATATTAGTAATGATGGGAAGTAGGGGGAGTAGCTAGACATTATGTGAATCGGTCAGTCCAGTTTATCAATAGAGCTTGTCTCTTGTGGATACATCCCTTAAAGATTTCATCGCGGATATTCAAATAGGCTGTATTCGGATCAATGATGGCCCTTGAGATGTGGTATTTTTCAGCGTCGCATAGAGGACATCTGTTTATGACTGGAGAGAAGGATGTTTTTACTCAATTACTTTCCATTTAATGAGGAAGGGTGTATTTTCTTCTTTAAGTTGCCCTATTCGGGTCGCGAGTGCCGTATTTGCCTTGTTTTGGTACCTGAAGGAGTTTCTGTGTGCGTATAATCTTTGTTTGAAGTTTCCCTTCGTCATCCCAATGTATTTTTCTGCACTACTGGTATTCTGGTTAGTGACGGTTGCTTCATATATGATTGAATCGATTTTGCAATTTCCCTCTAGGGGCAGTTGTTTTTGACTTGGCATGAGCAGCCTGCGTTTGTAATTGCTTTGGGTTCCGGAGAGATAATTTTTCTCATTGAAAGGGCAGTGAGTTAGCTGACCTTAACAGAATTTCTGTTAAAAAGCTTGTATAGTTCACTTGTAGGTGGAAAGTGTTTGTCGAGTAATTTGAGGAAACTATACAAGCTTTTTAACAAACCTTTATTTTCCAACTAAGTTACCTCCCTTAGATCCAGCAAATTTTTTTTATTAATATGAAAATTACTCCGCACTGTCTAAAAGAATTTTAACACGATTTCAAGTAACGGTTTTTCCTTTCAGAACGCACACCTTCAAACCCAAACACAATCACGGCTTTTGATACAAATTCATAAAATTGACTCACGGGAATTACATAGCAACTGTTTTTATCTTTTTATTTTTTATTTTTTCATTTTTTTTTGTTCTTTATTTCCTAATTTTATTTTAAATTTAATTTTATTTTTATTTCATTATATATATTTTTTTCCCCTTTAACCTTATATTATTATATCTCTCAAAATCTCCTCCGGTTGTTAATACTCAACAGTTTCATTACACTAAATTTAAGTTCAAACAAAGATACATAACACACTGAGTAAATAACGCGTCCAAACGAGAGTGTCATGTGACTTCACATTTCCAAAACAGATGACAACAGAAGCTGAAGAGAGCCGTATAGCTAAGGCTTTCCGAGCTTGAAACCGACGGTACGAATGTTGTACTAATTTTTCTGTACAAAAATAAATAAATATTATGCTCTTAATTTTTAATTTTAATTCTTAATTGATCGAGCACTCTGCTGGGATTTTTCCTACTATATTACAAATAAGTTATATATATATATATATATATATATGAAATTAAAAATGGAAAAGCGGAAGACCTTTTCGCTCAACGTTTCGCCCAAATTTCACGTGGGCTTTGTCAAGAGCGGACGAAGAATACAAAAATGACAAAAGACGAGAAAGTCTGTAAATTATGGGGAATATATATAGTGGTTGGGTTCATGTCGAGATAAAGGGTATGCAAAAAACAACAAAAAAAAAAAAAATTAGAAATAAATATATATATATATATATGCACATAAATGTGATCGAAACATATATATAACACATATACATACATATATATAAAATATACATAGAAGTAGCATTGGAAAAGAAGAGGAGAAAATAAAGAGCAGAAAGGGGTCCAAAGGATATTTAATTTAAAGCTCAGGGAATCATCCGGTGTCTAGAATTATCTTGTTTTCACTAATGATTGCTTTTGATAGGTTGGGGGAGATATTGTAGAAGCCCATTCTTTGTTTAATTTTATTTGTAGAAAGGGCTATGAGGGCAGATTCAATTATTCGACGTGTTGACTTGTTGTGTATTATTTTGATTAAAGTGGATTTCTTAAAGTCAAAGTAATGACCATATTCCATAGTATGAGCACATAAGGCGTTAAGTGTGTTGTTAGTTTTAATCGCTCTTTTATGCTCATAAATCCGCTTGTCCAGATTACGCTGCGTCTCTCCAATGTAGACCTTATTACAGTCTAGACAAGGAATGGAGTATATGCCAGCTTTGACATTGGGTGTCGTGTTCAGTTAAGGTGTTTTGATTAAATTTATAATACTTGCAGAAGTTATTTGGGATATGTTTATGCCTAGTTTATTAAGTTCTGTGTAAATCGGGTTATTGTTGGAATTGGTTGGTAAAGCTATATATCTATTTATTATAGGGCTGGTGGATAAGTTTTTCTGTTTGGAATTTGAGTAAATCTGTAGAGCTTTTCTTTTAGAATTTTGTATAAAATACTTTGGGTACTGTAATGTATTGAGAGAGTGTTCAATGTATTTAAATTCGTCATCTAAATATTCATTGCTGCATATCCTAAGTGCTCTTAGGTAAAAACCAATTATGATGCCAGATTTTATTTTATTATTGTGGTGCGAATAAAAATGAACATAATCGTTCTTATTGGTTTGTTTACGGTAGACTTTATAAGATAAATTATTATTTTTATTTATTAGTAGAATATCAAGAAAAGGAATGGAGTTATCTGTTTCTTTTTCGAAAGTAAATTTAATGGTCGGTTCTATTTTGTTCAATTTGTTAGTAATGCTTTCTATTTTAGTGGTTTTCGGGAGGAAAATTAGGATATCATCTATGTATCTATAGTAAGATACATTTTTAGGTAGTCTGTATTTTATTGGTCCGTTCTCAAGAAATTCCAAAAATAAACAGGAGATCCATTGGATGCCCTGAACTTATCCAAAACCTCTCCGACACCACACTCTCCAATACTGAGATGGAAGTCTTAAGTTTTGGACTCAAATTCGCCACTGGAATTTACCCCAAAATAACAACCAACATGGTCTCCCGAAATTACAAACACGAGGACTCGGACTTTACTAAGGGTTTTATCCAGGGAATCATCTCTACTACAACCACTCAATCCATGGACTCAATTCTCCCCCATAGATATCTAAAATCATTACACAACCTTGCTAACAATGATAACATCATCATCTCACCCGCAGACAAGGGTGGTGGCGTTGTTATCATGGATAAATCTAAATACATCGAAAAGATGTCCGAACTCTTATATAATCAAGACATTTACGAAGAAACTAATTCCACCTTTATATACAAAGAAATAGATAAGTTCAACAAATCCTATAAGCAACTAATAAATAAGAATAACACCTGGTTAACATATATAGATTACCACCCCAAAATTCCAACTTTATATGGCCTACCAAAAACCCACAAGAATAATACCCCAATGCGCCCTATAATCTCAGGTATCGGCAGTGCTACCCATAAAATTGCACGTGCCATTACAAAAATACTAACCCCATTACTAGGTACGATTAGTCCATCTCACCTAAAAAATTCCGGAGATCTACTTAATAAATTAAAAAATCTTAACCTAACTAATAAAACTATGAATAGCCTTGACATAGAATCATTATACACAAATGTCCCCACCAATAAATGCCTTAATTTACTCAAAAAACATCTCGACAAAATAAATATCAACTTACCCTTTCCAGTAAATAACATAATTAATATTATACATTTATGCACTAATATGACCTATTTTACTTTCAACAATTTCTTTTATAAACAGAAATTTGGCCTACCTATGGGGAATCCCCTCAGTGGTGTCCTATCCTGTTTATTTTTGGAATTTCTTGAGAACGGACCAATAAAATACAGACTACCTAAAAATGTATCTTACTATAGATACATAGATGATATCCTAATTTTCCTCCCGAAAACCACTAAAATAGAAAGCATTACTAACAAATTGAACAAAATAGAACCGACCATTAAATTTACTTTCGAAAAAGAAACAGATAACTCCATTCCTTTTCTTGATATTCTACTAATAAATAAAAATAATAATTTATCTTATAAAGTATACCGTAAACAAACCAATAAGAACGATTATGTTCATTTTTATTCGCACCACAATAATAAAATAAAATCTGGCATCATAATTGGTTTTTACCTAAGAGCACTTAGGATATGCAGCAATGAATATTTAGATGACGAATTTAAATACATTGAACACTCTCTCAATACATTACAGTACCCAAAGTATTTTATACAAAATTCTAAAAGAAAAGCTCTACAGATTTACTCAAATTCCAAACAGAAAAACTTATCCACCAGCCCTATAATAAATAGATATATAGCTTTACCAACCAATTCCAACAATAACCCGATTTACACAGAACTTAATAAACTAGGCATAAACATATCCCAAATAACTTCTGCAAGTATTATAAATTTAATCAAAACACCTAAACTGAACACGACACCCAATGTCAAAGCTGGCATATACTCCATTCCTTGTCTAGACTGTAATAAGGTCTACATTGGAGAGACGCAGCGTAATCTGGACAAGCGGATTTATGAGCATAAAAGAGCGATTAAAACTAACAACACACTTAACGCCTTATGTGCTCATACTATGGAATATGGTCATTACTTTGACTTTAAGAAATCCACTTTAATCAAAATAATACACAACAAGTCAACACGTCGAATAATTGAATCTGCCCTCATAGCCCTTTCTACAAATAAAATTAAACAAAGAATGGGCTTCTACAATATCTCCCCCAACCTATCAAAAGCAATCATTAGTGAAAACAAGATAATTCTAGACACCGGATGATTCCCTGAGCTTTAAATTAAATATCCTTTGGACCCCTTTCTGCTCTTTATTTTCTCCTCTTCTTTTCCAATGCTACTTCTATGTATATTTTATATATATGTATGTATATGTGTTATATATATGTTTCGATCACATTTATGTGCATATATATATATATATATTTATTTCTAATTTTTTTTTTTGTTGTTGTTTTTTGCATACCCTTTATCTCGACATGAACCCAACCACTATATATATTCCCCATAATTTACAGACTTTCTCGTCTTTTGTCATTTTTGTATTCTTCGTCCGCTCTTGACAAAGCCCACGTGAAATTTGGGCGAAACGTTGAGCGAAAAGGTCTTCCGCTTTTCCATTTTTAATTTCATACCGTCGGATTATTTTTATCCTTTCATATACTCATATATATATATATATATATATATATATATATATATATATATATATATATATATATATATATATATATATGTATATATATATACACATATATAGATATATGTATACATATATGTATATATATATATATATATATATATATATATACCCATATGTAGATATATGTATACATATATATACACACAATTGTATATACAACACATTTAAGTGGACAAAAATCCTATCGTCAGAAAGTGACAATAAATCACTGTATAACTTTGATCTGCAAATTTATTTGTTTATTTATTAATTTATTTATTTATTTATTTATATCCCTATTACAGATTATCAAATAATATTCAAAGTTTGAATATTGAGTTTCATGTTGCTCTGGAATTCCATGAGAAGAATTGATCTAAACTATATTAAATTATCGAACACACACACACACACACACACACACACACACATATATATATATATATATATATATATATATATATATGTATATATAATTATTTTTTATCTATACGGACATGTACAAAAAGCTGCTACACTGGCACGTCGATGTAATCGATCAATAGTTATTAGGCACTAAGTTCCACTATGAACATCTGAGTAAAGGATCAGACTTGTTTGCACCTGATGAGATCTTTATTCTGGTGATGCCTACTTTATCTAGATTACTATATATATATATATATATATATATATATATATATATATGTATATATATATATATTATATAAACATTCCAATGACCAAACTTCAGTTGTTTCTTATATCATTTATTTTTACAATAACAGAATATGTATATATATAAATATATATGATATATATATATATATATATATATATAAATATATATATATAAATATATATGATATATATATATATATACATATATAATATATATATGTATATAATACATATGTCTCAAACAAATTAAAGTCAAGCGAAAGAAAAGTGTTCGCTCCCCTTGCCAAGTCGACAACTGATTTCTACGCGGGAGTCGTACAGCTGAATATTGCCAAAATGCCAATAAACTCTAATTTGTCACGGACCCCTACTGAACCCGGAAATTGTTCTCCCGCTGTTTTGACTTCCTGAAAATCTCTTCAATTATTAGTTTTAGTCCTTGCATGCGCCGACTAGAAGTTCTCAGATATTCAAAATTATACTTCTTGCACTTGCTTTATATAATTTTTCTTATTTGGTCCCTTTTGTCCCCAGAGACACTGCATGTGAACTGAATTTGGTGTAATATTGAATCTCTGAAATGGAATTATGTATATATTTTATAGACAGCACGAATTTTGGTCGTATCTTCATTATGGCTAGACGTAACGAGTGTTTGGTGAGATTCGAAACGCAATGGAAAGATTACTTGAAGATTATATATATATATACTAGCAGGATCCGTCACCCGACGTTGCCCGGGAGAAATATAAAAGACGGAATTAAAATGTGTAAACAGCCGACAGAACGCACATAGGTATATTGATCAACTCTGATGAGGAATTTTATTCCGAAATTAATAAGATTAAAGTAAAAAAAATAAATTAATTAATCTTGCATTGATAATGGCTGATATTTTCAATTTTATAATACAAACCCACCAGTTCTTTTAAATGAATGACCCATATTATTTTTATCAAGTACGAGCGAGCCAACGCTCTTCTTCGTTCGACAACCAGAATTTGAATTCATAACCGCCAATACACCGGCGTGGAAACATTGCACCAAGCACATTTATCAAGTGACAAAAGAAATAAGTTTGTTGATTTTTGTTTTTTGATGAAAAAAAATGACACAATACTGGTCAACTCTCATGATGGAATTTTATTCCGAAATTAATAAGATTAAAGTAAAAAGAAAGGAATCTTGCATTGATAATGGCTTATATTTTCAATTTTATAATACAAACCCAGCAATGCTTTTAAATGAACGACCCATATAATATATATATATATATATATATATATATATATATATATATATATATATATATATATATATATATATATATATATATATATATGTATATATTGTGTTCAAGAAAACAATTTATTAAATGAATAAAAATAGGCCACGTGTAACGAAAATACATTCTAGTGGATACATAGGCTAGCCAAAATTACTTTTTAGATTTTAATTTTATAACCACAAACGTGCTTTTTAACCCAACAAACACTACCCCTAAATAACCAACAATTTTAACAAAACAAAACACAGACTCCATTACACCCATTGTATCCAAACAGATATCAGATTCTAACTGACTTTACTTTTATTATAAGATATATAAATTATACTTGCATTCCCTTAGATAACACAGTTGTAACGCTGCTAATTCGCATCAATTAAATCACAGTTATGAAATTATGAAATGTTGTTCTTCTATCGTAGTCGTTACAATACGGACTCTGTACCCGATGTACCGTGTTCAAGTTTCTTTGTGGCTATTGCATCACTTTTTAATATACAATAAGTATTTAATGTGCATTAATTAAAACCGACTGATTAAATATTCTGGCCCGAGCAGTCGATTTGATTGTATATATTTTTACTTTGCTCTATTTTTACATTCTATTGGTGGTTTTACACATTTTTCCTCCGCAGATTTTGGTTAATAACTCTCTTGGCTAAAACTTTTGTAATTAAATTATCTTTGAAAATATCAGCTGTCGTCTACTTCCTGTTTATAGAAATTACGTTCCTTTGATTTGGCGCATGCGTATTGGAGACGGTACGATCGTGATAAACAAAGTTATGCACCTTGAAAGTTATCTCTTGTTAGGGTAAGAGAGCTTACAGGACATAACTGTGTCCCTTGAGAAAGAGAGTCACGTCCCCTCTTTAGATATAAAGGGATTCTCAAAATATCGTGATTATAAGAGACCTTATCACAACTCTCCTGCTATCAAGGAAGTCCGGGACTGTGACCCTTATTCTTTCGGTATTTGCTCGCTGGTCGCTGGACCGAATAGACCTGCCGCTTTGGGCTCGCCCGCTATAGAGAAACACCACATGGGGCTATTGTAAGGTTTGTTCGAGTGCCCCGAATCGCATTCATACTTCGTTATAACAATTATGTGCATTCCATTATATTTTAGACTTGTTAATTATATGTGTAATCTGCAGTTATGTTGTGTGATAATTCCTTAAGTCCGACTAATAAAACAATGTATATTCTGTTAACGATGTCTCTTATGGTATTTTGTTGCTGACGCTTGTCTAGGTAACTTATAGAATACCGTTTTACATACATGTGTTTAGGGAATTCGCTTCGATTTCCTAAAAACACGTTGCCTATCTTGATAGCATGAGAATATGTAATATTCATACTCCTCAGAGCGATAAGCACACTTACTATATAGAACAATTATTATACAGATAAATATAGACCCGATGAAAGCGACCGTGAAAAATAAAATGCATTGGACAGCTGTTATGCTTTCATTCGGTTTAGTGAGTTATTCAATCGACCGAATTAATATTTTGGACTAAAGTGTAAATCAACTCACTAAACGACCGAATGTCGATTTAATTTAACAAAAACACAAGAAATGCGGTAGCGTGTGTGTATTATACAAATGGTTTGTTGGTGATCGAGGTGTGCATAGAGAAATAATCACTTCTGTGGAAATGTGTTTTAGTGGTAGTGAACTAGAGTGATGTTCAGTTTTTCAATGCTCTTCCATCTAAAAGAAAAATGTTAATCAAATATATAGGACGACTTCATAAACGGATACATCGAAGGAAAATACATGTTAAATGAAATATACAGGCCGACAAAAGTTTGTCTCTATCTGATATCCTCTCCCTCTTTATATATATATATATATATATATATATATATATATATATATATATATATATATATATAGTACACGTATTTTATTACTTTCTGTAGATGTAAGTCCGTTGAAACTCAAGTGTTTATAAAAAGTGCTCAATAAAAAGTAGAGCTGTTCTTAAGTATAATTTTTTCTTTATACAAACATTATTGGTTACATATGTGCATACATGTTTCGGTAGTACTCTTACTCAGAGAGTCAACCTCTCCAGCCAAAAGAAGACAAACTTCTCTGTCTTCTTTGGTCTGAAGAGGTTGACTTTCTGTGAAGAGTACAACCGAAACATGTATGCACATACGTAACCAATAATGTTTGTATAAATAAAATAAAATAAAAATATATATACATGTTTACAACAAATTATTCATCATATTTTTTAGATTATATATTCTAAAATTCATAATGATGCGTTCATATATTACATACACGCACACACATTTTGGATTACCTACTAGACATCATCCGTAATTGTCTTCGGTCTCTCTGTAAAATGAGTTGTCAGGAAACAATGACATGAAGCTACTCCCCCCTACACTCTGACAAAATATTCAAAATAACATAGTATTCAAAGCCCAAATAAGATCTCCTCGATTTGGCTATACACCAGCTTATATGAGGAATGGTGCACCTTCTCCTTGTGATGTTACCTTTATAGCGAAAACAAGTTAATTAACTGAGCCTTTTGCTTATAAATTTTTACTGGTACAATGAACTTGCTATTTTTAAGAAAAAGAGCAAACGTAAAATGTACTTTTCTAAGAACATGGCCTTATATGTTGCAGAAATCAATAACTGCACACATTTATGTATGTGTCTTTCGACCAATATTTATGATGCTTATATGTGTTTATTAATTTAGTATGGTTAGTAGTAGTTTGAGGTGCAGTATTAGTAAGATTAAAATCTCTATCATGATACACATGACATCAAAATAGTGCTACGTCCTAAATTTTGTGCAATTATAAGGAGTAGTTTTCAATCCTATAAGTCAGAAACAGAAAACAAATTGACATACATTAAAAAATGATGAATTATGATATGGATATATAACAACGCTTGGAATGCCAAGAGGTTCATAGGGGTGAAAATATACGATTACTATTAATGTAACATATGATGGTATTAATAATACAAACTAAAGGCCTACAGATATATAATTGTACAGAAATAATGATGTAGAGCCATCGGTTTGTTAGGTGTATCATAAGGGGGACCAACATTCAAACGTTTACTAGTCATAATACTTATAAACATTTCTTTTCTTCACAAGCTATTAGAGGAATCGCACCATACTTAACAATTAAGAATGATTAAATAAAGCCACAGCATGGACTAAACTAAAGTCAACTTTTGGGCTGCTTATAGGATAGTACTTCTAACTGGCCATTTTGTTTCTTTAGACATCTAGAAAGACGACCAGATAGGTGTGTGAATGGTTATTCAATATCTCTTAATCGGAGACGTTTAGATGTTCGTTTCGCTATTTTCGTCTCAAGTGCAATCCAGCATATGATATTTTGCAACACTTTTCCTTTCAAAAACAATAAACACAGCCTGGTTGCTCCAACGCATCTCCCTGGCTATCGTTCGTGGCAACGCTATGTCAGTAACGGCAGCGTCATTTCCGTTCTAATCGTCATCTGTTGACTCTCTCTTTCTTTCTCTCCCCCTCTCTATCTACCTATGTCTCTATCTGTCTCTTTGCTTCTCTTTCTCTCACATTATTGTTTAAAAATAATATGTGTTGTTTTCTTGAATATGAACGTAAATTAAAATTGCTCCTGCTGATGATAAAAAAATAAATACATCATCTTAAAATGTGCTCATTCTATCTGCGGGTTTAAAAATGAACATGCTATCTAAAACCGAAATCTGACAGACAAACGAAAATGTTATTTCGAACTTAAGCGTTACAGAAAGACCAACTAAAATGTCATCTAATGAAGATGCTTGGACGCAACTTAAATAAGATACATCCATTCAATCTGTGCGCTTGACGTTGATAAATAATATTTCAAACTGAAGCGAGAATATAAATTGTTTTTTAATGAAAATCCCTCCAAACAAAGCATTAAGCAACTTGATTTAAAGATTAAAAAAAATACTGCTTCAAGGTAAAACAAAAACTAGCTATGGATAAATGTTAGATAGATAGATACCGACCCAGAAAACATCAATTCTCCCTTTTGTCAAGAAACATCGCTTATGGAATGTGATGGCTAAAAGAGGAAATAAGGGAAGCGAGAATTACGAGGCTGCTAAAAGTATACTCATGGTCTACTTTGTACTATTAAAAAACTTAAACAAGAAAACATACGGAAATGCTATTTGAAACTTCATCCTGACCAAAGTGGCAAAAAGACAACGCTACTTATCAAGAGGCTTAGACGCATCAAAAGTAAACAACGTCTATGTGATCTACGCGTTTAGCAAAGTGAATCTTATTTACACCACAAGCATTACGGAGCAAACAACTGATGAATGGATAACACTTCGCATAAGGAATTGATGGCTCATATGTATGTATATTATGGATATAATATTCCAACGTAATGGAAAGTTAAAAATATTTTTTAATATATATTCATCAACGATCTGTCTTTATTTCAAAACTTTTTCAAGATAAATTGATAAATTGATTTGACGAAATTACATATAAGTACAATATTAAACAATATCTGATGCGTTTGTGACGTGAAAATAATGTGTTTTTGTTGTTTGGTTTTCAAACGAAACATAGTCGTTATAATTCAAAATCATGTTTTGTTCTTTTTTCGAACGTTAGAATTCAAAATGTGTGATGCGTTTATGAAGTAGAATGAGTGTTTTCTTTTGTTTTTTTTTATTTTTTAATATCGATGAATTGTACACAGTTTTGTTGTGAATCTAGTGTAAATTGAAGAGACTGGATCTAAATTCAAGTACTCTTCGGCTAGTATAAGTGTGCTGATTTGCTGATCAACGGATATAACTTGTAGAGGCCGTTACGTTGTTTAATTGTGTCTAAGTTTATGATGAGTGCTGATACAAAAAGTATTCGCCGAGATGAGCTTAGCTTGTTTAAAATTAAAAGAATGATCATGTTGTAATGCATGGGGGAATAGTTCTTCTCTTTTATGTTTACCAATCTTTTTCTTTAGTTCGCGTTAAGTTTCACCAACGTACATCTGATAAAATTATGGCATAGGACAATATATGTGGGTTTTTTTGAAAGTGTTTTAAACAATTTTTAATTGGCTCCGGTCAAAAATCAAAATGATCGGATAATGAATGTATGAGTGAATCATTCACATAAAAATATATAAACATATACACATACCTAACGTTAAATAGAGATTAACGATATTTTGGTATTTCATTTCTTACTTGCACGTTAGGTACTGTAGACACAAAGAGAATCCATCTATTTTATGAAATATCGAATTCGAGATAATTATTTTACGTTGAAATGACATTTTATTCAGTTAAAAAAGCGGCTGACATGAAACTCTAACACAAAGCTTTTCAAATGGAGGAGTTTCGCGAGTTTTTCATATGATATCAAATGGTTGAATCAAGTTTCTAAGGCATTCATATGTCGATCGATAAAGGAAAGCTCATATACTTAAGACTGTAGACAATAGCTTCGAGCCCAGTGTAAAATCTGATTGTGCATCCTTGTTTATTGTGTTGTATTAATATAAGAGAATTACCCTCGAGATAGAAGAAAAAGTTAGAAATATGATAAGAAAATAGCAAATGGGATTTTATAGGCGATGATTATAAAAAAAACGAGGTTGATGTATAAATAAAAAAAAAACATTGCATCGGAAGATTTGTAATACACTCAAAATAAACTTTAAGAGTCTTACGAATGTTTCTACCATGACAGAAAATGGCGGATCTCATTATCTTTCACTGAATAATCTGAAGAAACAGACAATGAATACAAACTTATTTGTAATCGTCAGGAAAAAAATAACTCAAATTTTATTGACTAGAACTAAATAAAATATCTATGAAAACACCAAATTAAAACACACAAAAATTCATCAAAGTGATCGCTTCAAGTTGACTTCTATCAATACATCTCGATGTATACAAGTAAGGTGTGTGTATATGTTTATATATTTGTATGTACATAGATTTTTTTCAAAAATTTTGTTCACCCCAAACAATGGCAAGTTGTCACTGTAGACGTCAGAGGCTACTGAAAATTAGGGTGAAAATTTAGAAGGTCATCCTATATTGGGAGCTGTGCAGCGAGATTCTTGTTCACATTAGTTTTACACTTCTGCATGTCGGTACAGTCATGGAAACAGGAAACAGGGAAGAGGTTCCAAAGGCCGGCAGCTCGAGGAAAGAATCTTGTGAAGTAGAAGACCCTCCGTCATCTGGGGGCATCCACCGTGAATGGATGGGATGTAGCTGATTGTCGGGTTAGTCGAGAGTATTTACGTCGAGTGGGCATCGGAACAAAAAGTTCATCGGAGCACATTGCATTGAAGTACTTATAAAACAAGCACAAGGATACAACATTGCGGCGATGGAACAGACGCTGGAGGTTGATGGATATTGACAGACCTATTAGATTAGATACTCTTTATTGGACCTTGTCGAAGAGGGAGAGATTGTGCACCAGCCCAGATGTGACAACAATACTCCATGCATGGGTAGATGGTGGCTTTATGGAGATATAGGATACTGTCAGGTGTGCGAAGTTTTCTAGCACAGTAGAAGGAGTCCACCTTCTTTGCAGCAGCCTTTGCAACTTATTCTATGTATTTGTTCCAATTCATGTTACATGTGAATATTGGACTCTTAGGCAGGGTGTTATTTGCCATGGCAATCGGTGGGTGTAGAGTTTTATTGTAGTTGTTGAAGGAAAAGAGCATTGTGTTAGCAGCATTAAATGTTACAATTCATTCTTGACTCCATTCCACTACAAACTCGAGATCACTTTCTAAGCATTCAGTCATTGTCTCGGATATGTGCGCGTCCGTTTTACCCACATGACGAGAGTAGAGCGTGGCGCTGCCAGCAAATATACCAATCTCAGGCCCACTGTCATGGGGGAGGTCGTTTATGAAAATCAGCAACAATAAAGGTCCAAGAAACGATTCATGGGGCACACCTGCATTGGTATTATGTTGTTTGGATAAACAGTCATCGCGAACAACCTGGATCTTTCTTTTGGTTAGGAAGGATCTAATTATATAAAATATGTGTCTAGTAATAAGATATGAATTCACTTTTATGAGAAGCCCTTTATGCCAGACTTTGTCAAAGGCTTTGGAAATATCAAGCGCTTCCGCTCTAGCATCACTTGTCTTGTCCAGTGTAGGGTATATGCGTTCAGAGATGACAGTCAGGATATCTGTAGTAGACTGTGCTTGCCTAAATCAATACCGATTCTCAGAAAAAAGTTTAGCATCAACAAGGTGCCGGACTATGGCTAGATTGATTAAATATTCAAAGATTTTAGCGAAGCGCGGGAGTAGACTGATGAGGTGCTACTTCTTAGGCTCAGTTTGGTCTCCAGAATTCTTGAAGACTGGTACCACAGAGGCAATTTTCCAGCTATCAGAGAAGCAAGATTCGGCAAGGCATTAGTTGTAGAGTTTGGAGAGGACAGAGGCCAGTTGAGCAGATCATTTCTTTATTAATATTACTGGTGTAAGAGCAGGTCAAATCCTAAACGAATTGACCAATTATTATGAATTTGGTAACGCAGCTGTCAGAGGCAAGGGTTGCAATTTAGACTATATTTAGTTTAATTTCGTTTCATGCACGGGGTAAAAATGCAGTGGAAACTCTTCAGAATACTACGATATTTTGTGAAATTGTAACTATATATTATGCATCAATTAATTAATATTTCCACAAATTCCAGTTTCTTCGGAGAATTTTAAACAGTTTCTTGGGGGAATAATATAGGCATCATATTTTGAAAATCAGAGATTAAAAATTGGCATTAAATTTGTTTAATTGTTATTAGACATCATGTATCAAGATTCCTTCTTGTTTGAGCTATCTGAATTTTTTAATAGAAGACTTTGTCAATTTTATGCCCGCTTGAATCCCTTAAAATACCCAAAGAAACTGAAATTTGGAAGAATATTTACTAATTGATGTTTAATTCCTATTGTCAAAATTTGAGACTGTTCACGAAGTGCTTGAACAACCCTTTAACCCTTTTCCATGAAACAAAATTAAACTAAATATATACACAATATTACGCATAGCAGTTGTGTTAAAAAATCGTAATTACCGCTAATTAGTTTAGGAGTGAATCCTGTAATATAAATAAATTAACACATACAAACACGTCATTTTTATATAAATAGAGATGAGTTTATATATTTAATTACTTGACTATCCAAATTTAATATTTATGATATAGCAAAACAGTCCATCTGTCGATGACTAAATATGCCCAAACTTTCGTAGATTGAGCACTCCAGTGTGTGAGATAGCTGTTGGCCATTAGTGATAATGCAGATTTCTTTCTAAAAGTATACCCCACTTTTGCTTGCTGAAAATTTTTAATAAAAGAATCTAGATCGACTCACTGCAGTAAACTTATGATAATAGTGTAATATCTCGGCTTGAAAGATTTGCTACTCTGTAAACATTGAAGAGATTTGATACAACGAAATAGTCACTAGGTAAATAATATATAAGAAGACTAGAGAATCCGTCTCCTAAAAAACTAACCGATGGGAATGTTATGTTTTTCGAACAAATACGTCAATCATTGCAAAAAGTAGGCACACTTTTTATATCGCAATAAAATGTATTTCTATTTTAACTATTCGCATCCACATCAAAATTAAATTCACTCAAATGATCGTTTGCTGCTATTTTATATCCAGCGACCACAAACAATCCTCACTTTTTGGTATAATACTTCGAATATGCTGCTGTTCATGATGTTATATACTTTATATATATATATATATATATATATATATATATATATATATATATGTATATATATATATATATATTACTGTTTCATGTATATACACATATACTGATATAAGGAGGTATAATATATCTATGGAACGTAATCTAGAGCCTGATGATTCTATGCAAGAATAGCAAATGGACGCTTCTGTGTAGCTAACTTGCTATAGATATAGTTTTATGTTATATATATATATATATATATATATATATACATATATATATATATATATATATATATATATATATACATACATACCTAAGATGCCAAGCGTGAATCTTGGTACTTATGTCACGTACAGGTTTGTTGTCACCAACGAGTGCAGGTTTGGCAAAATCAAGCACGGACAAGAGGTGACTTCATTTATTGCATCCCCTTAGATAATCACAACACCTAACACGTCTGTGGTAAGCTCTGTAAAAGTCTAGCAGGCTTGAAGAGCCACATCAGCTCCCCTCACTGGGAACCTTCATTATATTATCACATCGATACGCCCAAAGTGGTCATAGTCGAAATCGAATAGACAGCCACCATATACACACACACACACTATATATATATATATATATAGAGAGAGAGAGAGAGAGAGACAGAGAGAGAGAGAGAGAGAGAGAGACATACCGAGTGAGAGAGAGAGTACGTGCGTGCGTGCGAGGGAAACAAATCTAAGAAATGTTTTTTTTTTCATCTCAGGCTATGGAGTTCAAATAAAGAAAAACCGATCTGTCGAAAAGTGCCAATTTGAATATCCCATAGAACGCATCAAAACCTGCAGTCCAATGAATAGCGACTTTTCAAATGATTAATACCCAGAGATTGGCACAACTTTTAATTAATGAAGACATTAATCGTTAATTATTCCAGAGTTGCCACTCTATTCATTTCACAGTTAATGTCTGTCAAGAAATAGCTGACAAGCTTTTCTGTCCTTGGGGATTTTGCTAATTAAATCGTATTTAAAGACGGATGTAATTGAGGATTGACTTATTATAGGGAATTTATTCCCTCTTTATTTAATGGTATTAAAGGATAAATCATTATTTTATTTTGAGCTTTTTCAAAAACGTTCAAATCGTTTAATAGAAACCTTAGTCTGTAAAATAGTGTTACATTAACTGGGTGGTGATGTAATAGGGAAATACTTTTTCGGGATATAGTATGACTGTGACGTCAACCCGGAAAACACTCTATCAAGCCAAACCTGGGCTAATGGTATGAATATGTTTGGGACGGACAACTATAATCAACGCACGGAGTTTCAACCTTGACTGAAATATACATCGAACACCTCAAATCTTCTGCTAACTGTAATAACGAGGAAACGCCCAGGTGACGTGCGACTCACATTAAATATGGCTGATGAAACCAGGAAGAGGAGCGCACAATAATACTACGAATGATTGTATGGGAAAGAAATTAAAAAAAAAACAACATCGATTAATATTTCTTTTGATATAAAGAAACTCGAACTAACTGTTTTTCTCGCATCGAAAAATACCAGCGGAGGAGGGTGGGCACCTATCATGCAATGGATACTGAAGATAGAATTGGCTCAACTGAGTTTAACATATTGCATTCACTTAGACTATAATAAAACTGAGGAAGATATCAACCCACAATCCTCCCCAGCTAGATTTTTAAAAAATCACCTTGTATTCAATGAATTGTATTATATTTCCACATGAACTAACAAACAAAACATGAAATATATTTATGCATTTTATTGCATTCACATTAATGTATTTTGTAAATATGTATTTCCCCTGTCGGATGTTTATTTTTTATTTTTCTGTATACATTTTTTTAAAGTTTACCTCTGACGGGTTATTATATTATGTAAGTATACTGAAACACATCTAAACATTTTATATCTATATACAAACTATTAAATATAACGTTTAGAGAGCGCTAATAATGTTTATAATTTTAATAATGATGATGATGATGATGATGATGATGATGATGATGATGATGATGATGATAATAATAATAATATTTTACTCATTTAAAAATGAAGCGTTTCAAGGTCGTAGAAGACGTTATAAATATAATTCTGAAACAGCCGTAGACTTAAAGTTACATTCGTTTTATTTATTTAACGGATATTTAGCTGACAATTATTTTTACAGTAATAAAACTACGATTTGTTTGAAAATATGTAAATAATTACGATCAATAAATTTAAATTGTTTAAACGTCCGTTTAATTTATTTTGAAAACATATTTAGCTGGAAAGTATTTTTTACAATAAGAAGTAATAATACAGTATGCAAGCTACGATGCAATTTCCACGGACCCGTCTAATAATAATAATAATAATAATAATAATAATAATAATAATAATAATAATAATAATAATAATAATAATAATATTTCTAAATTGTATTCAACCTATACAAGGCTAATTGCCACTGACATGTGTATTAGGGGCTAGATTGATAAGGGCATGCTAAGCTGGGAGTTGTGCAGCGAGATGTATGTTCACATTACATTTAAATTTTTGCATGTTGATACAGTCGGAAAACAGGGAGCATGGAGGTGTTGCAATACCCGTTCCTTCGGGGGCCCGGTAGTATCAAACTAAACACACCGATAGAGACAAGGACGTGTTTAAGAAACTATATTTCTTTATTCTTCACCACCAGCTCTTTAAGTTGGGTATACACATATATGTATATAATTAAATATTTCTTTGTTAACAAAAGTCATTTAGCGTTATTATACTTTCCCTTGTCTTACGAAGAAACCTCTTTCTTTACCGTGACGCCGGTTGATTTTTAACTCTACCCAACGTAGGTTATTTTCACGAAAACCAGGCAGAGTGATTTACCTTGCAACCTAGAGGGACACACGATAATACGTTCTGTAGCAGTCTGCTCCAGGATCTAGGCAAGGCTTATGATGCCCACAACAGTTGTTTACGGCAGTTCGGCCGTGGGTGGTGTACCTCTGTTCGGGGCTGACCTACGACAAGTTTTTCCCTGTACCCTCCAAACTCGATCTCTGCTACGTAAGCGCTCCTTCTTCCTTCGTTTAAATCCGCCGTTTTAATTTATGACTTTGCACTCCGGGTGCCTTCTTCCTCTGGCCTCGTGCACCTGACTAGTCGTTTTTTTTTACGATGTCATACTCCGAAATGTACTCGTCGATCTCACACACCTGGGCTTGTTCAAAGGTCACCGATTCATTTCCGTTGTTCTTTTAGCCTAATTGGTAATCTATCTAGTCTTCAGCTTTTCTTCATTATTGCGAGGTCATGCCTTTAGCCTCTCCGTGACGTCTTATGTGTTATTACTCAACAGGTTTGCATGATTATTTTACAGAGGGAGTTTCAAAGGAAATCAGTCTGAAGGAAGAAGCTATTGAAGTAAAAATCTTTCCGTCTTCTAGGAACCATCGCAGAAAATCGATGGGATTTTGCTGATTATCGGGTTTGTCGAGGGTATTTACGATAACAAGCACAAGTGCAGCCAGTTCGTCAGAGCACATTCCATTTAAGTACTTGTAAAACAAGCACAGACATGCAACACCGTGGCGATGAGACAGGGTCTGGAGCTTGGTAGACAGTGTGGTACTTATTAGATTAGAGGTTCTTTTTTGGACCCTGTCTAAGAGGCAAATACTAGTAATGGTGCACCAGCCCTAATATGACAACAATACATTATGCATGGCCCAACGGTGGCCTCACAGAGATATAGGATACTAGCAGGTGATTGAAGTGTTCTAACCCAGTAGAGGAAACCTACTTTCTTTATAGGACACTTGCCAGTATCATTTTGTATTTGTTCCAATTTATGTTACATGTGAATGTTAGGTCGAGGAGTTTGAATGTTGTACTCTCAGGTAGGGTGCTATTAGCTATGGCAATTAGTGGTTGAAAATGTTTCTTATGATTGTTAAATGAAAGGAGTTGTGTCTAAGTACCATTAAATGCAATCATCCATTTGTGTGATTATTCCTCTGACGACTGGAGTCTTATAATTCAACTATTGCCTTTGATAGTGTGCGTTTGTATTTCGTACCTGTCGAGCATAGAGCGTCGTGTTATCAGCAAATAATAAGTAACATTTGAAATAGAAATGAAGGAAAGTCATACAAAAAACAGACGAGCGCAAAAGAAACTGAAACAACAAGACACGCTATAACATCTTCTCCTCACACACACACCAAGTGACGCCAGCCTCGGTTGATACCACGCAAATTATTGCGAACGGTCGAAGAGAATGGAAATACCGAGGTTAGAGCGCACCAACCAGGCCCATACTAGTAAAATAAATTCGTATGAGTTAGAATGGTACAACTTTCGATTCTGTTGTCGGCATTTTTTCAGGAGGGATCACTTAATGGTTGCCAACATTCCTAAGTGAAAGTGGACTTATGGAACGAACTTGATTCGAAGTTGGCACCCCTAGGTAGTAAGCCCGCGTCGTTACCCACTGAACCACCGTCATTTCCTTAGACTCATACTGGAATGGTGTGAGTGGACTGGAAGCAAGTCAGTAGTCAAATGCCAGAGAAGACCAACGGAAAATGTTGTTCCTTAAACTCAACGGAAGTCAACATGTTTTTGTCTGTGAGAGATCACTGATAATGACTTATGTGATAACCTTTAGTGTTAAAGAATAACTACTACTACTACTACTACTACTACTACTACTACTACTACTACTACTACTAATGACAATAAATATAATAGAAGAGGGACAATTGTTCTCTTTGATAAAATAGTACTACGCATCGGATTGTGACCGGATTCGGTTAAGCAGCCATATGTTTGCCACCCCTGTTTTAGCACATTTGATGAATATCTCTCGATTGTGCAATTGCTGAGCTATCCTTTCACTGGGTGTCAGTTGACATTAGTAGGGAATACGAGCATCAGGAATATGGTTGAGCAGACGTGCGAGAAATGTGCCACTTTAGATTCGTCCGTGTCATGCAATGACATCGAAATGGCAGTCGAGAAACTTATTTAGCATTCGCAATTTATCGTTGTCTGGTGACATCTTGATGGTGGGCGGACAAAAGCATGACGAGAGAGAGAGAGAAGAGAGTGGAAATAAGAGGAAAAGAGAGCGAAATGAAGAGAGAAATGGCGATAGGAAAAGAGAAGGCAGAGATAGGGGATACACACAAAATAAATCTAATTGGCGGTTTTCGAATTGATTAGGAGAACTTGAAAAGAATACAATAGACATGGAAGGTGAAATAATGGGGAGCAAGGTCACATGAAAGAATGCGGTAGACACAAATCACCGTTTACTCATGATACCTGGTTAACAAATTAACCAAATATCTAACACTGATATCTAACCCTAACCCTAATATCTAACCATTTTATTTATTTCATTTTTTATCTATTTTTTAATCTATTATTATTATTATTATTATTATTATTATTATTATTATTAATAATAATAATAATAATAATAATAATAATAATAGATAAAAAATAAAATAAATAAAAAACAATTAATAAATAAATAAATAAGTAAATAAAAGAATAAAGATATATATATATATATATATATATATATATATACATATGCAAATAATTAGATATAACCAAAAATAAAACCATAAATACGACTCTTTACTAACAATAATGCACAGCCTCCTGAAGACGGTCGCGAGACCGAAAGCGCTAAAGAAATTGAAAACGGAAACCCGACGAATCGCTCGCCGAGAAATTAATCAGAAAGATCGCAAAGAAAGAAAACTGCGTGGTCTTCAATGACACATGTATAATAAACGACTTGCTGCCGAAATATATATATATATATATATATATATATATATATATATATATATATATATGTTAATATTATAGAAAAAATATTATGTTAAAATAGTATGCCCCTTGTCTTCTAAATAACATCATTTATTAGCAGACACTTGCCTATAAAGCAATCACCGGACAAGCAATCTGATGGGTAAAGCATCATCTCATATCTCGTTCGCCTTACAAGAAAGAAATATCAACAGATGTGGAGATCATTCGTCGTTATATAACCAAATTAACATGTCAGATAATTAGACATTCTTTTATAATATGTAAATCTCTATATTGTTTTCGTCTTGTTACATTGTTTACATTCTGCTTGACTTTTCCAAACTTCCCAAATTTATACAGATACAGAGAATACCCGGGTAATTCTAATCAATGCTTACGTGTAACAAATTTGTGCGCAACAAACGTTGGTGTGACGATTGTACTCAACAGTGTCTCCCAAACCGATCAATCAACGGAGTTAAAAGAAGCAATGACACGTTTTGTTGCAAGTGTCGACGGAAATGCAGTTTTTCCTCTGATTTCCTATTTTCTAATCAATTCCAATTTATTTCCAAGTCAACACAAAAAAGGAGTTCGCTCTTAACTGAGAACGAAAAAGTCGACGCCATCTTTAAAAACATTAGGAAATAACTGTAGACATTAATTTGTCTTCATCATCATTAACTGGGGCGTGGAATCCGTTTTATTTTATTAAGTTTCTACATAAATTTGATACTTCATGTAATAGATTGCTCTCATTTGTCTAATGGATGCCGTCGCATAGTTCGGAAAGGGGTATGTGGAGTTGAGATCATATTCGATCTAATGTGATTATTTACGAACTAATATAGTTACGAAAGGTATCGAACTGCAATTCCTCACAGCGGTACATAGAGTGGCAGATTGTGGTGACTTTACTGTATAAAATGTATTGTTTGACACATCACGTAATAAGTCCCGGGCCTGACTAATAAACAACAACTTTTTATTAAAATTCGACTTTATTCATCAACATAGTCAGTTTCTATGATACACTAATTCCAACGCATTTATAACAATTCAATGTCTTTAAAAATGTATTTGGCCGCAAAATACGCCAGAGTCTCCAATATAACTTCTTCATTGAAGCAATACCTATTTCTACTGATCATCCTCTTGAAGTCTGCAAACAGTTAGTAGTCGCTGGGCGCCATACCTGAGAAAACACAGTGAGAGTTAACTTTTTTTTCTTCGTTTGTGTCCGTTTTTTAGTGATTTCCTTCTTTAAACGCCCCAATAATAATTCTATGTAATATTCGCTTTTGATGGTACATTCTTTCTCCACGGAAATCTATGAGAAACGTTCTTTGCGATTCACAAGATATTGATGTGTTCGTCTTTGGTCGCTTTGAACGGCTTTCACTTTCTTCTGTTCCCTCCGTTGACTGCTGATTAAACTCCGAAATAAAATGGTGGATCCACGTTTCATACATTGGTACATACTGACACAGAATAAAATTTTGTTGCGTTGAAACAGTTGCACAGACACTATGAGTCATAAAAGCATTGTTGTTTTTGATCGACTGTAAGCAAACGCGGCACCAACTTTGAATACAACTTTCTCATTGACGAATCATCATGCAAAATAGTGAATACACTGTTTCTGATATCTTCAACTCTGATGCTATATCACGCAACTTTAAGTTACGATCCGTCAAAACAAGTCTATTGACGTTTTAACGTTTTCTTGGACAAGTTCCGAATCTGGCGGACCAAAACGTTCAATATCATTTGTGTCGCCATGACCACATTTAAAGTTAGAATACCACTTCTTAACCGTTTTTTCTGACGGAAAAAAATTCGAATATTACTTATTATTTTTCTTAGAATTGTTCTCATCAGAACACGATGCTGTATGCACACACATAATTCAAATTTTTCCATTATTCTGAAAATTTGTAACACTAGTTTAATTTACGTAACTGTCATTTGTAAATGGGCTCACATTTTGACACGTACTATTTGAAGGTTAGTACTTTATAGACATCATATTAATGTTTTATTACTTGCGGCATCTATATATGAGAGCCTGTGTTATTGAGTGATATGTTGCTGTACTTCCTTATTAAAGAACCCCAAAATAATTTGTTAGCGTTAAATAGTCAAACCATCTGAAACAAAATATATGTAGTTTGGTAAATTTGAAAAATAACACAGCCAGACTTTAGAGTATATGACATCATCAGAAAAGATGAGAACTTGCCAGCGAAAATCAATAGATTTTCTTATTTTACTGTTGTTATCGAATGGAGAGAAATTCGACAAAATATATGTATGTGGGTTTTGCCTTTTTATTTTTCTTTAATTGTAATAACACAAGTTTAATTTTTTAAACTCTTAATTAATTCTAAACGTTATACACTATGACCGTTCTTCAGT
The DNA here is from genome assembly GCA_963556195.1 of Sepiola atlantica. Lineage (NCBI taxonomy): Eukaryota > Metazoa > Mollusca > Cephalopoda > Sepiida > Sepiolidae > Sepiola > Sepiola atlantica. The sequence goes on from OY744527.1 coordinate 65,576,158, forward strand.
TTTCTCTGGTTGCGTCACACGTTGCTATTTTTCCGACAGAATAATTGCTATAAGCACGGACTATAGAATTTAACTATGTTCAAATCCAATCGATTATTTTGCGTTTATTGCGGTTAATAGATCCAGTTATAGTTAAAGATGATGCGTCGCGTTGTGAATAGTTTACAATAGGAATTATGTTTTTCTTTAAATGGAACAGGCAAATCACAGGGTCATTATTCAAACAATTACATCTGAAATTTTACCAATGGATTCTCGTAAGGAAGATAAATCGGTAAATAGAGATAAATCGGTAAATAGAGTTAAATGTGAGTATATACAAGAGCGTTGTGAAATAAGGGAATATTATAGAAAAGTTATAATTTATCTTTTTTTATCAAAATCTTTGATATAATCTGAGACACGTATACTTCGGGAAGATGTATGTTTTATGGTGAATAACATACACAATATAATACTTCTTTATCAATGAATATGGTTAGAACTCTGAATATCTGGACATGGTTTGTGTTGTATGATATTGATGTAATCTCGACAGCAGATGCCGTGACCAATCGCATTTAACATATACTCTTCCTCCGGTGCTTAAATGACCTGAGGTTGATGCACGTTAATAGAGATAACTAGAAGCCCCAACAATCAACCACCAAAATACGCACACAGTATCATTCTATGAAATCTTTAGTTTTATGATATTTTGCTTTCATTTCTATTTCACAGTAAATAGAGCGATAATGAAGATAACTTTTTGACATTGGATTTGAAGATGACCATGTTGTAAACAGAAGACAAGCAAATCGCGGTAATGTGTTCCACTGGTGGGAGGCCTTTGAAAATATGCTGATAATACCACTCTCTATTCTGATGTTGCTTCTCGCCTATCTCCATCGGATCAGTTGAAATATCCGGCTGATCTAGATGTTGACCTGGGTTCAGTTGTGGATTAGGCTACGAAATGGCTTCTTTCGTTTAATCTTGTAAATACTCAGTTTGTGTATTTCAATCGTAGGCGTGTCTTTTTTCTTCATGAGATTCTCATGGATGACTCTGCTCTTGAGGTGTAATCGATTCTGAAACTACTTAGTCTTTCTCTCATCAAATCTTTCTTGACGTTCATACATTAGATTCATTGCTCTTTTTGATTCTCGTAAAGTCGGTTATCTCTATCGCTTCAAAAACTTTTTCACAACTGAGCCTATTCTCTATCTACAGGGTGGGCAAAAATAAGGGTCCTATTTTTAAAAATTCATAACAATTTTATTGATTGATTTTTAAAAAAATTTTTTTAGAATAAGTAAAAGACCCCTTCCGAAGCAAGCATGAGCCGTATTAGCCCTAAGGAACGTACCCTCATTTAGAAAACATTATTTTCGCTTAAAAAACTCAAAACAGTGTAAAAAACAATACTTTAGTTTTTGTAAGTTTTAAGAAGTGTTTTTCGGCTAAAATTTCTTTTGTTTATTTCAAAAAATCTCGGAAGGGTCAGTCTCCACACACATAAAGTTTGGTGAGTTTAACTTTTGTTTTGTGGAAGTTATTCAAATTCAAGTTATTCAAATTTAAAGATATGGCCCTTATTTTGGCCCACCCTGTATATAAATCTACTATTAGAATATGTATGGAGTTCTGGTGTTATAGATGGGCTGGTGAATATTTGAATCATTTGAGGGTACCTGATTAAGTGCAGAAACGTATCTGTAATTTGATACCCCCTTTCTTCTTCTCTGCACCCTCTCTCTCACAGACGTGATGTTACTAGTCTCACTCATTTCTATAAATACTATTATGGCCTGTGTTCTTCGGAATTGTGTGATCTATTCTCGACTTCTTTTGTTTTAGCTCGTTTGACTGGATTGTCTAGTGGTCTCCATCAATTCGCTGTGTTGATACCTCATACAAAATCATATTCTTTTAGCTTCCTTCCAATTACTCCAGACTTGTGAAACTCTCTTCCTGCTGACTGTTTCCTCCTTCCTATAACCTTGGTCTTTACTCTACTGAGACCAATGGGCATCTGTTTTCTTCGATAATCATATTCGTTCTTGTTAGTTCCTTACATAAAGTTGCTTCATGCCTGGACTTGAGCGATTTCTATAGAAACAAACTCTGTCCATGGAAATTTCACCTGCCGGAGGGAAAATATAAAGTTTTTCTTCGTTTTAGGATTAGAATTACACTATGAAGTCAAACTAAGAAAAGCCACCGTAATCCATGATAATCGTTAAGAAATACGACTCAGAAATTATGCAAACCAAATCAACAGTAATTCTGACAGAATCTCAAATGAACGTGTGGTTACCTCAAAAAATGGAATGAAATAATTTATTTACGTTTTTGTTTTTGTTTTTGCAGCGAATTTTATTTTGATTTTGATAATCTAATAAAACCATTAATCTTTCTCTATACGATGTTTCTTCCAACCCCAGGAAAATAAAATTAAAAAAAAACATCGATGAGAACGACACGATCCATTTATCTTGGAAATTATAAACGCTCTCCAAATAAAAAAAAAGATTGATGGATTTTGTGCGAAACGAAATAAGGAAATAATCAAATATAAAAATGGCGTTCTCAATTTTTATGTGATGGCGATTCCTGTTTTTTCTCTCGGAGCAAGAACTAAACCGAATCGCCAAGTGTGCAATGCTCAATCCGACAGAAGAAAGGAGGATGGAAAATCATGAAGCAGTTATGAGTTGATGTGAAAAAGATGATGTTACGTTAGGCGAGGATAAAATATAAAAAATATTAATAATTTTATATTATTTCAATTTTTATTCATCTAAATACAGTTGGCCACGTATGAATTGAATTAATCGCAAGTAAAGCTAAAATATGAACTGGAGATTATTCATAACGAAAATGATTCAAACACATTGTTACTATAATGGCCATTTTGTGTCTGTTCTGTAACCGGATTTTGGAATATTACATTAAAGGATTGTCTTTTCAGTTATTTGTTTCTGTTTGTTATCCCTTTTGGAATTTGCCTTTTAAACTATATTTTCAATTAAACCTTTAGATATTTAATTTTTCATTGAGATTTACACTACTATAACAAAATCAATATTCAGATAACATTCCCTTAAATATCTCATCCGATAGTTCTCTAAACTTCCCAGTTAGTTGAATTTTTTGCCATCATTGATGAAACACCGATGTCTATCGTAAAATGTTCCACGCTAATGCTGTTCTATTTTTTTACTAACGAACCACCGCTCATCATAGCCCAAATGTCACTCGAGGACAAGGGTTAATGGTTTATCTCAAATGGGTAGTAAGACTTACAGCATGAAAATTGCACACGATGAATTTAGCAGAATTTGATTACTTCAAAGGAAGGCTCAACAAGAACCTGTTAAACTGGGATTTGAAAACGATATCAATTTATCGTCGGTTAAATGTAACCGGGCATTATATAGGTTTCTTTGAACCTGTTAAAATATTGTAGTCGGCTGGGAAGCACACACGGGGTATTGCATTCCACAGATAGATAGTTCTTGGGCATATACTCTGTTCATAAAAGTTTTGTTCAGCCCCAGGTATACAAAGCAAGAAAGCTAGACAAGGTTTTTCTGTGATTGTTTTACAGTAGGAGAACCAGAGAATTAAAGTAACGATAGAGTCGAAAGACGAGCAACGTCTGTTGGTAATCAAACCTGGCACTTTGTTCGGAAAATATATTACTCTTTCAACTAAATATCAATTTGTTTAATAGATCTATTTTTAATATGTAGTGACATGAACCGTTATAGATTAAGCAGAAATATTACGAAAACGTCCACCACTGTAAAAATTGTCATTAATTAGTGTGAACGTTTCAATTAAAATTACTTCTTATTCGTCTCTCTGATGAAGTAGTTGATTCTAATTTTTCCAAACTCAATGTGTCTCTGTAGATTTTGATTCCGTTTACTAGACGTGTAACTCTTCCACTGATTGAAATCTAAATATAACATTCTAATTTTTAAGTCTTGACACAGGAACTATGCAAGGCAAGAAGGGGCACTCATGAAGTATTTATATACCCACATATATGTTAAACTAGAGTGACTCTCGTTTTGTTTGATTTATTTTATTTTTATTTATTTGTATTGAAAACTAGATGAACTTATCACTGGAACACAATTATAGGAAAATAATCGGATATCATTTTATTCGGTGATTAAACTCTATATTCGCTGCTCTAAGTTCGAGATAAGGTGACCCCGGATAACGAGTATTTCAAAGTCCGATCTGTCTTGTGCTATCGATCGTTTACATTAATTTTATTTCACTTGTGCATATTGTAACTTGCATGTTCATATGTTTTAAAAGTTAATCTCATAGTGTTTTATTTTTCGATTTCAATGTTTTGTTAAAAAGGGTGTTTACTTACATTTCCCCATACGTAACCAAGCGACCGACAGACAACATCCGCATCGCCTTTATCCCAAAGGTCATCACAGATCGTTCCCCACACATCTCCATCCAGGCTAACTTCCACGCGGCCTGAAGATGGCGTAGGACCGTCGGCCAGACGGACTTGCAGATCTAAAAAACAATGACAAAAACAATTATACAGTTATACGGCTGAGTAAATAAGGGTACATGTTTGGGACAAAAATGAGCAATCAATGTACATTCAAGACTGACAATACTCATCATTAATTATAATAATAATAATAATAATAATAAGAAGAAGAAGAAGAAGAAGAAGAAGAAGGAGGAGGAGGAGGAGGAGGAGGAGGAGGAGGAGGAGGAGGAGGGAAATGCCGAGAAGAGATAGCACTAAGAAAACTTCCACTGGAAAGATGCGGAGAGTACTGTGACTCTAAGTGGACTTATTGCCACTCAAACCCCAGTGATAAACCAATGGTCATTGTCAGCGAAAAAATATGGTAAGCAGTTGTTGCGATAACGCAAAATCATTTGCTATAGTTATTGAAAGAGGTGAAGACTACTGGAAATCTGGGGAGACATTTTGGTACGCGGACATAAATACGGGCAATGATAAAAACGGCTTAAATAGTAAAAATATCCTCGAGTGCGAAAGATAACTTACATAGGCAGTTGAAACTGACACAGTACAGGTTAACTGAAATTAAATAGTATCTCAGAAACACGACTAGAAATACAGATAGAAACTGTGACTGTCTGAGTAGATATATAAAGTAACATCCTATAAACCGAGCTCACTTTCTTAAAAAGGACATAATGTAGTAGCAGCAACATTGTTTTCCCCATAAAAGGTAAGTATGGAGCATTTAAGAAGATATAATGACCGGGGAGGGATAGCGCATTTCAAACATCGACTGTAAGGGTACAGAGAGTATTAGAATCTTTAGGGACATGATGTAACTCAATTTTCTAGAGTAAGCAATCGGCAGTTACTATCGATATCTCAGTAGAAGAAGAGCAAATAGATGAAATGAGAAAACTGATTTTTAGCTGACCATTAACCTGCTACTAGAGATTCGAGAGCTGATCCAGTGTTCCCTGTCACTTAATCACTCTTTACATTAAGGTATCTGTATATAAATAAAAATGACAAATATACATTTTATAAAGCTAAAAATAGAAAGAAACAACCGTCCAGGCAAAATGCATCAACAACTGCAAACGGAACAGAAACCGAAGCATCCTTCTCATAGTTCACTCCGTATGAATGTTTATTTTATTAAATTATTGTTTGAGGTTGACCTTGCAACTTATGACTGCTTTAACGGACTTTCCTGAAATATTTATATTCGTGACTATAACGATTTAAAAATAATAGTGTGTATTAATATATTTGCCTCTTCCACACCAACAATACCATGTCATGATCTGACATGCAAATGCAGGACTTGGCAGTTCTCGATCCACCCTCCTCCTAAAGTTTAGTTATTTGCACTCGATGTAAAATTCACGACGAAGAATTTCGGACGCTTTTTTACAGTTTTGCTATCTTCACGAATGTGTTCATATTATGCGTGGCTATTTTGTGTCTGTTGGTTAACACCTTCAAATGATTACAACAGATCATATCTAAATATACACTTTTATGTAATAACATTTTAAAGTTATTTTAATCTACAATTTCAATAACGCATTTGAATAATATGAAAACCCAATAGACATTGTTTACCCGTATATATATATATATATCTATATAAAGTTGGGTATGTTCATATTTGATATATTTCTATCCATAATATACACTACTAAACTAATTAATGGATTATTACGAATTTGATATCAGCGTCTAAGCATAAGAGTGGTTAATGTGGACATTATTTACTTTAATTTGGTGCATGCAAACGTGTAAAAAGAGGGTAGAAGCGCTTTGTGAAAATTCATACATTTTCGATTTTTGTCAAATTTTGAACAATTTCATTTAATTTAACCCGTGATCGGACGGTTATTGCTCTAGTTTATTTATGTATTCGTAATTTCTGCTGGCAGTCACTTTAACACAGAGTGCCAGCTTGTCCACTTTAGAAATAAATGGTCAGTGGGAAGGGGGCAGACCAGCTCCTAGTTTTGTTGCTAAAACTTAACAAAAAATACATATATATATGCATAAAAACAATGAACTGTCTTTGTACTATTTCGATATTAAACAAGAATAAATAACTTTTCCGATTAAATTAATTTCGATAAGAAGAATGTACATAGTTATGTGTTTAAATGTAAATAATTTGTTTTATACCAAATACGTTTCTTTTTTCAATGTTTTATTAGTTTCTGAGAAAATGTAACTCTTCTCTCTAGAATGCGTACTTTAATTAAGTAATACAGTCAATAATGCAATCTGAAATAATGAATTGAAGATTAATACAATACTGTTGGGATATTAATTCGAATAACATAGGCCATTAAGTTTTAAAACGTACTCGTATATAGTTTTAGAATATAAACGAGGCGGGCTCAGTTCTTTGTGTTGTGTGATCTATGTTATATAATTTCTAGCATGATTTCCGGGCAATTTTAGCTACGATTGCGTTTGTTACTATTAAATATCTTGCGTAATCTATTTCAAAATATGATTTTCTATTTAAAGTTCTGTTAAATGATTTATTAAACAAACTATCTTTCTATTTTAACTTTCATTCTGTTTAGAGAGTAAGTTATATTTTCCCAAAAGTTTTACAGCCGTTTTGTAATAGTTTCAGTTGATAAACTCAAATATTCCCCCACCGGTTGATTTAATTATACTGTGTGGGTGATTTGAGAAAATCCTTATGTCCTTATGCATTGTTATGCATAGTTATTATCTTATTTTCTAAAATAGTGAGTATCTTTCTTTGCTTTATATTGACGTCGAAGAAATTTACAAAAATCCTATCACCTATATTAAGCACGCTCTACAATAAATATAGTATCTAATAAATAAATATCTCTCTCCTTCTCCTTCTCCTTCTCCTTCTCCTTCTCCTTCTCTCTCTCTCTCCATATATATATATATATATATATATATATATATATATATATATATATATATATAGGGTGAACCCCCCCCCCCCCCAAAAAAAAAACGGGCCCCAAATCTACTTAGACCCCGTTTCTTAGTGTTTCGTCCGAAGGAAATGAATTTTGGGGCATAACTAGTTTATTATATTCACAACATCATATCAAAACACTAGGGTATTTAGCCTTTTTTTCTCCGTTCTACAGCATGTGTTCTAGATAGACTCCTTTTAGCTCTGTGCATTTCTTGAGGTGCAGAATGAAGTTGTCCATGACGTTCTTACAGACTGAACTGGGAATGGCTCTCATCTCCTCCTTGATGGCTTCCTTGAGTTCCGTGATGGTTCTGGGTTTCCTTGCGTACATTCTGTCCTTAAGATAGCCCCAAAGGAAATAATCTGTGGGCTTAGGTCCGGGCTATGGGGTGGCCACTCAGAATTAGTCTTGAGACTGATCACTCGGCCTCCGAAGTTCTCTTTCAGCCAATCTCGGGACAGTTTTGAGGTGTGAAAACTTGCTCCGTCTTGCTGGAACCAGAACTTGCTCATGAGTGACGGGTAGAGGGTCTGGAGCTCACTCTTGAAGGTTTTGAGGACCTCTACATAACGCTCCTTGGTGACTGTCACTGCTGCGCCAGATTCTTCGATGAAGATTGGTCCGATGATGCCTCTGACCGAGATTACAGCCATCACCGTACACTTAGGAGAGTGCAGGGGCTTAGTGGCTACTTCATTGGGTCTGGAGGACCCCCAGAAGACATTTGTCTTGGAGTTCGCCTTTCCGTCAAGATGGAAGTGGGCTTAATCTGAGGTCCAAAGAAGGTTAAGGAAACCTGGTGTCTCCTCGATCTTATCGAGCATCTTGAATGCCATAGCGTTCCTCTGCTTCTTGTCTGAGGCTGTAAGGGTCTTCAGCGTCTGTATTCTGTATGGGTAAGCTCTGATATTGTTCACTAGCACTCTCCTGCAAGTCTCACGGGAGATACCGAGGGACTGACTTCGCTTACGCACGGAGCGTTTCGGACTCTCCTGGAGAGACTCTCTCACACTTTCGACCAGCTCGGCTGTCCGCTTCTTGGGACGTGCTGAGTGGCTTGGACGGTTCTCACTGGCAGCGTTGAAGTTCTCCACGGTCCCATATTTCTCGAAGTGGTGCACCCAGTTCTGAATTCTGCTTTTGGGTGGAGCCTTTTAACATCCGAACTGATGCATGAAACTGTCCTGGGTTTTCTTAAACGAGCCTGTCTTGTAGTAAAATTTAACACAGTGTATTCTTTGTCCCAGCTCCCACTGAGGTCTTAGTGTACTCACGGTCGTTGATTCTGCCATGTCCTGTAAAATAAGGGCAATTGGTGAATAAATAAAGGAGATATCACATAAAGTGTACACGGGGCCCGTTCTTTTTGAGTCACCCTGTATATATATATATATATATATATATATATATATATATATATATATATATATATATAAATATACATGAAGATAATACCAAAATTGTTCGTTTGAAGTGAATTGTTAAATTTGTATAATCTTAATCCTAAAGTGTCAATACAATCAGTAAAAATATATAAAAGTTCAAAATATTCATATCTGGCTTATATCGATATGACAGCTTTACAAACATTTTGGTTTAATCAGTCAACGTTTATATGTAAGCAAAATATAATATTATATATGTGTTATGGTGTAAGCTGATCTCCATATTTCAGGAATAAATGGACGTTTGCTCAAGCAAAAATATTGAATAGAAACATAAAAATGCAGTACGTTCCGATGTATCCATTATAAATCTGCAGACACGGCAGAAAATCTGGAATAAGGACAGTCACAATTCAAGAGAAAAACGATGAAACCAAAAGTACTTGCGTTGAATAATTCGAGGAAGTTGCTAGGGGGGGGAATAGGATAGAGAAATTCAAATGGTGGGGGTTTACCGATAAATTCTTATTACCAGAATGTAAAAACTAAAGAAGATAGAGCATAAATAATAAAACAAACGAATTGAAAGAGAATTTTTCACAAGTTTTTTCTGGTGAGTTTGGTAGATGCCACAACGTAATTGCAAAATTATAGTTGAAACTGGATGCAAACTATTTTCAAGAATAGTGAACTGCTCCGTTCGCGTCAGAAGAAACAATCACCTCAGAATTAGATAGGCGCGAGAAAATGGGAGTGCTATCAAAGGTTGAATAGAGGGAATGGGCTTCGTCGACAGTAAACGTAAAGAATAAACAAAGTGTGTATGCACAGACCTTTCAACGGGGTTGCACAATCATTGAGAGATTACCATTATCCGTTGCCTAAGCCGGAAGAAATATTCGTGAAGCTAAATATATTATTCGAAAGTGGATTTAAGCGACGTATATTTGCAGATCCTGGTGGACAAAGAATGCTTGCAGATATTGCATATAAATACACATAAAGGCTTATACAAACTTAAAAGACTCCCGTTTAGAGTTAGGTGGCCCCGGCTATATTTCAGAAAGTAATGGACGCATTACTGAGCTGTCTAGAGGTTTCGACGGTCTATCTTGATGATATCATAATAATTAGTAAAACTACGGTGCAATATAAAGCACCATACATTACATTTTCCAAATAATTCTAAGATTACGGTTTCAAACTAAAACAAAAGAGATCTTTATGACACAAATTAAAAACATGGAACAAATATTAGACAATAATGGGAGAAGACAAAACCCAGAGAGAAAGAAAGAGAGATCAGGCGCAATAAAGAATATGCTAACGTCAAGAAATATATTGTCTTTGCAGAGCTTTTGGGGGTTAGCGAATTATTATACCGTATTTATCCAAAGTTTGCACAACATACGAGCGCCGTTTAACGAATTATTGAAGAAAAAGGAAGACTGGATTTATACCGCAGAATGCCAGGATACATTTGAAAAAAAAAAGCCAATTCTCATGTCTGATTTATTGTTAATTTATTATTAATGAGAACGCGAGATAGCTTCCGATGCGAGTTCATACGGCATAGGAACATGTATTTTTCACAGAATAGACGGCCGTTCGCTCAAGCTGATAGCACATACAGATCGGACAACATAACAGCTGAGAAGAGCTACTCGGAAATAGAAAAAGAATCGCTGAGCATCATTTTGGCGGTAACAAACTTTCACTGTTTCGTGCACAAAAGACTATTTACATTAAAACATTTATTCAGAATTTGTAATAATTTAGCCGCATGGGTTTGCTTCACATGCGGCTAACAAATTACAAAAATGGAGAATCAGTCTCCTACAATATAACTACAATTTTCCGAGATCAGTCATGCGTAATCACTGTTTAGATTGCTACTGAAATATATGGTACCCCTCGAGGACACGGCAATTTCCTCACTACGCACAGAAGTTGAGGTGAAAAACACGTTGTATACTATCGTAAGAGAACTTCCACTGACACTTAAACAGATAAAGACAGAGCCGATGAACGATGATTTTATACAAAATATTAAAAAATAGCATAAAAGAAAACAATCAAACAATTCTGGAAGCGTATGCCATCTACGCGTGGTCGTTCCGGCGACATTGCAAACACGTATTCTACGAGAGTTTCATGTTGGGCATCCAGGTATATCACTTTTAAAATCGGATAAAAGCTTATTTTCCGAATGTTTCAGAATAACAAATCATTTGGGAAATCGGGAATGTAGATAAAATAATTAGGAATATTCTCTTCATTGTGAAAGGGCAAACATTTACCCATAATAGATATTTAAAAAAAATCAGGAAAAAATATTCGGATTCTGTAGAGAACACTGCTACAGAAAAAGAATTGATAAACGTTGTGTTTGACACGTTTTCGTCACCCGTTCCACAAGTAGTTTCTAAAACGCGAACATCTAAGAGAAAAATACAAAAAATAGGACTTCATGAAAGTCAACCTAAAGAGAAAAAATATGATGACTCCTTACCTTAGGGAGCTTAGGCTAAAAAGTGGATTTTATAGTATAAGCTGGTCTACCTATTTCAGAAATGAATGTACTTATCAATACACAATAAATGCAGTTACGTCGTGGTAGTTATTGGCGGTAGTTGTGGCCCCACACACTTCCGTAACATACTTTTGTCAATACACGTTTGTTCATGATACAACTGTGTTTGTCATGATTATTATTGCCCTGAAAGGCAACAGCAATAGGTAATATATATATATATATATATATATATATATATAAAGAGGTGTACTAAAAGCGAACTTTTAGGAAAGGTAAAACCCTATTGTGAAGAGTATACAGCTCAATATCCAGGATAGAGCAGGTAGAAATGAAGGAGAGTGGAAAGGAATTAGAGAAAGCAAAAGCCAAATCAAAATTCAATTAAAAAGTTCAAAGCAAGGTATATTCCGCAAAAAGGCAATTTATTCAAGTTAAATTTTCCTTAAGCCAGGCTTTTCAAAGATCAAAATCTTATCATCAGAGGAAGTCGCTGGGATAGATAAGTTGGCAATGGCCAAGATTTAAAATTTGAAAAAATGAAATAAAATAAAAGTTGTAGGGAAGGAAACGTAGGGCAAAACTGTGCCAGGGTGCAAGCAAATGTCCGATTGCCAAAAAGTCCGGTGTCGAAGAGTCCAGCGGAGAGGATACGATGTAGATAGGTAGGTCGTTAGAGGCACGAGAAGTAATGAGAGAAGTTTCAAAGTTAAATTCCAAGAAGCCACAACTTCAGGTACGGCGAAAATGGAAAATCCAGGAATGGTAAAAAGTCCAATAAGAGGTACATTCGATGATGCAGGCAGGCGTCAGAGGAGATTAAGATGTAAAACATTGCCAACTTATCTATCCCAGCGACTTCCTCTGATGATAAGATTTTGATCTTTGAAAAGCCTGGCTTAAGGAAAATTTAACTTGAATAAATTGCCTTTTTGCGGAATATACCTTGCTTTGAACTTTTGAATTGAATTTTGATTTGGCTTTTGCTTTCTCTAATTCCTTTCCACTCTCCTTCATTATATATATATATATATATATATATATATATATATAGGGTGGGCAAAAATAAGGGTCCTATTTTTAAAAATTCATAACTTTTTTATTTATTAATTAAAAAAATTTTTTTTTTTAGAATAAGTAAAGGACCCCTTCCGAAGCAAGCATGAGCCGTATTAGCCCTAAGGAACGTACCCTCATTTAGAAAACATTATTTTTGCTTATAAAACTCAAAACAGTGTAAAAAACAATACTTTAGTTTTTGTAAGTTTTAAGAAGTGTTTTTCGGCTAAAATTTGTTTTGTTTATTTCAAAAAATCTCGGAAGGGTCAGTCTACACACACACATAAAGTTTGGTGAGTTTAACTTTTATTTTGTGGAAGTTATTCAAATTCAAGTTATTCAAATTTAAAGATAGGACCCTTATTTTGGCCCATATATATGTGAAGAGAGACAGAGACAGAGACAGAAACAGAAAATATGCTGCATTTTAGCTGACGTCTGTGTAGATAAAAGACAACGATGTTTGAAAATAAACAAAAAATACTCTGTAGTATCAGATATTCTAATTCGTTTTCTTCTACTTTTGAAGGTGTGTGATTTAAAAAAAAAAGTAAACACGCTCATAAAACTGCTTTCCTATAGTCGTTATCCATTAGATTTTATCTTAAATAGAAATCGCTCACTTGTAGGGCTGTTTTCTCTCATGTGTTTTCCACATTCGATGCTTTTAATAAATTCAGGATGCACAACTTTCGGATACAAACCTATGAAGTTTCTTTTTTTATTAAAGAGAATCCCTTCAAGGTCCTAGTCATTTAGAAATAAATATTATCTATTAAATGATTTTAGATACACCTATATATACAATCACATGTACCTAACATTGTTTTTTTTACAGAAGTATGTTTTAAGTTGAACCTAAAACAGGTACCCCTATATATATATATATATATATATATATATATATATATATATATATATATATATATATATATATATATATATATATATATTGGCAACATTTGGCAAGGCTAGAAAGATGATATCATGAGGAACAAACTGTATACACTGACTCCCAAAAGAGAAGGTAATTACTGAGAGAATTATATGACGAACAAACACTACACCCCAACAAATAGAAGTTCAGCCTGTGAGCATGGTATCATGCCAACGGAATAGATAGTACACTACCCCCGCACACAAGAATGCAATCCTGGGAGATGGTATCGTTAGGAATGAACATATACTATACTGCCCTAACCTCAAAGACGATTCAAGTCTTGGGAAGAATGTGTCATGAGGAATGAAAATATACTACACTATCTTCAAACGAGAAGGCACAGCTTGTGAGGATTAACCCCGTCCCTCAAAAAGAATGTAGTACTGCCTGGTCGGATTGTATCATGATGAACGAATATATAATACACTACTCTTCAAAGATGGAGGTAATGCTTGGTAGGATGGCACTATGACAGCATAACAGATACTGTAATATCCCGTTTAAAATAGAGGAGGTAATACCTGGGAATATAATCCCATTAAAGGAGAAGGTAATGTCTGCGAGTATGGTATCACGGCAACAGAAAAGATAGTACACGACTCCCCAACAACAAACATACTTCGTTACCCCCTCCCTCAAGGGATGATGTACTACCTTGGATGATTACCCCCACTCGTTAAAACATGATTTAGTTGGGTCCAGCAGACACAAGTGATAAGACATGAGAATGTACTTCCTAGAAGGACAGTATAATGACAACAGATATTATTACCATTAAAAGATAATACAATAATAGATTATGGCAGTTTACTTTAGTTTGTTTTAAATCTATACCAATTAAACATTATTTCTTGGCCTTTTTTTCTAAAATCAATGTATAGTATTTGTTCACAGCATCATAACGAACTCAGAGGTTTTACTATCGACGAAAGGTTTGCCTAATAAAAATATGACAATGCAAATTACTAACGTTCATTAGAAACTTAAATAATAAATATACAAATTAGAATTACCTTAACCTGTTTGTGAGTGTTATAGATTACTATATATACGGTATTTAAAATGTTATGTCGTATCACATATTTGAATAAGCATTAGCTGCTTTATATTGATATAGTTAAAATGAGTAGAAACAACTTTATAATATATATTAGATATATATATATAATTCCAAGTTATATTGTTAGTATACCCTGTACTGAGGATTGAACCTTCAACCTTCAGAAAACTGTTATTTACAACTTATTATCACTGAGACATTATCCATTACTCGACGGGTCCATCTAAACAATTCCAAAATATAAAATAAGGTGTTCTTTAATTGTACATGCACATACTTCCAGTTCTAGATTGAGAAAGTTATTGGTGACAAAGTTACATAGAATACGTTTGAATAAAACCGTTTCGGTATATATGTACAAATGAAATATTTTGTTAAGATATAGTTGCTTTAAAATAATAAGATATGTACCCAAATATCAAATGCCTTCTCTATATATGCGTCTTTTAATCTGAGTGTGTAATATATGTCAGCCTAACATGAAAAGAAATTATTTTCGGGCCATTTCTTTTCAGATCTGAGGATTATGTTTAATGTTAACAGGTTGAGAACATGTCACTGTAGCGTAGAAATCATTTAGTCGACTTTAGATTCACTTGAGAACATTTCTGGAGAAAATCAAAGACATTTGTCGATGTTTGTGATGCAAAAACTATTTTGAAAAAGCTGAAAAACGAAAGGAAACACTCATGAACAAAAATAAAAAAATACACGTTTTCTTATAGGTCAAACTCGCTGGGGAAAATAACTCGTATCTCTTTGTACGCTTTAGTTAACGTTACATTTCCTTGGTTGATCTGCTAAGAAACTGGTTTACTAGAAATTGACTCAATAATCGGCAGGCCGTGTTTTAATCTTGCTGGATTAGTACATTCTATTACGCGTATATACCATTGGGAATATATTGGCGGTGCGGAATCAGCCTTATGTATACCGTTGTAGACTATGGAATCGGAATTTTACACTGTATTGCGCAGAAATACAGTGTATAATAATATAACATCTATTACTAAATATATATTTAGTATCTGTCTGTCTGAAGCCGAACCTATACTATTACTATTGTACTTATTTTTTAATGCTCAATTCAGCTTACTATACTATTTCAGACTAATGTATTATATATTTTTTTAATTATAAATAATAGATTAGAACGCCATTAAAATAGTAATTAGTCATAGTAATAAGTAGTAATATTATATAGCAATAAGTAATAAGGTTATATTAATAATATAATAATTAATATATATATATATATATATATATATATATACGTATATGTATGTATATGCATATCTATATATGTTAAAGGCTCCTAAAATACATACTAACATTTTCCGTAAGCGGTATAAGTGATATGTATTAATCAGTTTTAAGTGACAGTCTTCTGGAGTTTGAAGGTTCAATCCTCAGTACGGGCGATACTAAGAATACAATTGCGAATTCCTGAAGACTTTTACCCGGTCATTGATGACGGAACGAGAGGAAGTAACCTCTATGGATTAAATAAATGGTTCCGTTCGAAATTATGAACAAATTTCCGAGTTCGATAAGAAGCACCTGAAAAAGATAAGAGGTGACATCGGCCAAAACGTTACGAGAATTATATCCGAAATGAGAACAGTAGTCCGAATAATCCAAAAAATATAAATTATCAATCATATTCTAAGAAATTCCGAAAGATAATAATTCCAAATAATACACATTCGGCACGATTGTCCGACGATATTCCCAGACAAATTCGTGTTAATCGTCGTTTAAGACGTTAAATATCTTTTTGCGAATAATCAGATGGATAAAGAGAGGCACATTCGTTTTTTTTTCATATAGATTTATTCCTAAATTCATCGCCAAACCATACAATTTCACTGTCCATCACGACTAAACGTCATACCGTCTCCAGACAAAACTAAAAGGCTTTCCGACCCCCATTAACTTATCAAAAAGCTATCATTCACACCCTACGATTCAATGTGTTTATAGGTTAACATATACAAACATAAACTGTTACCATTTCTTTTCGTTGCAAAGTTGCTAACGTTTTGTCGGTAGGTTATTTTGAAAAAGCAAATATGTCATCTCACAAAACCTGTCAAAAATACGTGACCTCAGGTATTGAAAGGAAAGCATTACGATTGCTGTTGAATATATCAAAACACTAGACGTAAAAAAGAGAACAGATTGACTATAGTGAATATTAAACTAAAAATAAAATCTAGATAAACAACAGAAAACAGAACAAACAAAAAACATGAGTGCAATACAGATCTTTTACTGATTTAAGTTCAGTTGAAAATAGTAAAAAAGAATTGAAAAAACTTTTCTTCCTTATTGACAAGCAATAGATCATCGTAAGCATAGTAAATGCCAGGAACCATTCTACATTACCATAGTACAAGAACACCTTAATAAGAGTTCCTCCGACTAAAAATAACCAAAGAATTCGAAACTACAACTATCTGCGGGGTGAGCACTCTGCGAAGTGATATCGTCAATGAATACAGAACTTTTGACGGATTATGAGTGTTTATTATACGCATCTAGAATTCATTTACTCCGTAGCTGGAAATTTAACTCGAAATACTTGCTTGTCTAGCTACACTGAAAAGTAGAAAGACAGCGAGTATTAACTGCATGTTGATGACTACGTGTGATACGCATGTAAGTAAACACACGCAAATACACTGGGGAGTTTGAATTACCTACTGGGGAGTTTGAATTACCTACTAGACACTATTCTCGAGTGTCTTCGGTCTCTCTGTACAAGGGTTTGTCAGGACAACCTGACATGAGGATACTTACCCCTACAAGTAAACCCTGACAAAATATTCATAATTACATAGTATCCGCAGCACAAATGAGATCCCCTCACACGAGGAATAGTGCATCTTCTCCTAGTGATGTTACCTCAAGTAGCACCACGTGCTGGATACTCCACCAGACTAGATGAATTCTTGTCCTGGAATCCGGTAAGACCAACAGACCACAAGAAAGATATACTATGACATATTGACTGGTCAGTTTGGGAGAGAAGAAATTATTCTGAACTTTTTTACTAACTCAATGCTTGAGAAATAAAGGAGAATTTTAATAGAATACTCGGGTATCTATGTATCTCATATAGAGATCAAGTGTTAGCCCCAGGAAGGGGCCCCTTGATTTCTGAGAACTTCGACTGAAGTAAAATTTAACATTAAGTGACAAGAATTATTTACAAACTCCACATTTGAGAAATAAAAGAAAAACTTTAATAGAATATTCGACTATCTATGTATCTCATATAGAGATCAATTGAAAGCCCCAAGTAGGGGCCACTTGATTTCTGAAAAATTCATCTGAAGTGAAATGTAACAAAGAAATTGTATCCGATCTATGTATGCTTTTTTTCTTACCGCTGCCTATTTTTGTTCTTCTGTTTTTTCTTCACACTTATACCACCGATCCATCTACTGCCGGAAAAAAGAACTCTGGAAGTCTTCTTTTGGAATGGTGTTCATCTCCGCCGTCATGTCAGATTAAGCAGGTGTTGGAGAAGAAGCGATGTGTAACACAAATTAAGGAGTCGGTCAACCAATTCAAAAATGGCCGCACATCAGCGAAGAGTTACCAGCGTTCTGAAAGGGCCCAAACAATTCAGAGTTCAGCTGTTGTTGAGAGGGTGCGAAATAAGAGATAATGCTAAACAAGAGGGAAAAGATGGACACAATTCCAGAAGAAGACTTTAAAAGGTGTTTCCGCCAGTGGATGGATCGGTGGGCTGAGTGTGTGCAAGCACGCGGGGCCTACATTGAAAAGGATTAGGGTCCCAACCCCGTCACGTATTTAAAATATTTTTCCTGGCCTGGTGTCGGATACTTGTCAAAGATGTCTCGTATGTATGTATACATCAATATATATATATATATATATATATATATATATATATATATATATATATATATGTATATATATATATATATATATATACATATATGTATATATACATCCATATATATATATATATATATATATATATATATATATAAATATATTTTTATACATATATGTACACATATATATAATTATGTATATGTACATACATATGGATATTGATATATATATATATATATATATGTGTATATATATATATATATATATATATATATATATATATATATATATATATATATATATATATATATATATATATATATATATATATATATATATATATATATAGTCTCGGAAGTTTCTCAACCATTAAAACTATAAAAAAAAAATATATAAAAAAAAACAAAAAAAACTTATAGTCTCAAGTCTTCCAGTGGAAAATACTTCATGTAAGTCAATTTATTTTTTACAGTTATTATATTAGTTAGTTTCTAACACTATTTTAAGGGATCATCAGTCGTTAACCATGAAAAACTGTTTCGGGAATTTAATATATATATATATATATCATTATGTATATAATGTCTTCCCGGCATTTAAACTTCTGATATTTTAATTAATTTTGTATTCGTACAACTTTAATTTTTATCACTGATTTTCAAAAATATTAAAGTGTGTTCATACCTAAAGACGACGTCGTTTCGGATTTTCTAGCCTCATCAATGCAAGAGTAGCGGTTGCAGCCGGTCGCACGGACCTGAACACAGTTGGTAGATTCAGCTTAGAATCACAAGCCTAATCCCTATGCCCACACGGTCGCAAGAAATCGCAACATACAGTAATAAGAATTAGAGAGGCGGGGGTAAGCCTCTGGTTGTCGCTAGTGTTCGACACTAGTCCTAAGTTTGTTTTCCCTAACTGGAACTTCAAATGACTATATTAAACACCCTAGCGTATGAAAACGATTTACCAGTAGATTACAAATTATGCTATACTCGAAACGCTCTAGTATTTGTAAGACGCATAAGACTTATTGTCGTCTGACTGATAACTGACGTCTTAATTGTTTTTGACTGGACCTCATAATAAAAGCCATTTTGACATATAAACCCGGGAAAATAAGTAAGAAACGAACAATGCTAGAGTTTAAGAAGCCCCCTGTTGGATAACGGTACTTTTCTGAGCCCACCACTACCGGTTGACAACTTGTAATGGTGATGTCTTCAAACACCACACAATCTACCCCCTTTCACTATATAACATGTATAACGAAGTACGCCTCATATTATATATACTATTGACTAAAAATTATGTTTCTTCCCGTCACATATTTTTGTTAGTTTTGGAAAATATCACGGTGAACGAACATATAGTTAAATATGGTATAATTTTATTCACATGTTAATGAAGTTTAACTTGTGTCTAGAAATATACTAATGTTGCACAGACTTGAATCGTTCCTGAATTATATTCAAATCCATTAACGTTCACTGCACAATACATTGTTCTAATCCAATTTTTTTTCAATAACTGCACTCATACGTTCACTAATACAATGACTTTCTGCTTATTATTTAAATATTTTTTCGAATATTTTTTCTTTAAGCATAACTTAAAATTTGTTTGCAAATTTTTAAAATTAATATTTTCTAATAATTAGCGAATTATTTAGCGTATTCTCTTCTAGTACTTTAATATGTGTTCTCTACTTCCTGTATTTTCACCTATGACAGGGGAGTCTAGATCGCATTAACTGCGATATGTAAAAAGCACTGCATATGGCATAGTAGAATGTAATTGATAGAACTCTAACCGTTTTTGTAGACAGAAAATAACGAAATAATATTTAAACAGACATTTCGCCAAGATCAAGTCCAATTGGGGGGGAAAACATTTCTCTCAACTGTATATAAAAAAACGTCGTTCAGTTCAACATAAAAATATCCAGCACTATCCTTTTCTTTCGTTCGCTTTCAAATCACACGTTCAGAACGATCTGCCCCTAACTGACTGAATCTTCAGTTTCGCTCTCTTATTGAACGAAAAATGCGACGTATGCAAACCAACTTAATTTGCATAAATCTCTCACTCGACACCGCTGCCCAAATTTTCAAATAAAAACCTTATTTGACTTTCTGACGTCTTTCTCCTACCACTCCTCTTTCTTTTTTTGTCGTCAGCGAGCGTTTTCGGGTTCGCCCCCCACACACAGCATACCAGACGTTGTCTCTTTGAACGGCGGCGACAAGTGTCTGCATCTACGTCAATCGGCCGCTCTCCATTACAGTTTTAGTCTGAGTGAACATCGTTAAAAGTTTCTTTTTATGTAATATAAACCGAGTACCCCGTTTAACCTTTGAAAATATCTTTTCATTATACCTTTTATATTTCTACTACTAACTCGGCGCGATTCTCCTATCTTTCACGAATCTCTATATTTGGGCAGCAATACCTTCGGAAATCCCGATTACAATTAGCGCTGAACGTGCATCGACCAAAGGCGACATAAGAGGAACCGTAGATAACAACGTGTGTAAGATAACGAACGCCAGAAGCAGCAGAAGCGCCATTCGTCTGTCCTCTCCCGCCTCGATTCGGATATTGACATACACTAATCATGTCGTCAGTCGCAGATAAAGATGAAATAAATGTGTAGCCGCCAGTTGGAAAATCAGCAGAACCAATGGCGCCAGTAGCACCGAATTTACAGACAGGCTAATGGAATCTTTTGTTTTTTTCTTCTTTGTTCTCTACGTATTGTTGTCTTTGGATATACGTGCGTGTGTGTGATGGCGTGTCTGTGCGGTGGCGCTGACATTGGTTGGTTAAGGTGTTGAGGAATTAGTATTCTGAGTAAATAGATCGTCGGGTTGGTTCAAGTCATGTTATGTCAAATATAGGTTCATCATCTTCTACACATAATAGGGGACATATACGAGGCCAATTTTCCACTGACCAATTCAAAATAGTGAATAGAAAAGAATCGTGTGCAAACATTGAAAAGATGAAAAGCAAAATACGAAAATTGACTTGTTTCCAAATTTGGCATCATGTGTGAAGGTATTTGTGAATATGTCTGTCTAAGTGTGCGAGTAGATGGAGTTTACATGGCTGTCGCCAGAGTTTTACAGATACGGTGGACATTTAAAGTATACATCTTTTAAAAAAAAAAAGGAAATTATCTCTCTCAACCAGTTCCTAGAATTCGCTGTTCTAGATACATACGTACATACATTATATATATATATACATGATATATATATATATATTTATATATATATATATATATATATATATATATACATATATACATACATGATATATACACATCATATATATACATACATTTTACATACATTATATGTATACATTATATATATATATATATATATATATATATATATATATATATATATATATATATGACATTAGTCTTGTGTAAATTATTTTTAATAACCATTTATTTGCGCTCCTATAATTCCACATATTAACGTTTTTGTACGATCTTTTCTGAGACGGTATACTTTCATTAATATCGGTTATCTATTGAGTTTAGATAACATCAAGGCTATAGAGTTTAATATATAACTGAACATGACAAATAAGATTCATATCATACTGTGATTCAATGCCAATTTTTGAGCACAGGTTTCTGGGGGAATTAAGCGGATACTTGAACACATTCAAATAGCTACACGGAAATATCTTCCAGTGTTCCTTCTATCACCCCTATTTCGCTTAAGTAAATTGATTCCCATAATAATCGATCTGAACTCTATAAAAGAATTGCACTTTGTATTTTCACCCCCCATACACACACACATATATATATATATATATATATATATATATATATATATATATATATATATATATATATATATATATACTAGCAAATATATGCTCCCTCCTGTCGCATATTTTGCTTAACCTGGGTGAATAATATCATGGTAAACGAAGATATTTAATACTTCTCCCAAAAGAGGATGTAATACCTAGGAGGATCCCCCCCATAACAGGAGAACGTAATTCCTGTGAGTATAGCATCATGGAAACATAGCAGATTTTACACTCCCCCCTCGAATAAAAATGCGAAGGTAGTCTCTAGAAGATTGTCTCGTGACAACAGAACATATAATAGAGTCCCCCCCTCCCCTTAAGGAGGATGTAATATGTAAGTGGATTGCCTGTACTTCCTTAACAAAAAAAGGCAATTCCCGAGAAGGGACGGTCTCGTGACAACAGAACCTATGCTACACTACCCACATACATTTAAAGATAATACAATAATAGATTACATTCTTTTTCCTTCATTCATTTTAAAATGTCTCGTCATAGTTTCATAGTTCTTTGGTCTTTTGTCTGAAGTAAAAATGTAGTATTGGTTCTCAGCGTCCCAATGACGAAATTATTGCGTGTATATATGAAAATATGTCAATGCAAAATTACAACTGTATATTACAGAATATTAATTTATTAGAAGCTGTTCATAAATAAATATGTAAATTAAGAAAACCTAAAATTGTTTGAGGGTATTTGCAGTTTCCTATAAATTCGCTATAAAAAAAGTTTATGTTGTCTCACAGAATACAATAAGCACAATCTGTTATGATATTAATATAGTTATGATAGATGGAAACATCTTTCGCATTTATTCATATATATATATATATATATATATATATATATATATATATATTATTTATCTTTATACAATTCAACCTAATGTTGGATAATTCAAACGAAATTTTAAGAAACTCGTTTTCTATTTGGAAGCATGGTCTGTTTAACCTATGTATCTTTTCACTGGTGAATAAGAGAGTGCTCAGAGCCGACAGCCTTGTGCCAGATTTATTCAGATGTGAATAAAAAATAAAATTATATAAACTTCATCTTTTAACAAGATGCAATAATATAAACAGAACATTGAGTTCAAAGATGATTTGAAGAGCAAACACTGTCACAACGCATCTGTGGAACAACATGAAAAGATAAGAATTTGTTGTTTTTCTCTCCGATTGTAAGGTAACGCGAGCGTCAATATTCTCTCAACCAACAAGTCTGTTTTAGCCTGGACATTTCACAGGAAAATAGACCTTAAGTACCATAAATATATTAATTTTCTTCGGAGTACTGAATTCGCATGACATTTGCACCCTACACAGATTGCGAGCATTCCACAGTAACTGTAATTTTATATATAGACGGTGTAAAACAGGGATTCCCAACCAGGTTTTACGGAAGCTTTAAGGAGGCCAATACAAATATTTATGTTGCTAGTTTCTATTTATTTTGTTTCATATGTAGAGAAAGACTAAAACTCTGCCAAGTTTCATTAATCTACTGTTATGGGAAATTGGTCAGGGGCATTACTTATTGAACGCCCCTCGTACATACCAACACACCTAACTCCGAATCACACGAGAGCTAAATCTACTTTGTTCCTAAAATAAGAAACAAAGTCACGCAGAAAAGATACCACCAGCATTGGAGAAGTAAGGAGATGAGTATAGTCTGGTCCACAATCCAGGATAGCATGCATATGACGTTCGCTGGCTCCTAACATTCATTATAGAAGTTACAACATGGAGGCGTGAGGTTACTGTCGTGAAGGATATATAAAACACATTTAATCTGTAAGAATGTATAAACTATTAATAAAGAAAAACTCGTATATTTTTCATAAAGTCTGGTCCAGTAATGAGTGTATTATGTTAACTGCCGTTTCGCCCTATTTTACCAGGCCTTATATTTAAAACGGAAGATTACGAATTCGTTAAATATATAAGGAAAGAGTTGGTACATTTTTAAAAGACAACCATTAAAAAAATAATTAATCAACGTAATACTACAACTCTAATGATATTGTTTGTTTGTTAGTGTGCACATCTAATCTTTGAAATAATAAGAGGAACGGCAAATAAACTGAGACATGGCGGGAAAAGCAGAATAGACGTAAGAAATAAAATAGGGTTAGGTGTAAATTAAGTTAAAAATGAGACGATATGCGGTAGGAGGTGAGAAATGACGCATATAACTAGATGACTTAAATAAAGAAGAAATACAGTTCTATTAGACGTCTAGAAAAGCGAGTGTGTCTCAATTTCGTCAGTTAGAGATTTCGTCGATTGATTCTGAGATATTCAAATTTTCGTACTATTGAGTCCGTCTAACCTTTTTATCTTCTTTCCATTATCTATCTATTTACCTAATATACAATGTACCAACCTTGTCCCCCCCCCGGATCGTCTATGATTTATAGAAAGCTTTTTCGTATGTATTTCGTCATCAGGAACAACTGATTATTTAACATTATATCTGATAAACATGATCACTAAAAAATAAACATTGAATTATTCATTCGAAAGCTAATTATCTTATCAGCACCGTGACATGCAAGTGACGATATGTAATTGAATCTATATGTGGTACAAAAGATCAAGTTGACAAAGGTAAAGTAAAACTATTAGATTACTTTTTTAGGTCTATAGATTTACGGATGACCTCATCTGACCTTTGATTCTAAACCTATTTACGAATTTTGGGTTTTATTGACATTTTCAATGTTGTATGTGTTCTATTAGTGTACACATTTTATTTCAGGTTGCGGATAGGTATCTCATCAAACCTGGGTTTATGTGACATAACAAAAGCAATAAACTATTTTCCATCAGTTTTAATAGCAATGAATAAAATTAGCATTTTGAATTGGTATTTCCAGCTTTTACCGAGGATTGGTTTAAAAATAAACATAGAAGTACAAAATTTGAAATACGTGGTGCATTCATGAATGGTGAATAATTCCATTATGTTTTTTTAGAAACGAATCATTAATGTTAAAATTAAAAATATGTGGTGCGTTTATTACATATAATGACTATAATGTTTCGGATTTTTTTTAGATGAGGATTGATAATGTGTATTACGTGGAATATTCGGACTATGTTCTTATCTTGGATGTTATTCTCACAACATTTCGACCTATGTAACCTCCAACCTTTTTCAGCTACGTCAAGTCGAACTCTGGTATTTTTATGTCGAATCTGGAAATCTGTACGTGAAGAGACGCGTGGTGCAGCGCATGAAAGTGCCAAGTTATAAACAGTTCTGAGTGACAGTAATCTGGAGGTTGAAGGTTCAATTCTCAGTAGGGCGATACTAAGAATATAATTACGAATTACTTAAGACTTCTACTCAGTCATGACAGAGGAACGATACAAATTCACACCCTGGATTAAATAAAGGGGTTCGTTCAAAATTCCTACATGTGTAATTGAATCCGTATGTGGTACAGAAAGACGAGTTGATATCGGGAAATTAAAACTATGAGATTACTTTTTTGCTCTTTATATTTACGGATGACCTCATCTGATTTTTGGTTTGTACCTATTTTAAAGTTTTGTGTCTTATTGACGTTTTCCATCTAGTATGTTTTCAATTAATATCATGGAATAAGGTTGTGTAAAATGCACCAACATATCATATGAGAGAGAGAGGAAGAGAGAGAGGGGGGAGAGGAAGACGGGTTGCCACATTTATTTTGGAGCCGGATTCTTTTGTAATATGGAGAGTTGGGTGCGGGGATCGAGGCCTCTCGTAAGAAGTGCATGCAACGAAATTCGTGCTGCGACGATCGATATGATCAACAATTATTCTTGTTCGTCACACGAATTTCTGAGATCATAAAAAGATATTTACAGCACTACGGCAAAAGCTGAACATTCCAATGCAAGAAACCAATTTCATTCAATGCTGTTAGTAGTGAGGGAACATGGTTTATTGTTTTTGTTATGACACATCAAACTTTGGTTTAATGGGATCTCTACGCGCCAGATGAAATAAAATATGTACACTAATAAATAAGAATAAACATGAATTTCGATTAAGATTTTAGAATATCTAACCCATTGATGACATCGGTGTTATTGTCACTCCAACATGTTGACTTATACATTTATTGTATTCTATCTGCCCATCTCTCTCTCTCTTCATCTATGATATATATATATATATATATATATATATATATATATATATATATATATATATAGAGAGAGAGAGAGAGAGAGAGAGAGAGAGAGAAAGAAAGAGAGAGATAAAGAGAGAGAGAGATTACAAGCAGAGGAGAGTACAGATCTACCAAGCAAAAAACATACATATTTAAAAATGCGAGACCACGAAAATAGTTTTTATTTATATTTTTCATAATGATCTAGTCTAAAAATATAAATAAAACGGTTAAAAATATTTGTGGCTGGACATTCTTTAATATACATAAATATGTAACCTAAAATACAACGTCACAAAATTAGAAGCGAACCAAAAATAAATTGGACAAACAAAGACAAACGTCTAGAGCTATATTGATGAGAAGTGATACCAACTTAGCTGAACAATTTACCAAAGATCTTTACCTTTCTGGATTAGCGGTAATAGCAATTATGGTATTCTAATCTATGTGATATGATATTACAACGTACTATCATCTTCAGTAAACTGTTGTTTGTTATTTTATATATATACTGAAATATGCATATATATCCTGTGTTTTTTTATATTTAAGAGTAGTGGACATTTTTGTAGAATGTAGATATTTAATCGTGCGCATAGTATATATATACTGTATATACTCACTCTTTTCGGTACTTTTACCAATTATAATCTTTTAATTAGTCTTTAAATTCTTCTGATATTTCTTAAATGTCTAGAGTAATATTAAGGTTTAAATTATTATAATAGAATCCAACTTATTTAGACACTAATTAATTCATAATCTTGCTTAGAACCATCTTTATCGGGCAGTTTTATTAGAATAAAATAACGAACAGTATTATCAGAATAAGATAAGATACTAAAACGGAGATTTATATCAGAATCAGATAACGGCCAGTTTAATTAGAATAAGATTACGGACAGTTTTATTAGAATACGATGCCAGATAGTTTTAGATTACGAACAGTTTTATTAGAGTAAAATAAAGAACAGGTCTTTTTAGAATAAGATAACGAACAGTATTATTAGAATTAGATAGGAGGCAGTTTTATTAAAATAAGAAATGGAGATTTATATCAGAATAAGATAACGGACAGTTTTATTAGAACACGATGCCAGATAGTTTTATTAGAATAACATAACGGACAGTTTTACTAGAATAAGATTACGGACAGTTTTATTAGAATACGATGCCGCATAGTTTTATTAGAATAAAATAACGAACGGGTATATTGAAATACGATGATGAACAGTTTTATTACCCATAGTCAAAACTCAATGACGACTTTGAAGGCACGAATGCAAAAAATAATTTAAAAAAAAATCTTTAATTTACATTTAAATTTCCGTGAGCTGCCGTATTTTTGTTCATTACCACTTTGTTGTAAATTTAGTTCCGACTATTGCTATAATAAGGTTGCTATATTGCTATAATAAGGCGTATTTTGCCATTGAAGAAACGGTAGCGCTAAAGTAGCTTAATTAAATTGTATACACATTTAATCTGTATACCAATCACCAGACTATGTCCCATCGCCGTAATATTGCATTGATGGGCTTGTGGTACGCGTACTTCCACGAAATGTGCTCTCCTGAACGTACTGCACTTGTACCCCCTCAATGTAAATGCATCCGACTAACCAGAACAAGTAGCAACACTCCACCCCTTCACTGTAGAAGTCCCCAAATGTCGGAACAAGTTCTATCTTTATAGCTTTCTTTACTTGAACTGCTTGTCTTTCGAATTCCCTCCCTACTCCCTACTCCCTACTCCCTACTCTATGTTTTCCCAACTGTACCAAGATGCAGACAGTAAAATGCAACGCGAATACACACCTTGCTGCACAACTCCCTACTATAATTATCACCCTTTATCACGGTAGCGTTTTACGCCTCAATGGCAATATCGCATGTTTAGGGTGTAATAACAGCTTTTGTTTAATCTATAACTATATCTCTAAAAGAAATGTTTCTGCGTAAACTTTCTGCACTTCTATACTATCCCTAAGGATAATAGACAACGATTGATTCATACTTTCTCTGAATTCTTACAGATAGTCAAACCTATTATAGAATCATTAACCCAAGAAAGATGAGAGAGGGTGAGAGTGATAGACAGAGACTTCATAAGAGTAGCTTATAAGACAAATTTAAATAACATTTCTTCAATCATAACTCAATTCTTAAAACACGGCTTCTTTTAGCATCTATTGTGTGTGATAAACATACATCAAGAAAAGCCATACAAAAACACACGTTTATCGACTCAGCTTTCGTATAAGGAGTATATATATATATATATATATATATATATATATATATATATCCGTTAGATCACTGAAGTTAAGCGGCGTCGAGCATGGCCAGTACTAAATGGGTGACCATTTAGGATTACCAGGTGCTGTATGTGCTTTCTGTTTATCTAGGCATTGTTTCCAGTCGTCTTGTACTACTACTTGTTATTGGAATCAAGCAATGCTGACTCAGGAGAGAGGTTGATGTGGATTGCGCAACCCTTGCAATTACAAATTCACGCGCGGGCAGCCCAGGCGGGACACTCATACGTCGAAATCGACGGGAGAGTCCATCATATATATAAATACATAAAGATAAATGAAAGAAGAAGGATAAACATGTACGAATGACAAATTTATTTCAACTTCGATTGTTCAATGCAAGGTGTACTCGGTAAAAACGTGTTTATTATTTTTTCCTTAAGCCAAATACCGAGTACACCTTGCATTGAACAATCGAAGTTGAAATTAATTTGTCATTTGTACATGTTCATCCCTTTTCTTTCATCAATATTTATAATT
The DNA here is from genome assembly GCA_963556195.1 of Sepiola atlantica. Taxonomy (NCBI): domain Eukaryota; kingdom Metazoa; phylum Mollusca; class Cephalopoda; order Sepiida; family Sepiolidae; genus Sepiola; species Sepiola atlantica. Next base: position 65,605,280 of record OY744527.1, read on the forward strand.
GCTCTATCTCGTATATTGAGCTTAAACCATTTCAATATAGGTTCTATCTACTGAAAGCATACTTTTAGTTTCATATTTTATTTTATTTTATACACACACACACATATATATATATATAAATATATGCATATATATTTATATATATATATATATATAATAGTTGTATTCAAATGCAATTAGAGATATTTCAGAAATTATAATGAATATATGCCTAAATATATACTTTTATAAGAATTGACAAATACTATATATATATATCTATATCTATCTATATCTCTCTCTCTCTCTCTCTATATATATATATACATTGTCTATCTATTTCTCTCTCTCTCTCTCTCTCTCTATATATATATATATACATTATCTATCTATCTATCTATATATATATATATATATATATATATATATATATATATATATATATATACTAGTTTATTACTGATTACACCTTGCATTGAACAATTGAAATTTGAAATAAATTTGGACAATCGTCGCATATTTATCACTCTTTTTTCTTCTATCTCTCTCTCTTACTATCTCTCTCTCTCTCTCTCTCTCTCTCTCTCTATATATATATATATATATATATATATATATATATTGTTGTAACCTTAAAGGTCCGATAATAATTAAGACAACACGTGGGTATATTTACGAAAGTGTATTTATAGAAGTACATAAATATTATGTACAAAAAGTCTGCATCGGATACTGTGGCTATGGCTACCACTAATAACTATCACGACACTTATTCGTAACTCTATTTGTAAACGTAGGAGTTTCACATGTTGGCCGGTCATTATTCAGGAAGGAGACATTTTGTATTTAGCACCGTCCTCTTCCGGAAGACATGCGCACGTGGTAACTGTCGTGCCTCTACACCGCCTGCTTGCCCAGAGGCGGTATTTTCGAATCAGTCAACATGGGAGTCGGACGTTTGTTCCGCTTGTGATGGACGTTGGCTCTGGGGCAAGTAGCTCGGCAAAAATAGAGGTAAGCAACGCAGAAGACTCTAAACTTATTTGAATGTGTACTCTTTTATAATTTGCTTTGTCTTAGAACATGTTTGTTAGACTTGTTTATTTGATGTATTTCAAGTTTTACGGTGAACAAATGTCATTGTTAAGCTTTGGTAACGTGCGCACAAATAAATACATATTCATCAGTATAATTGGTGTGCGAGATTTTACTCCTGTTTGTTTGCTGTTACACTATTATTAATGTCTAAGAGAACCCATCTATTCCAGAAAAAGGGTACATAAACATCACACCATACATATATATGAATTGAAATTTTCTCCAATAAAAACAAGGTCCCTTATCAAGCAATGTTGGTTTTTATTTAAATATTAACAGCTGTTTCTTCAGAGCCATACACTTATTGCATTTGTAATTAAAAAAGTCTGAATTTTATCGACTAATCAATCTTCAGATTTACAGAATGAAAACAGACTATTAAATATTTTCAGGCGTAACATCTATTTTTCCTTCGATGCGCTTATACCACACATACATATATATATATATATATATATATATATATATATATATATATATATATATATATATATATAGAGAGAGAGAGAGAGAGAGAGAGAGAGAGAGAGAGAGAGAGAGAGAAAGAGAGAAACGCCTTTGTGGCAAAGGAATATTTTGATTCAAATAACAAATACTTTTTTGTCTTTCAATCAAGTTTGTTTTTTCTCGTATACGCAGAAAACAATATATAAGTAAATCAGAGTACGCAAGACTCAGAGCATGAATCAAACCCCTGACGGAAAACTATGTAGTCAGTCAAGCAAAATCGCGTCGTCTCGCGTCACTGGGTACCTGCGCCAATCGATGGCGAACTGAGAGCACATTTTTCAAGAACGTGTTAGGTTATTTTATCGTCTCCACCGCCTACACATCCAAGATATTTGATATACACCAGTTGCTACATGTGATCACGTAGACAACAATATGAAGGTCTTAAGCGCTTGCAACGAACCCAATTGGAATAAGGGATGTCGAAACCGATTGTATAAGCTCATCAGGGGACTGCATATATTGGTGTAGAACACCAGTTCGGCGGTATCCACTGCTCACCAAACCCGGGAATATGTGGTACAGGGAGAGAAGGTTAGAATAGTAAACCAGTGCACAGGATGTGGTGCACTCTCGCCCCTTAACAATTGCATTTCTTGGTAACGGCGCCTCAGCCAGCTCGAAATCAACTAATTCCTCTCCAGATCGGGAATGCAAGGCCTGGGAGGGTGAACCTCTTAAGACTACTCAGAAAGAATACCACAGCCCGACCGATAAAATGTCACAGCAATGCCCCGATTTGTGTATGACTGATGGTCGAGGACGGATCCTTGACTGTTTGCATATTGTCTGTAGTAGCACTGTATACGACAATTGTGTCATTTAGATTAAATAAGCCGCTAAATCAAGTCAGTAAACGAGTTTCTGTTCTTGAGATTATTGACATGGACTGGCGTTTAGATATGTTCAAAACAGATTGGACAATTCATAATTAAACTTCATATATTATTAAGAGTTATGTCTGCTGCATTATTGAGACGTTTTCTTTTTGCGCTATCTGTAAATATCTTGTTAAACAGGAAAATTAACGTGTTAAACTTACGGTGATGAATTAATAAAATTGTGGAGAAAATAAACGAATCGATATTAAGAATAACACAATATCTTCCTAGCCAAGCATTATTAATAATTATATAACGTACACATGTGTCTGTCCGTGTTAATTAGTCAACTAACTACCTTCATGATATTAGATTGAAGAGGGTGGCATTTCATATGAACGGTAATCTACTAATGCAAATTGTCTTCACATTGTATGTACTAACACAACCTTCTTCACAGTGCACCTTTTTATTCATAAATGATATACAAAATGAAAAGTAGGAAAAATAATAAGAGGCAAAACTACTCATCAAAGGAATCGTTTGTAATAAGTAATTACAGAAATACCAACAGTAAATAATTGTACCCTTTACATCACTTATGATGTTATAGGTTTGTAGTTTAATGCAAAACCATTGCAAGAATATATTGCGCAAAAATAATTTAGTTGCTCTTTTTAGAACTCGCTGTATGTCTTTTCATGTAACATGGCCTTTTAATTCTCTTAAGAAAAGGTCGACACGAGATAAACTGTTGTAACGTTCTGTTGTCGTTCGGTGATTCTGTTTGCTACGATTTACTATCTTTAACTTATGGATTCGCCTTCTTATTCTATTGTTTCAACTTTTCTGTGCTTCGTCAGTAAACCTATGACTAGAGTCCCGGTCTCATCGTGCTACATTTATGTATTTACGCCTTTCTGGAGATCTCAGTAAATAATCATCATCATGTAATTCTGGAAATCGCTCCAGACAAGACATGAATCCACTTGATGTAAGAGCCAAAAAAGAACGAATAATGGTTATTGCAAACCAGGAGATTCCTATCAACATTAGTTTTGAAAAGCTCAAGGCTGTACGTAGGAGGAGAAGTTCCACAAGCCTGCAATTTAGGGAAAGAAGCTACTAGAATATGAAGCTGTATTTTTACACGGTATATAAACAGTGAATTAGTGAAGACCACTAGACCAAGGAGTCTAACGACCTGGGAAAGAGAAGCAGAAAATAGATCAGACAATTCTGAACAATACAAAAATAGATCATCATAATCATCATCATCATCATCATCATCGGGTTAGGGTTAGGGTTTAACATCTGTTTTACATTCTGGCAAGTGTTGACGGCTTCTAGAAATGAACTTCCAAACTCACCAATCTATTATCAGATCTTTATTTACCCTTCTGTCTTTCAAATCAATCATTATCACTTCCTCCTATATTTCCATGGCCTTTCCCTTCCAACTGACCCGATTATTTCAACTTTTTCTAAACCTACTAAAATTCTCATCCATTCTTTCAACGTGACTATAGTAACGACGTCTCCTGTTCTCCACACATCTTCCTATACTGTCCAAATTTAATCTTCATGTGAGTGCATCAGATTGAAATCAACCAAGAGTATCGACACACAAGTTATTATTCATTCAAGATTCAAACCTTATCAGAGTTGAACGTGTTTTACAATTAGTTCTTCGATAACAATCTGACGTCAATTAATATTGAAGCTTCTTATAATTACGCTTGTAAGTGACAAGTCAATAATGAACGCCTATTTACGTTTTGTAATCTAGCCAAAAGATTGTCATTAGTTATTCTTACGTTTCTATTATTAAGTTAAGTGGTTACGTTCGTTCTATGATTTATCATACAATTGAATGATAATAAAAACCTACCGTGGATTTTTTACTCTCTTCCCTTACAAAATTCCGCTTGCACATTTCCCGTCACTTCTGAACAACAACAGATATAAAGCATGAAGAAATTCAATATAATACCACTACTCGTAGGAGCACCAGTAACAGCCCCCACCCCTAAACCTGGAGAAAAGGCTGGGAGAAATTGGAATGAAATGGATCACATATACCATACAAAGGACGGCAATGATCAAAAGAGCTGCAACCTTAAGCAAAATCCTCGAATGAGGAAACCAACTCGCATAAGTTACGAATGGTAACCAGTCACATGGAAGTTACAATAGGAAGAAAACGAAACCACAGGAAGAACACCACCGCACGACCCAAGGAACAGAAACTGCAAGAACTATCATTAGCTGTCCTCCTCCTAAAAAATGATGGCGCCGGCCTCGGCTGACACCATAGAAAATAGCCGTAGAGTGTCAAGTAGGATGTGAAGACTGAAGGACAGCACTACTACTACTACTACTACTACTACTGCTACTACTACTACTACTACTACTACTACTACTAATAATAATAATAATAGTTGAATAATAAGGAATTTTATAGTCATTTAAAGTCCATGGTAATCATCTGGCCGTTGTCAGCTAGAAATCAATGGTAACGGCTAGTTTTAGAGAAGTGAATGACAAGAATAATAGAATGGAACGGATAGCACTGAGATACCCGAGATGACTTGCTGTCACTCCGATTCCAAGGAAAACAACAGGTTGGTATCAGCGAGGAATCAATGAGAACGACTGATGTGAACATTACAAATAATAATAATAATAATAATAATAATAATAATAATAATAATAATAATAATAATAATAATAATAATAATAATAATAATTACGAGCAATATATAGAAGAGTAAGTAAGAAGATGTTAGTGAGTAACTAAAGAAAGAACCACATTAATCTAAAAGACAGCTATATGGGGACGATCCAAAGCAACCACACACTTATAAACTGTTAACCAAACATGTAAAACATTTTAACGCCCCAGCCGAGTCAAATAGCCGTAATAGACTACTTCCTGTTTAATAGACATGATACTAGAAAAGCGACGAAAGAAACACGATATATTGGCCAAAAGATTCGGAACAAAGTAAAATACAAAAAAATGATTGCTGTTTTAGGCGATCCATGGCATGGCACTGGTCGCTTAAAAACGCCGACGACACAATTCTACAAGCACGAATGATTGAATACCTAATGATATACTAAATACATGACAAGAAGGAAACAATTGAACATGAAGACAGAATATAGTACCCAAGAGAAATAAAATATAGAGAGTCATCATCCAGGGAGACTGTTGCTAATACTGTTTTACATAGCCATAATACCATTCACACACATACTCAGGTAATTCTCTGCTAAATAGAGATTTACAGAAATAAAAGACAAATAAATCATTCCATGATCTATATGGATGATATTAAGTCTTTTTTCAAAAGACCGAAAGGAACTTGAAACACGTATAAACACCACTAGGTACTTTAACCAATATATAGTATTCGGTTCGGAAAAATAAAAAAACGTAAAGCGACGGAAGGCATACATTTCCTCAATCGTAGTGTAATGAAAGCACTTGGTGAACGCGAATTATATATAGGAATTCTGGATGCGAACACCACTGAATCAATAGAGATGACATAAATTGTTACAAACATACTTGAGAAGAATAAAAAAAAGCTACTGAAAATAAAATTATATAGCAGAACCTTATTAAAAGAATACTAGTAAGATACTCCGAATTCTTCATAAACTTGTAAGAAAGAGCTTAGGTAGCTGAAATAAAGAACCAGGAAACTAATGATCATAGACAACGCACTGCTCTCGAAGGGTGATATTGACCGACACTGTGCAAAAAAGAAAAGAAAGTGGAAGAGTACTGGTAACTATTGAAGATTGAGTTAATAATGCAATTAAAATACTAAAAAATAATTCAGACAAAATTCCAAGAGGCTGATAACCGTCGCTAAACACCACCAATGTGAACATTGTAAAGAGAAGCAGCTACATTGACAATCTATAAGACTGTTCAGAAAGAAGCACAGAAAACACATGAATATGGCTACGGAAAGCGCGCATATACAGAGAAATCTGATCGCTATTTACAAATCAGCGTAACCAGTCAAGATAGACAAGACCTACGAAAACAGAAATGAAAGAAAACGAGCGGAAACGGTAAATAATATAAGTGAATACAGCAAACTGTACCAAAAGACATGAAAAAGACACTACTGCGTTGAGTAGGCAGTTTACTGCTAACTATGTAAACCTCTGAACATTGAACATTCAGACGAATTAGAAAGTGTTGATGTGCCGTAAACCACACAGACAACAAATGAAAATAACCTTACATCTTCTTATAATTAATTGTAGGCATTTTGTTTCGGTAGAAATAACTACAAAACCGTTGACAAATAGAATCTTATCAATTGATTCATATTCGTAAATTCCAGGATTAAAGTGTAGTGTCTGTTCAGGTGCTGCATTTCGCTGTTTTATCCTCGGTCGGCAAGATAGAGATTCTTCTAGCCTAAGACAACTATTAATTTTAATCCCAATGCAGAGTGTCTCGTTTTATGCGTCTGGATTTTCTCCATATTAAAAACAAACCTTGTGTCTAACTCTGGTCTCGTGGGGAGGCAAGTAAATATGGATTTATGCTCGTAAATGCTTTAAAATTACATAACGCGTAACTTTAACCACCTATTAACATTTTCAAACCTAACTAAACACCAACACCTATTTTTATACCAACATTTCAGTGTATCGAAGCATTATCTTTCCAACACTCTTGTATATAACCTAGTCGACATACTGTCGACATCTTATAGCGCTCGAAAAACTTCCTGAAATACTTTTATGAAAAAAAAAAAAATAACGGGCAAGATCGTCGAACAAACATCAGTGTCCTGGAAGAATCTGGTTGCTCTAGTAATAAGATTGTAATTGTTAAAAATCGTGTGAGATGGATTAGGCACGTTGTGATAATGAGTGATCCTAAGAAAATATTTAATTCTGAAAAAAGTTGAGAATGGAATATGTGGTGGTGTGGAAAGGTTTGAAAGTGAACGGCGTGATCATCCTGAATAGTGCGCCACGAAAATCAGAAACACGCATAATTTCCAAACGATAATGCATGCCCGATGTGTGATAGGATGTGTAGATCTCAGAATTGGACTGTTTTCTCATGTGATAACCCACACAATTAAGCCTCTGGAAACGCGTAAGCTCGATTCGAGTGACGGCCATGGTGATGAATATTTTAAAACCTAACTATGGAGCAATTCTCTCATAAAGATTGACCTCAATATCTTGATACCATTTCTAAAAACTTGAAACTGATAATTTATGATCTATTTGCGTTGACTCTTAGACTAATCGCACATCGTGTAGAATAGAAAAAACATTCCTTTAGAGTTGCTGCAAGTATACCCTGGGCATAAAAAAATTAAAAAAACTTGTGAATCCCTTCAAGTCAATGCTTTGTGCAACGCGTCCTATTTTCTAGGTTCATATCTAACATGACCCCTTTCGACCCATTAAAAACTGATTATGAATTATTTCATTTGAATATATCGCATCATGTGGATGATCGCTTCATTCTAAACTAAGACATACACACTTTCTACAAAAAGAAAGTTAATGATACTGATTTTTTTATAACGATATTACCCACCAGTGATCGAAAAAGAAAGTGAATACAATTATAACCTACATGATAACGGGATGAAGGTCAGCGTTGTGGAGAGACGTCGTTTTTGGAATTTGACTGTTATTGTTTTGATAATTTCAAAGTTGAGACGAACATAAAAAATATAAACATTTTATCGTTTTTTCATCAGAATTACGTCAGTGATCGAGAAAGTATCGACAAAAAGAATTGAGCGAGACTTGCGATCGAAGCAAGCAAACGTTTCGTCTCTTTCTCCCTCCAGCGGCGGCTGGGGATTTGACTGCATCTGTAAGGCAGGAGCCTACCAAGAGAATGCCGACATTCTACTACAATAAATTGTTAGCTATAAAAACGTTTCTTATTTTGATTCTTCGATTTTGATGCAACACTTTTTTGGACCAATAAAGAACGGAGCATACGGTGACACCGTGAGCCATGCTGAACTTCGTCTACACAAAATTCCGATGATTTTGCGATAAAAATTTGAAAAGGAAAACGAGTAAATATCTTCTATGTAAACGCTATTGCATTCTCATACTTCGTAGCATTACTTTTAGCCGACCTGAAATATGAAAGGTCAAACGTGTCAACCATTTTTTTTATTTTCAAACTGAGAAAATCGGTTTTTCTGTATCTTTATAAGATGCATCCTGGAATCTCCTGGCGATCATTTTTGGCAGTCAGTCTGTCACCCTTTATTTTATGTTTTTCAATATATCTTTATATTAAAAAAAACGACCTGTACGGCAAAGCTTTATCAAATTAACATGTCGATTGTTACAATTGTCCTGAATATGTGACTAAACCTTGAGTTAGATTGACACACTATTGTTACAGTAATTTTTGTCAGCCTGTCCTACTTAGTTTGGAAACACTATGTTCGATGATCTGTCGCTCTTAATTTTGAAATGCGTCAAACATTAGTTTTTCCCTCACTAAACGTGTAGTTTGAATTGACATATTTTAAGAATGCCCTTCATCACGCATTTCGCAGTCATAAAAATAACTTCCATTTTCGGTAATTATTTGTGTATGTTTTGTTTTCTGCTGTTAATTTAGGCTCTGCAAAAGCAAAAGGCGCCGGTACTGATTTTACGTGACATCAGTATTGTTTAATAAAGGAAAGGAGCTCCAAAGCAGCAATGGCCTGCAGCGAAGTGTTATCTATAGAAGTGGCAGAGAAAGGTCTTTCCTTGCCGAGTCCCAGCTGAGCGACCCAATTTCAGCCATGTTTCTTCTGAAGACAACACGTGAGCGAATGCCAAAGTCATTAAGTTTGGGAAATGGGTATGGCGGTAGGAAAATTGTGTTATTAGCGAAATTTGTGCTACACACACACACACATACGCACACGCACACATCCACTGTCTGTCTGTCTGTTTCTCTCTCTCTCTCTCTCTCTCTTTCTGTTTCTCTCTCTCTCTCTCGTATATATATATATAATGTGTGTGTGTGTCCATGTGTGTGTGTGTGTTACAGATCAAAACAACATCGCGCCATTTTCCGGTGAGAGATGCATAAACAGAGGCTCCAGAGAGTCCGGTAAAGGAGGCTTTATTATAGGTCCCCTTTCTTAGAATTTGAAACCGACGGGACCAATGTTGTTTTGATCGTCTGTAATGTGTATGAAATTAAATATTACGCTTATTTTGGAATTCTCTTCATAATAAAAAACTCTGCTGGGGTTCTGTCTCACAGACCTTAATATATATATATATATATATATATATATATATATATATATATATATATATATATATATATATATATATATATATACAAGGTGTTTCAAAAGTCTTGGGAACATTACAAATGCGTATATCTCATGAACTATTCCAGGTAGAAAAATGAAACTGGTGCCATTTTAAAGCTTGCTTAATCAAGTTTTTGGTCATACTAATGATTTTCGTGTTATCTTTCCAGGTGCAGTAATGGCGTTCTCTAAACAAGACAAGGCATTTTGCGTCCTCTAATTTGCAAAGACTGAATCGTGGACATGTGTTCAGCGTGCATTTCGCAGGAAATTTAAAAAAGAAGCCCCTGAAAGGAAATCCATTGTCAGATGGCATGCTAAATTTGTGAAAGATGGGTGTTTGTGCCCAAGTAAGCGAACAGGTCGCCCTTCAACTTCAGAAGATGCAGTTGAGCAAGTTCGGACAGCCTTTCAGCGGAACCCCCGTAAATCAGTGAGAAGAGCCAGCAGGGAACTTCAGCTTGCTCCAGCAACTGTCTGGCGTGTCTTAAGGAAACGACTGCAAATGGTACCTTACAAGCTCAAGTTGGTCCAAAAGTTGAAGGACACTGATAAGCCACTTCGCCGTGACTTTTGCATTGCAATGCAAGAGAAGTTGGAAGATAACGGCTTTGATGACCGGCTTGTTTTTAGCGATGAGGCGACCTTCCATCTGAATGGCAAAGTTAACAAGCATAACACTCGCATATGGGGTACTGAGAATCCTCATGAACTTCTTGAGCACGAGCGAGATTCACCAAAAGTGAACGTGTTTTGTGCAATTTCCAAGAAAGGTGTCTATGGACCGTTCTTCTTTGAAGAGGCAACTATCACTGGTGAATCCTATCTCAACATGCTGGTAGACTGGTTAATGGCTCAGTTGGAACAAGCAGAATCTGATGACTTCATTTTTCAACAAGATGGTGCACCACCACACTGGAGTCTTAGAGTAAGGCAGTTTCTTAACACAAGGCTGCCTGGTAGATGGATTGGGAGATCTGGGCGAGATGATGACGTTCTCATGCCCTGGCCTCCTAGGTCTCCAGATCTTACCCCGTGTGACTTTTTCCTTTGGGGCTTTGTCAAGCAACAAGTCTATGTGCCGCCCCTTCCAAGAGATATTGACGAACTAAAGGCTCGAGTAACGGCAGTTGTGGGAACCATTGACGTCAAGATGCTGGAACGCGTTTGGCAGGAAATGGACTATCGACTAGATGTCTGCCGTGTGACGAATGGTGCTCATATTGAGCAACTTTGAAGATTCCCCACAAAACTTGAAACTTTAACCTTTCCAACGGTACCAATTTCATTTTTCAACTCCTAATAGTTTTTGAGTTATTAAAAATCGTTATGTTCCCAAGACTTTTGAAACACTCTGTATATATATATATATAGTATAAATTCTTATTTATACAAACATTATTGGTTACATATGTGCACACATGTTTCGGTTGTACTCTTCACAGAGAGTTAACCTCTATGTGAAGAGTACAACCGAAACATGTATGCACATATTTAATAAATAATGTTTGTATAAACTAACTTATACTTAAGAACAGCTCTCCATGTTATTGAGCACTTTTTATAAACACTGCAGTTTCAACGGATTTACATCTACAGAAACTAATACAGTACGTATACTATATATATATATATATATATATATATATATATATATATATATATATATATATATTAGTAGTATGTTTTAGAAAGGCTGTGCGCAATGCAATTTCCGGGTAAGATGCAAGTTGTAAGGAACAAAAACAATAAATCGAATACGAAATATGACTTACTATTTATTTTTCCTAAAATCTCACATAACAGCGAGAGTGTTTTTAGCTGTTTGTGTGATGTCCGGGTGATTAAAAAATCATAATTTAATATTTCGGGAAAAGAGACTTCCCTTTGTCAAATATAATTAAACCAGAAGAAAATTTTTTTCTCCGACTGTGCAGAGAATCTTACAAAATAAAATGGCTGCCAGATATAGAATTGCAACGAAAACAGTCTCGCAGGGAATGTAAATTAATTTTTTTTTATAAGGTTATGTTACATATATGATTTGGTGTTTAAAAATATTTGTGTAATGCTGGTTAAGTGTATGGTGCTCGATAAACTGTAGGTTTTAATAATAGATATATAATTAATGCCCGGAAGCATGATATCATGACAACAGAATATATAGTACACTATAGCCCGCAAATAAGAAAACAGTAATCTAGGGAGGATTGCATCGCGAAGAACGAACGCATAACACACTGTCCCCTAAAAAGGAGGTAATGCCTGGGAAAAATGTATTATAACGAACGAAAAACTATTACGTAGAATTCAATACGCACATTTAATTCAAATAGAGTTAGGATGGGTGGAAAAATTTCGCATTTATTAATTTATATAACATTGATAAAAGGGCAAGTTTCATTGTCTACGTGAAACGCCGAAATGAAAATATTGTAGAAAAATATGAGATAAATATGCTAGCTATGGAAGAACGATAACTTTTTTCATCATTTTCTAATTGAAAAAGACATGTTTATAAACTTGAGTTATTGTTCTTTCTTAGCCAGCTTTTCCCCGACTTGTTTAGATACTGAGTATAGTTTTCCGATCTAAGTTTTATTTCGGCGTTTCACGTAGACGATGAAACTTGCTATTATTGTTTAATGTTATATACATTAATAAATGCGAAAGTCTTTTCTACTAATACTAACTCTATTTACATTTAATATTCTTATTTAATTCCGTGTCGTATTTTTCATTTGTCATGATACATTTTCCTAGGCATGACCTCCTCTTTTACATAACAAAAATAAATATAAAAACATTAGTATTTTTTTTTTTACTAAAAATGGTTTAAGTTAAAAATATAGAAGTTGTTTAGGAGTAATGAGGAAACATATTTTACTCTAAATAATTTACGTGACTGAAATAAGAATGCACTTCAAATAAGAGTAAAAAAACCCAGCATGGCTGTTTTTTAAAATTATTTATTTATTGGGGGATGGCAAGAAATGTTTATAACAAGATATATTTATAAGTGAAAGACATCTTTAAATAAAAATCTTACTTTCTACAAAACATTTATTGGTTTGCATTTTTAAAGAAAAAAATATATACCGATTAAATCTATTTTTATTTTTATTCATTTAATAATTCATAGTTAAAAAAACAATTTTCTTTTGTGTCTTAACCTTTTGGCTACGGTCAATGTGTTGTATCTGGTCTCCACATCTCAGCGACGTTTTACAGTTAATGATCTTCCTTGAAAATAAAATTTGAAAAACGTTTTTAATTGCTATCTCATGTTTATTACATCTCTGTAAATAATTTCATTGTTAAATTTTTTATTGATAATTATAATAATTACCATTAAAGCGAGTGGGTACATCGAAACAAATTTGACAATACAAATTAGAAATGTATATTACAGAATATTAATTTATTAGAAACTTTGAAAAATAAGTATGCAAATAAGCAATATCTAGATTTCTTCGAAGGAGTTTGTAAATATCTATATATCCCGTATTTGAAAATATTCTGGTATCATTAGAATCAAATTAGCCTAACTTAGATTGATGTTAATATAGTTAGTATAAATGAAAAGACAACTTCACATTCATTCACTTATATATCTATATATACCCATACATATATATATATGTGTGAGTGCTTATAAAAAATATATCTACGTATATGTTCCTTATAATATCCGAAAATGTTTCAAATTTCAAGCTGAATGAGGTTGTATTTCAAGCTTCAGAGCATATATACTTTATAGTTGCATTCAAATAACCATTCGAAAAATGAATGTACAACCATTTTTTTAATAACATTTTCCAAATTTAATAGTTTTCTTACGCGTGTTTCACAGCAAAGATTGTATTAGTACTACGTTTGTCTTTGCTAACACTCTTCCATCTTCTCTGAAAATCAACGAGTAAAATGTAAATATCGACCTGGATAATATTTTTAATCTAAGTAATATAGTGGAAATACACTTTAGTTTAAGAAAATATTCCATTTATAAACAGATGTTAATTTTGAAAGAATATTAAATATTGAGGTTGCATATTGTAAGCTATGGATCACAAAAACAGAGGTTAGATTGGTTTAACTTTATATATATATATATATATATATATATATATATATATATATATATATATATGTGTGTGTGTGTGTGTGTGCCATACATTGAACAATTCCATTAAAGTTAGACACGTGTATTTGATAGATTTAGTATTTGTGTATCAGAGTCGCAATGGGAAAATGTATGTTGATTTCATGAGCCATTATTGAGAAAAGGACATATTCTTATATTGCAAAGAAAGAAAAATTATTTTTTAAATATATGTATTAAATGCCTATAGCTTTTACGAACATTTTCATGAATAAAATGGAAAGCCCATTATGATGTGACACATCAGGTTACATTTTAATTGGACAAATATCCCAAATATGGTAGTTGCATATGAAATTCTTGTTTACGGCTATACTTTAAATCTAAGATACTTAAAAATGATTATTTGTGAAAATCAAAATAAAAGTCTAACTCATTACAAATTGTAAATATTCACAAGCATTTTATAACATATTGTCATATGGTAGATGTGTCCGCTAAAAGGTTAATACATGTTGCCAAGTGGATAGAATTCGAAATGAAACATTCCGCTAATTTATTTACTGGAATTCCACGGGAAATTCCTTAAGATTAATATTATATATCTGGAAAAACAGAATCCCCTCATGGATTCTTGTTCTAGGTGTCACGAGGTGTTATGGGTAATAACAGGCGCCAATCCTTCTGCTTTTGTAAAACGTACTGACGTCATGGCTGACCCGTATTTTGCACGAGTGCAAACAGACGCAGACAAAAACCAGCTACGATGACGACGATGATGACGACCTTTGAAGTTGTGCGTTAGGAACAGCTTCCCATTGGTTTCTCTTCTCGTTGGTCGCATTATCATCCAAACAACGACGTCGTCTTCGAAACGGAAACGTTTAAAAGCAGGCTAATGCTTTTGCGACCTTCAGGTTATAACACAAAATGGCGTCGGTGACATGTCAGAAATG
>OY744527.1:65625088-65765088 GCA_963556195.1 Sepiola atlantica
TAACATGAACGGAAAGTAATTAACAAAGAATTGAATTAACAGAAAGTAAAGAGTAATGGGTGTATAGGGGCTGTTTTTTCACTTCGTTTTATTTACTCCTCCCCAGGAGTTAGGCACAAGGCCAGTTTTATCTTACTCCCACAAGTAACATGTGACCCAAGATCGGGTCGAGAAAGTGGGGTTTGAAAAGCCAGCGCTCGAGAGGTGAGCACTCTGGCCATTTAAAAATTGCCTGGGCAGCCCCGTCGGCATTCCCCGGTAGGGGCGCCTCAGACAGTAAGCAATAAACTTACTCCTCCCCAAAGAGGGGAGGCAAAGCCTGGGAGGGTGGACCTCCTAGAACTGCACAGGACAGGCGTGCAGTATCCATCGGAACAGATACTAAACGAGTCTATTCATGAAGTCAGCAAGAGTCCATACAGTGATGCAATAGCGTAGATCATAATAACAGAAATAAGAAGACGGAAACGAGAAAAGAACAATCTTTTAAAAGAAAGTAAGAAAAAGATTGGTCATATTTTTTTCAAAACGTATAGAATCTAAATAAAAGACACGTATTAGAGAGTGGTGAAAAAAGTTAAGGAATGAAAAGAAAATGGTTGGGGAAAAAGATGGAACAAGAAAAAAAAAGAGAATACAAGTAGTTGAAAAAAAGAATTATTAGAGACAGAACAAATTATGTAATAAACTGCTTTGGGTAACACAGGTGAAAAAAGAGTTTCAGTAAAAAAAAACGGTAAGAAAAGCAAAAATAGATGTTATTAAGTCTCCAAAGAAAAAAACTGCTGACAAAGAAAAAAAGAAAATTCTAATATTAAAACAAATCCTTGAAGATAAAGGGCTTGAACCGAAATGAGACTCAATATATCAGATTTGAAAACACACATTCTTTGTGAGGCAGGATCAGCGACCGTCTAAAGTCAGAGATCTACAAGACTATTGTGCGACCTGCCGCATTGTACAGTACAGAGTGTTTGCTGGAAAAAGGGCAAACTGTTCTGCTGGATGTTAGAAATTACACGGCTCAACCACATAGGTCAAACAGACACCCGAAGGCCCTTTTAAATGAGAAGTCGTCGGGAATTAACTGAGAGGAACGACAATGATCATATGGGCGTAGTCCTGCACAATGATCTCCCTCAAACGGACCTTCGTTCGAACCCAGTCTGTGATTGTGCAAAATTAATACACACATCTATTTTTGAGGACCCCCTATAGATCTGTATTAAGATAAAAGAATATATATATATATATATATATATATATATATATATATATATATATATATATATATATATATATTATCGCAAGCATGAAGGGAAGGCGAATTTTACCGTTAATGATTAAAAGTAAATCAGGAAAAAAGCGAGCCGACACAGCCTTTATTTAGAGAGGGCGAAACGGGTCGGTTGGCTTTTTTTCTTGATAAACTTTTAATCATGAACGATAAAATTCGTCTTCCCTTCATGCTTGCGAAAATAAAATGTTGTACTCCCTAAAAAATCATGAAATATATATATATATACATATATATATATATATATGAATTTAGTCACGTGACCGTTACAGATCGTAATTTTGTTTCATTCTACAATATAAAAACATAAAGCCAGGACGTTTTAGCCTGAAGATGATGTGCTTATTAAAGCTACGACTGAAACGTATACTGAATATGTAGCCATCTTATGTTTGTATGAATAAAAACTAGCTTTATTTGTTATGGAGCACAATTATATAAACATAGGAAAGATTCTCCAGATGTTGTATCCTGTGGATACACACCTTACCTATATATATATATATATATATATATATATATATATATATATATATATATATATATATATATATATATATATATATATATATATATACAGGGTGACTAAAAACAAACGGGCCCCGTGTACACTTTATGTGATATCTCCTTTATTTATTCACCAATTGCCCTTATTTTACAAGACATGGCAGAATCAACGACCGTGAGTACACCAAGCCCTCAGTGGGAGCTGGGACAACGAATACACTGTGTTAAATTTTACTACAAGACAGGCTCGTTTAAGAAAACCCAGGACAGTTTCATGCATCAGTTCGGATCGGATATGAAAAGGCTCTACCCAAAAGCAGAATTCAGAACTGGGTGGACCACTTCGAGAAGTATGGGACCGTGGAGAACTTCAACGCTGCCAGTGAGAACCGACCAAGCCACTCGGCACGTCCCAAGAAGCGGACAGCCGAGCTGGTCGAAAGTGTGAGAGAGTCTCTCCAGGAGAGCCCGAAACGCTCTGTGCGTAAGCGAAGTCAGCCCCTCGGTATCTCCCGTGAGACTTGCAGGAGAGTGCTGGTGAACAATATCAGGGCTTACCCATACAGAATACAGACGCTGCAGACCCTTACAGCCTCAGACAAGAAGCGGAGTAGCGCTATGGCTGTCAAGATGCTCGATAAGATCGAGGAGACATCAGGTTTCCTTAAGCTCCTTTAGAGCTCAGATGAACCCAACTCCCTTCTTGACGGAAAGGCGAACTCCAAGACAAATGTCTTCTGGGGGTTTTCCAGACCCAATGAAGTAGCCACCAAGCCCCTGCACTCTCCTAATTGCAGGGTGTGGGCTGCAATCTCGGTCAGAGGCATCATCGGACCAATCTTCATCGAAGAATCTGGCGCAGCAGTGACAGTCACCAAGGAGCGATATGTGGAGGTCCTCAAAACCTTCAAGAGTGAGCTCCAGACACTCTACCTTCGCTCATGAGCAAGTTCTGGTTCCAGCAAGACGAAGCAAGTTCTCACACTTCAAACCTGTCCCGAAATTGGCTGAAAGAGAACTTCGGAGGCCGAGTGATCAGTCTCAAGACTAATTTTGAGTGCCCACCCCATAGCCCGGACCTAAGCCCCCCAGATTATCTCCTTTGGGGCTATATTAAGGACAGAATTACGCAGGGAAACTCAGAACCATCACGGAACTCAAGGAAGCCATCAGGGAGGAGATGAGAGCCATTCCCAATTCAGTCTGTAAGAACGTCATGGACAACTTCGTTTTGCGCCTCAAGAAATACACGGAGCTAAAAGGTGCCCATCTAGAACACATGCTGTAGAACGGAGAAAAAAAGACCAAATACTCTAGTGTTTTGATATGATGTTGTAAATATAATAAACTAGTAATGACCCAAAATGCATTTCATCCGGACGAAACACTAAGAAACGGGGCCTAAGTAGATTTGGGGCCCGTTTTTTGGGGTCACCCTGTATATATAATCCATATATTTATGTACATATATATATATATATATATATATTGGTACATTGGAGAATCTTTCCAATGTTTATATAATAGTGCTCTCTATATACATACATGTATGCATATATATACATATATATATATACATATATATATATATATATATTTATATACATATATACATATATTTATATAAACATACATATATAATTTTATATATATACATAGATATTTATTGATATATACATGTATATATATCTTTATATATATACATATCTATATACATATATATATATATGTGTATATATATATATAAATATATATATATATATATATATATATATATATATATATATAGCTTAATTGCCATGGATATATTTTCATAAATTACTATATATATATATATATATATATATATATATATATATATATATATACATATATATAGCGTCACTAGCGATAATAACTTTCTAACAAAAATAGATATTTATCAATTTTCCAGTACTCCATTTCAGACATCTTTTCATAAGTGATCTAGCACTCTGTTATGAAAGTGTTGTTATAAATATAAACATAAACTCAGATTGTTTTTGCAAAATAAAATATGTGCTGAAAACACTGAATGTTTACCGACTAGGCTAATAGCTTTTAAATTAAATAACTAAAATGAACGTTTACTACTCTTAATACGGAATAAATAATAAACACAATATCATTTCAAGAAACTCTAGTCACTATATCTATATAGCCTATGACGGACATGTTGTATAAAATATCTGCTACGAATTTCAAAAGGATGGTCTGAAGTCGTTTCGAAGTTCAATTCAAATATATTAACAGAAAATGTTACTTTACTTCATATATGTATTGACAAATGACTGTTATGTTTATTTTTCTTAAGTAACTTGTACAGTTCTTTACGTTACACAACGACGCCATCTGTAACCCTTCTGCTATTTGATCTCTGACTTTGAAATCTATTTCTTAGTTTTTGGCGAGGAACATAAACCCGGTTCTTGAGGCTTTAAAAGAAATCTTCCTAATCAATATTCTTTATCAGATTTTCTTGGCGGTTCCAAATAACTAAAAAAAATTGTTAGCTTTCAACCATATTGGTGCATCATTATCTCCTATTCATTTCTTTCTTATGATATTTCTTCCTCCTTTTTTGTATATATCTCTGACGTGTGTATGCTCTTTTTATATATCTATTACCTATCCCTTCACTGTTCACAGGAAGTTATCTGTATATCTATCCCAGTTTTTCTAAATTAATCAGTCTTTCTCAGTTTGTCTAAATCAATTTATCTATATCTATATCACAATATATATATATATATACATATATATATATATTTATATATATATATATATGATATCGGATTTAATTATGAAACCAATCTGTAATGTATTGTGCTATAATGAATAGTATCTACCTTGGGTACATATACCTTTTTATAAATAGCATGAGAACAGCCATCAGAAAGAAGCTATTGTAATAGGAAGCTGTATTAAAATGAGGTATCAAAACAGTGAATTGATGAAGACCACTAGACTAACGAGTAAAATGCGCTAGAACAAAAGCAGGGAATAGATCACATAATTCTGAAAAATATATATACACATCTATATATATATAGTTCGGTTTTCTTTTAAAAGCATTTGATTCATACAATCCATTTCCCTATTGCAAAACACATATTAATTTTGATATTAGTCATCTCAAGGTAGGTTTCAAAGGCTTCATCGGTGAACTTTCCATTGAACTCACCTTAAAACGACATCCACTTTGATGTTTTATTTATTATTTCAATATTTATTATTTCAATAGATATCCAAGAAAATTCCAAGTTGCATTTCTATTGGAAAATTGTAGTAAAAAATGAAAGAAACTAATAGAAATACTAGAAAATAAATTTATCTTCACATATAAATATTCCGACATTACACGACACCTAATTATTTAATATGGTTTAGTTAGATCTTCTTGAATTCGCTCATTCCTTCAATAAATACATATACATATGCATATGTATATACTCACACACATATATATATATATATATATATACACACCCACATATGTATATATATACTCGTATATAAATATAACTATCTCTATCTATATATAAACACATTCTATCATGTCAAAATCAACTTATCTATCTATCCCTGACTTTTAAATCAACATATCTAATCTTAATACGAAAATCTGTCAAACCTATTTATGTCATATATAAAAGTGACGAATTAAAAACGGACTTTAACTTATTTTCTGCAATAATTAAACTTTTGTGATAACTGCTTTATGTTGTGAAACAATCATATCATGACAATTTTTTCGACTCTTTTTCTTTATTCTAGCGCATGTGTTTGAGATGCCCTTCATTTAACTCTGCATTTCATTTTTGCGACCACTAATAATGAAAAATACAACATTGCCGTCCCATTTCCATTCTGACGGACAGCTACTAACAAGTACTGCTACTGCTTCTACAAAATCTCTGACAAGGCTTGTTTCTTGCGAAATGATTGCAAAACAAAAAATTAAATTCTTGAAAGTGAAAAAAAACTGTTTTAGTTTTTATGTTTATTAATATATTCTGCATCCTATGTGCGTTTGAGCGTTTGCCTAGATGTTATGCTAAATTTCTTAAAAGACGCTTTAAAAGAATATGAACTACTCAATATATATATATATATATATATATATATATATATATATATATATATATTTATATATATATATTTATATATATATATTTATATATATATATATATTTATATATATATATATTTATATATATATATTTATATATATATATATATATATATATATTTATATATATATATATTTATATATATATATATATAAATATATATATATATATATATATATTTATATATATATATATTTATATATATATATATAAGTTTTTATGTTTATTGATATATTCTGCATCCTATGTGCGTTTGAGCGTTTGCCTAGATGTTATGCTAAATTTCTTAAAATACGCTTTAAAAGTATATGAACTACTCAATATATATATATATATATATATATATATATATATATATATATATATATAAGTGCAATCACATCTACGTGTTGTTTGTTACCTAATGTATTAATTCCTTTCTTCCAATGATTAATTTCGCCTGGCTATTTTTCTAATATCGAGAACATATAATTAAAATAATTACGAATCTATGTAAACAAATGAATCGAATAAATGCGGCTTAATTTAGACATCTCTCTGATCCCGTTTCCTTTATAGAATGCAATAAAACAGAGATATTTGTTAACTTAGACGAGTTGAAATCTTAGAAAATAGAATAGTATAGATTGGTTGATATATGTTGGTTCACAATCGATGACCAGAAGCAAATATTCTAATAGTCCATAGGGACTTATTTAGGCTATATAAGCCTCTAAAGAGTCACTCACCTGTTCTTAGACACATGGATATATCTATTTCAAATTGTTCAATGGATACACAAGAGAGTCGCTAGAAAAAATAGAAATTTGAGCAAGAAATTCAATTCTTTGAGCAATCTACTCCTGATTTCATTGCACCGGACGATTGGAGCCATGAAAAGCGCATACTTAAATGTCATGTATTACTGTGTTTAGAGCTTTTTATTAGCAGAAACTCAGAAATGTCGACGCGAAATAGACTCTATTGACTCTATTGATGGTTTGAAAATGTGACTTGCAAGAGCTTGGAATGATATTTCACCGGTTACACTTCAATACGCCACGCGAGCTTGGATTTCTAGGTTAGATGATTTTATGAAGTTCACGGACGACATTTCGAGCATCTGTGTGTGTATTATAACATTAGTCGTTCAGAAACTTTATGAAAGATATTATTTGTAAAAATGAATTACAGTTTGACTACTTACTCGCTTGTCTAACGACCACTCTCTAAAATCCCTTATCTCATACCTCAATCTCTATTTCTTTCTCCAACTCTTTCATTATTTTCAGCCAGTTTTGACAGGCGTTGTACATCATATAAATTAACATACGTTAATAAAAACTCCATTGAAGAACCATCCGTAGATCGAGATAGCACATAAGAAAAAGAAGGTCTGAATAACAACCCCCGTAAACGAAAATGTATAAGCAGACCAGAAAGGTAACCTACATTATCCATCGTCGTAGCTGTAATCAATACCAGTTAAAAGAGTCTTGTCGTGCTGATACACACTCAAATTAACAAAAATACTTTTAAGAGTTTATATCCATTTCCGGTTAACTCATTCAGTTGTTTGGTGGCCAGAGACGCTTATGAATGTACTACTTATTATACCAAGTATGTCTGACGGTTCGGAGTCTATTATAGGTTTTGCTGTTGCCTCGTACGGACTTGATCTTATTACTTTCATTTATCAACTCGAAGATAATTTACACTAATATTTGGCTGCCTTTATTTTTGCTTATCATAATGTCCGTACTATGAAACCATATTGTAGTATTGACAATATTTGCCATATTAACATTGTATTATCTTGTCTAGGTATTGCATTAGATGTTTTTAATCGTATTGTATCGCTTGATTACTGTATAGCATCTAGTAATATTGTTCCCTTATTATTTACTTATCTCTATTATTGTATTGTAATATGATATATTGTTGTTTTATTAATGTATTGTTCAGCGTTATTATTATATTGCAATCTTATGTGATGTTGATTATTGTATATTATTTGCATTTTATATAAGCTGTTATTACTTTACTACTTTATTGTTGTATCTTATTATTGCATTGATATGTTATATGCTGTTGTGTAATTATTGTATAATGACATAGCTTGTTATTGTCTTATTGTATTATAATATCATTTATTGTATTCATTGTATCATCGTATTATTCTATAGTTTTATTATTGACTTTATTGTATTCTCTAATTGTATTGTGATTTTGTCTATTGTAAACGTATAAATAACACTACTCACCAAAGGGTCTATCCTTGTCACGCTCGTCAAATATAGCCACATATCCTTCTTCCTGGTCCGTATCAACACAGGTACTGTCGTATACTTTTTCGGACCTCCGCTATCTTCGTGGCATAATATGCCATTTTCGCTGTTGTGTCTTTGGCCGTAACGGACAGAGCAAATCGATGTTCTTCGTCGTCTTTGTCAGAGGGATCATACTCCACTCATACACTGTGATTTGTTTTGCCACGTTTTAGGAAGCACCGACTGAATGAGGTGTTTATATGTAGAAATAAAAAAATATCCACGCAACGGCAAGGGAACACAAAGTCTTATTGTCTTGTATTTCTGGTAAAAATATATTCTCGTATTTACAAGGTACTTGGATGAGAAGTGGTGTCTATGGGGTTTCTGGATGCTTAATGCAGATCTTCAATTAACTCAATTCGCAATGTTTCCAACTTCAATGGTATTTGCCGATTTGAACAGGCGTCTACTCCGGTTAGAGACACTATCACGCGATGAGAATCGACTGTTAATTCTTAAAAGACAAACTGACTAAGCACCTCTTCGCAATTGCTTTTATAAAAAAACAGAATTACATGTTCTTTTGTTGCGAGTGGTGATCTATTATCAAATCGTTTTTTCCTTAATATTGTATGATAATATGACCTATTTTTGCCTCATCTATTGTATTTATTATTACTAGCGAATATAAACTCCCTTTCTTCACATATTTTTGCTGGACAGAGAAGGTCGTAGTACGGCGAACACACATATATTACACTGTCCATCAAAGGAGGATGTAATGCATGGGAAGATGGTATCAGGACGAAAGAACATATATTACACTAGCAAAGGATTAAGAAGATACAGGGCATTTAATATAAAGGGGGCATTATTATTCTTAAAAAATGAATATGTGAAAGGCAAAAAGAAGAACAAGTTAGGAATCTGAGGATGACATCTTATTGATTATGTACTTGCGAAATTTCCTGATAAAAACACATTTTAACTGAAATGATATTGTGCAAGGACCTGGACGTAATGTTCGACCACCAAAGTGCTGATTTAACTCACATAATTCGTTAAGAATGGTGTTTATCGTGGCGTTGCATTGGTAGTATTTTGTTTCAAAGATAATAAATTAATTTACAAATAATCATTACATAATAAAGATCATACCAACAAATATTTATAGTAGATTTCTTAATAATACTTAGATGCGGCTGTGTAAATATAAGGTTAGTATGGTAAATTTCTTCGGGAGGTTAAAAATTGTATAAATTGGGATTTTCCAAGTAGATGTCGTAAGAACTATGTGTCCTAGATGTGACATCACAGAGATAGAAAGCCGCTAGTTTTACATGGCGAATCAACAGGGAAATTATTTCTCTTTTAAGAGAGACCAATTGGGTTTTTCAAGAACAGCTTTCCTCATGGGGAAGTGGTGTTTTTTTATGTGCATACATGCATATTCTGAAGAAACTATAACACCTGAAGATATTTCAAAGCCAAAATGCATTTTTCATATTTCTTTATTAAAGACATTTATAAAAGCTGTTATTGAGAAAAAGAAGACGTCTACAAAGACGGGAATCAGAAGATGGAGGCTTCGACTACCACATAACAACTGCGACTGCCGATGAACTGGACACCCTGTGAGGATTAAATAACCCTCCATCTATGCTACACTTGTCTATCGTCAGAGATTTATATTCGAACGAAGATTATAAATACTATTGAAAGCAAAACATAAGCCACTTTAAAGAGTATATTAGAAAATTACTTAAGCAATTGACCTAAGGTTAGATTGTTCGAATCAGTAAAAAATAAGTTTTCAAAGTCAGTTAAACCATTTTCAAATAAACAGACAAAATCAAGCAATTCCTCTTATTTTCTCGTTATATATCGCCTCTCTCTTTTCCCATCTCCTACTACTGTTTAAATAGTAGTACTCTACATGGTGATATTCCCTTTGCTGGTGCCACTAAATGACTATCCATATATTACGTTTTATAGTTAGTTTGGTTACCTTTGACTATTAATAAACATAGCGAGAGTGACGGAAACGAGAGTAAGAGACACAGTATAAAATAAGAGAGTGAGTAAACATTATCTAGTGACAGACGGTGAGAGGGATAGAAAGACACGTACAAAGATATGGGTGTCTTGATGAACTAATTGCAACTAATTTCTGGAAAGTTGTTTTCTGCAATTGAGGGGTTTAACTAAAATTGAATTAAAGCTCTAGTTCCACACTATTGAGCTATACCTTGAACATTTGTGCTAATAACAATTAGTTGCCATCTCTGAATTTTGTTGCCTATATAAAAGTAAATAAACGACATTCCTGTACAAACAGTAAATCCTTCGAAACAGTAAAAGCTTCGAAACGATTCTTAATTATAGCGTCTATCGTCATCGGCACGTTAGATATTTTTGTTAGATTCAAAGGTCAGCTCGCGGGTACAGAAGTTGTCAACAGATTACGAGAGAAAAATCCGCCTAAAGCTGGAAAACCGGAAGTTACGTCATGGTAATTACAGGAAGTGGGCATATGGTGCGCTTAAACGCATCACATGACCTTGTTTATGTGTGAGTAGATATATTTGCCAGGGTGATAGTATATTATGGGAAGGCGATCGTGAGTGTATGAAAAACTATAGTTAAGGCGGGAGAGATATACAATGTAAATTAAAAAAAAACAGGATAAAGCACAAACAGAAATTAATAAATAAGCTTAGTTCGTGGGTGTACATACTTTTCTATGAAAAAATCTATCCGTGTGTCTAAAGCCGAAACTATACTAGTACTATCTACAGTTGTTCAATTCAGTTTACTATACTATTTCATACTAATGCACTGCCCTTTAATTTAGGAAGGGGACTTTAATATTTAGTTAGTCTTATGATACCAACCCTCAGATATGAATTCCCACTTTTATGGGAGGTTAATTTAGTTCCCAGACATTACGTCTTCATTTGGGGGTAGTGTAGTATTTGTTCTGTTGTCAAGAAACCATCCCCAGGCATTACCTCGTCCTTTGCGAGAGTAGTGTAGCATATGTTCATTCGTCATGATACCATACTCGTCTGTGGAACTCAATACCGCTGGGCTGCTTCCCAGCTAACTACAACATTGTTATTTTCAAGTCCAAATGTAAAAAAAATTCTCGTTAAGCTGTCCTCCAAAGTAATCAAATTCTACCAAACTTCCATTATTATTAGCAATCATCACGGTGTAGTTTCACCGTCCACCCGACACTCATTAACCGTTATCCTCGAGTGGCCTTTGGGCATTGATACAGATATATAACGTTCTTATTCATGAACATATGTTTACACAATCTTAAGTCAGCATTTCTTCCAGTATAATTGAACACGGACGCCAACTCAACTCAAACACAAAAATGGGTAACAAGGGTGTTCCGATTCGATTCTCAGAAAGAAGAATAAGAGTTACCCTTTCTGACCTCGATAGAAAAGATTCGCGAGATGCGAGAAAAGCAGAATTATTTAAAGAGGCGTTAATTTATAGTCAAAGGTGACGTCAATAAACGCACCTGCATTGTTAAATACATTGTAGCCAGAGGTGAGCGAACACAACTAATATATATGGTAAAAATAAATCACGGAAATGAATTACAGGATATTTCAAAGCTGGATGGAAAATGATATTCATTTCAAACGCGCATAATACTCAATAGATGCGTGTCTTTCTTTGACAGAAAACCTCTTATCATCTATAAGGTCTAATGTGGCTAATTCTATAGCTAATATATATTAGAATATGTTTAATGATAGAAAGGGGTGATTTAGCATGAGGTTAACCTATACAGTACAGAAAGAAATTTAAAATGACCGACAAACAATAATAACAACAGAAACACAAACAGATCGTTCGTCTCATTATTTTCTAGGCATAGTTTTCAAAGAACAAGTCAGGTGATATCTATGGTATTGATGTTGCCTGTGATTACTGCAAACATTCGTCTCTATTAAATCAGTGCACAAAGCATTGTGTGATTTGATTGGGTTGAAACTAACAAACGAACGACTGGAGAGCGCGTTGAGATTGCTTTGAAATATTATTGAGTTAGTGTGCTTAGAGTGCAGAACACTGGACAGAGTGATTGAGTGAAGGCTCCACCGCTTTTCAAACAAAACACACTCCGACTAGCATACATTTAATTATGATATTTCTCCTCTTAAGGCATGGGAAAGCAATTTATTTTTTAACTTCTGTAATTATATCTAGGTTATTTCTTTCCAGCATATATTTTGCTTATATATATATATATATATATATATATATATATATATATATATATATATATATATATATATGTATGTATATGCATACATAGGCAGAATTTCTGCATTGATCCATGTTTGATTAAACAACAGTGACACTCCCTGTTTGTTTCTTTTTTAATCAATTCATTCATATTGGCGGGGCAATTTTGTCCAGTTCCTGTTCACACTTGAACAAAACATTAGACCGCTGCCCCCGACAACTTGATCGGATGGATGAAAAAAAAACAAGAATTGTCACTGTTGTTTTTATAAAACATGCATATATATATATATACTTCGACTTTGTCGTTGAGTTATTTTCGAATGTATTGATATTTACAATCGCCGCTCTCAGCGTAAATATAACTTAATTTTTCTGTCATCGTGTGATAACCGGACATGGCCAAGGGGATACAGCAAGGTGTCTCTGTGAACCGAATTTGCGCATTGTGACCGTCTGAAATTGTCATATTCCTACACTGAGGAGTGCCGAAAGCACGAAACAACGTTGTCTCTATGTAAAAAAATAAATATATTTTAATATTATAGTACATATATATATATATATATATATGTGTGTGTGTGTGTGTGTGTGTGTGTGTGTGTGTGTATCGAGGCAGCATTTTGTTCTCTGAGGCACGTATTATTAAAAATAACCGACAACTCATGCCTGGATATTTTTGTATGAATCCCTTCCATTTTCCGGATTAAAGTCCTAATCTCGGATGAGAATTGGCTGATGAATCTGCCGTAATTTTCTTTTATTTTGGACCTAAAAGAAAATGAAGGCAAATTCATCAGCCAATTCTCATCCGAGATTAGGACTTTAATCCGGAAAATGGAAAGGAATCATACAAAAATATCCAGACATGAGTTGTCGGTTATTTATATATATATATATATATATATATATATATATATATATATATATATATATATATATATATATATATATATATATATATAAACAACTGATGATCCCTTAAAATAGTGTTAGAAACAAACTAATATAATAACTGTAAAAAATAAATTTACTTACATGAGTGATTTTCCACTCAAAGACTTAGGACTATAAGTTTTTTTGTTTTTTTTTAATATAGTTTTAATGGTTGAGAAACTTCCGAGACTATATATATATATAGCAAAGCAAGAGCAAAAACTTCGACTTTCACCAAAATACAAAAATGCAAAAATATTTAATTTATTTATCAGCCACTAGATTAATCTACAAACCCATTTTAACAAACTCAAACATTTCATATTCCCAACTAAGTTACCTCCCTTAGATCCGAATTTCTTCATTAAAATCACTCCAATCTGGGGAAAAGATTTTTAACACATTAACGTTTTTTTAGAACGCATACCTTCAAAAATATAACGGCTAATGATACAAATTCATAATTTGGCTCACGGGAATTTCAGAGAAACCCTTTCTTTATTTTTGTTTTTCATTTTTAAATTTTAAATTTTAAATTTTAAATTTTAAATTTTAATTTTTAATTTTATTTTTTATTATTATTATTTTTTAATCTTTAAATTTATTTTTAATTTATTTTTATTCATTATGTTTTTATTCTTTCTATTTTTATTCTTTCTTTCTCTCTCACTCTTTCATTCTCTACATTTTTTATTCTCTATATTTTTTTATAATTTTTTTATTCTTCTTCTTTTTTATACTCTCTTTTTTATACTCTTTCTCTTTTTTTATTCTTTTATTCTTAGTATTGAAATGTTTTTATATATATATGTTTTTTTATATTTATTTATATATATATATTTTTCATATATATTTTATATATTTTTATTTTTTTATCCCCTTTTTTATTCCCTTTAATCTTGAATTCCCTCGTGTTTTAAATCTCAACGGTCTTATTACACTAAATTTAAATTTAAACAAACACACACAACACACTGAGCAAATAACGCGTCCCAACAAGAGTGTCATGTGACCTCACATTTCCAAAACAGATGACAACAGAAGCTGAAGAGAGCCGGATGGGTAAGACCTTCCGTGCTTGAAACCGACGGTACGAATGTTGTACTAATTTTTCTGTACCAGAATAAATAAATATATATATATATATATATATATATATATATATGTGTGTAATTTTGTTATTTCTTTCAATATTGCATATGCTGTTCATATTTAAATCTCACCTCCATATAAATTATTCAATTAATCATTTCTACCATGTTTGCTATTTCTATTTATCTACAACGCTTATAATTTTGCTCTTTCTTTAAATATACAAGGTATTGTTTCGGCTTTCTACATACCAAGTAATTTGCTTTATTTTTAGTTACCATGAATTATTTTCTCTTTCCAAATACCATGTACTTTTCTTTCTTTGTATATACTATGATCTTTTTTTAGTTTCCAGTTACTGTTCTTTAATTCTACATCCTTTATTTCTATATACCATTCCACTTCTTTCATTATATGTAATATTCGTTCTTTTTATATAGCATTTACTATTCTTTATTTTATGTATCATTTTTCATCTTTTGCTCTATACACCATGTACTATTCTTACTTTAAATATATATATATATATATATATATATATATATATATATATATATATATATATATATATATATTTATTTATCCAGTGCGCGTTCCCAAATTATATAAAAGTGTATATAAGCAAATAAAGCCTATTTTATATCGCACAGTCGTTAAAGACAATATATCAACAAACACAATTTTTAAAAAGTCAAAACTAACCATGATAAAATATAAATTCAACCAACAAATAAAAAATAAACACTACCAAAAACAGAACAAATGAAGGAACAAAACAGTCAACCATTAAAAAATTAAGCATACTTCGATGAATAGAAATTTAACCAAAATCAAGAAAACAATAAAAAAATGTAGCCAAAATCAAACCATCAAATATATTATATAAACTAAATCAATTTAAAATAATGTAATTCATCTTTTCTATATAAATGTATCATTCATTCCTTTTTATAGCATTTTCAATTTTTTTTTTTATATATCATTTACTTTTCTTTCGTTCTGTAAACCATGTACTATTCTTCTCTGGATATACCAGGAACTGTTCTTACTTCCTCTATATCATGTACTTCTTTCTTTGTATATTTTATGCACTATTTTTATTTTCCATATACTAAAAACTGTAATTAGTCACCATGAATAATGCACTTTTTCTTTCTATATTCCATGTATTATTCTCATTTTTTTATATAACATTTATTATTTTCTCTTTGATATACTATGTAATACCCTTTCTTTCGATATACCATGTATTATTATTCTTTCGATATAGCAATAACTGTTCTTTCTTTCCTATAAACTATGGATGAATTTCTTTTTTATATATTATGTACTATTGTAACTTACCATGTACCAGAAACTGTTGTTTCTATCTATACACATGTTCATTGTGCTTGCGAGTTATGAGTAAAAATTGTAAGTATAACAAATTCCATTACATTAACTTTAAATATTAATAAATATTGAATAAATCATTTGTTTATCTTTTATTAATATTGATAAAAACAAATTGTATGTAAAAAATGCACGATGTTTACCCGATGTAATATCTTTTAGAAAAATTATTGACCTAGATGTAAGCTTTTCGCCGAGATTATTGCCTTTTTGAACATCCATACTTACAAAAGCTGAACCTACAAATACTCTGTTTTTATGACTGGACTTTACTTCCGAATTACCCACTTTTTTTTCTATATACCATTATTTTTTCTTTCTATATACTATATACTATTATTTCTCTCTATATACAATATCCTGTGGTTTCATTTAATATACTATTCACTATTCGTCTTTAGTGTATCTGCCATAAGATGCTATTTTTTATATCGTGTATGTTCTTCATTTCAGATATATAACATACTAGCATATTTGCCCTTTCTTTCTATTTACTTAATATCTATCAACGATGTTGTTTTACTTCTGTCTTCCCCCCACACGCATAGGTTATCTCATCTATCAATATATCATTAATTTAATATATTGGTGAATATTTACTTACCTAGAATGTATCGACTATAAATGCCCTTCTTTCTCTCTGTCTTCTGTACTTATACTCTTTCCTTCTAAAATATAGATAGCTTGATGTATATGTCTATAATAACTGTTATTCATTTTTTTTATATCTATCTACTATGGGTTTCTTTTCTTTGCGCCTTTCTTATATTTTATTTTTTTCATGCTACCATAATTCTTTTCTTTCTATATTCCTATACATCGATCTATCAAACATGCATGTCTTTGTTTTCTCTCAATCCTTCACAGATCTATCTATCTATCTATCTATCTATCTATCTATCTATCTATCTATCTATCTATCTATCTATCTATCTATCTATCTATCCTTTCATTCACCCATGTCTGCTTTTACCTATATTAAATTCACCTCTATGAAGATTCTCGGTATAACCTCTGTTTATTATGGCATAAAATGTGCACAAACACTCAAGAAAACTAATCAGTATTCGTACGTTTCTGGGCATGACTTGAACTATGATCTCTGCATTCCTTGCAGGATATTGGGCCTTTGACTCGGAAAACAATCAATAACTTTTTGAATTTCTGAGGAGAAAGATTTCGACGACTTCATCACCTCCTGATATATTCTCCTTCGATAGTTAGCTACTAATTAGGGATAAATACAGACAGTAAAAATATAACAAGTTACTGTATAACAACTCACAGTTCAATACACAGACACACATATATATATATATATATATATATATATATATAAAGAAAAAGAAAAGAGAATTTACAGGTCTAAAATGTATTCTTATGAAAAATTTACCGTATAATATTTCTAAATCTCCAAGTGCATTCCTAAAGAGACTATGAAGACATAACCCCCTCAAAACCTTAAATATATACTATTTTTATGAAATTTACATCATATGCATAACATTTTCTGGGTAGGCAATGGAAGTGACCCCAAATCTTTAAACACTCTTATAACCTAAGGCAACTATATTGGCCGAACCTCCTTTAAAACTTAAAATATATCCTATTTAGATTAAATTTGTATTATATGCATAACATTCTCCGGAGAAAACAATGTAAGTGGCCCCGAATCTATGTAACCCATGAAGACAGATCCCTTAACACTTCAAATACGTATATCCAATTGTTATTTTACAAGTCGACTGAACAAATGTCTGAATTGTTTAGGTAGGAATGTATCAGGCTGAACACATCGAGTGTGCAGTTTCGATTTCATCCAACCGCAGATTATTATTTACTAAAATTATATGAAATCAAATAATATGTATCATTTTGGTTATTCGGACTACATTTCTCATCTTGAGTATTATGATCACAGCGTTTCAGCCGCTGTAACCTCCGGCCTTCTTCAGGTGTATATCTTCGAATTCGGGAATATTTCTGTTTAACTCGGGAATCTTGACGAATCTATGCCAACTATTTGTACGTGTTTTCAAAAACAAAAAAATAGATTTTGTTTTTTATGGAGATAGAAGGTCACGTGACGGCATAAGAGCACATACGCAGAGAAGAATAAAAAGTAAAATGGTCGACCATAGTCAAGGGCGACTTGAAGGTTCCCTTTTAATTAACTACTACACCGATGGGTAAGGCACCACTCCTTTGCCGAGGTTACTCCACTTACCCTTGATCGCCACCTTATAATGCTGAGTGTTTGGCAAGGGAGCATCAAGTACCATTTCCAAGTCTTTGGTCTGACTTTGCTATCTCGGTCCATTAGCGACCACCGTCACCATTATGCCAAATCTCTACGGCTAGAATAGGAGCTGCAATTTCGGAAACAATTGATTAATTCAATACTTCTATTATTTTTTATTAAATTTGGAGTAAATTATTTTGCAGAATTACAAAAAAAAAGAAAAATGAAAAGCAAATATAAATAAGCATACATAAATATATTTTATCTATACTATACCCCTTAGATATTGCGTGGTAACAGTGCAGAGTACATGGCATCAATAAAGAATGACGTCATCTATTACAATACGACATCAGAAACGATCTTCCTTTTTATCTGATGACTGGCGTCATCATTTTCTGATCTTATACACTATGTGCGGTTATCCCTCATTTCTCTGTTTTAATGGACGGCGTCATACTTTTTGGACGTCATCCACTGTTAACCCTACAGTCATTTTAAATGGATGACCTCACAAAAGAATGACGTAATTTTGTGGGTTCACGAGAACAATCAAATAAGCGAGCAGCAAGTTACGCGGAGGTTTAGTAGTATAGTAGACCCTTGGTGTCTAGACGATTCGCCTAATTGACGACCTGCGATCATCGCGTCAGGTTTTGTCTACATGAACGTATTTTCTTCTCTTACTCAATCTATATAACCAAGTCAAACTGATCAACCGCATGGAAGTTCAAATAGTATAACAACACTAACACACACAAAATGGAGATAGAGCATACTTAGAGCAAACCAACTGTAAAAGAAACGGCCATGTTAGATATTCGTAAGATCGCATCATGTGACACATCTTTCCACGCATCCAACACAAAAAGGCAGAGGCAATGGCATCGCTTGGTACTACAGAAAATGATCGAGAAAGGGTTTGGAAGATAAATAGACTAGAGAACATCATCTAAGTCTTTATTGGAAGGGCACAGAGAGTACTGACATGATAACGATGGTTATTATCACTAACGGTCACGAGAAAGCAAACTGTCGTTATCAGCGATAATTCAATGATAAACGGCTATTGCAAGGACCTTCCCTGGTTTTCTAGAGTGATCGAAAAGAGTGGCTGTATATTCAATTATAATAAAAATAAGAAGAATAAGAAAAGACAATGAAGAG
Source organism: Sepiola atlantica (assembly GCA_963556195.1). Classification (NCBI taxonomy): domain Eukaryota; kingdom Metazoa; phylum Mollusca; class Cephalopoda; order Sepiida; family Sepiolidae; genus Sepiola; species Sepiola atlantica. The sequence goes on from OY744527.1 coordinate 65,644,397, forward strand.
AATACATGTGTAATAATGACAGTGATGTCCTATTGCCCATCGTAGATAGTTTAGTTATCGAACAGATCATAATTGTCACCTTGCCAAAACTCAGATTAAGTTTGCGTGCACCGCGGCAAATGGGATTTTCCGCGAACTTCGTCTGCTTAATGAATATTCATGAAACAAAGAAAATGGTCGGATTGAAATGTCGTTTACGCACACATACACACACATCCATATACACGTAGACACATACACCTAGTACACACATGTAAAAACATACGCACACACTGACATCATATATATATATATATATATATATATATATATATATATAGAGAGAGAGAGAGAGAGAGAGATTGAAGGAGAGAAGGACATATATATATATATATATATATATATATATATATTGCAACAATTATATAGATAGTGAGTCAATATGCACCACGCACATTTTAATTGTTCAGCATTATTCCACCTATCATATATTAGTTAACATCCATATACACGTAGGCACATATATCCCGTACACATATATATATATAAACAAACGCATACACTGATATTATATATATATATATATATATATATATATATATATATATATAGAGAGAGAGAGAGAGAGAGAGAGAGAGAGAGAGAGAAAGAGAGAGAGAGAGAGAGGGGGAGTGAGAGGGAGAGTGAGAGAGAGAGTGAGAGATATTACAAAAATTATATACATTGTTCAAAATTATTCCACCTATCATATATTAGTTAACATTACTTTTATATATGTTATAGATATATGAATGACGTTAATATAATTAATGTTTTTTTTTTAATTTACAGGTCATTATTTACATTATGCCACTTGATTTGGAAACTTGGAGCTAAGAATAATGAAAATGCTGCTGCAACAAAGAGAGAATACAAAAAGACAAAGAGCCATGCGAACTCCGACACGATTGATAAAAAGATTCGAGAACACAAAACCACTCCATGATTTACCATCAAGCGCAAGGATGTCACTAGAGGAAAATCGTGTGGGTGCTTCTGTAGGGGCAGTCAGAAGCGTACAGTCAACTACTCCACTTGGCCATGCAAGTTCAAGATGTGTAGTTTAACTCACAGGTATTCCTTAACGTAGTGTCACACGGATTGTTCATCACCAAGGTATGCAGCCTTACCACATCAGCCTAGTCCAATCTATCGATGATGCAGAAAAAGCACAACGACTTGCTTTCGCAAATTGGGTTGGTGTTAAAAGGTGTGCTGTGGTCAGACCAGGCTTATTTCTCGCTTGACGGCTTAGTTAACCACCACAACTGTGTAATTTAGAGCTTTGAAAATCAAAAAGCGGTTTTATCTAAAAGTCTGTATCCAGAAAAGTTGTGGGTATGAATGGCATTTAGTGCTGAATATCGATTGAAACCATTTTTCTTCTAATCGATAATTGATGAAGTGAATTACCGCCCTGCTTCACAATAATCCCCTTCTTTCAGTTACTGAGAAAGCGTAAAATGAAGACTGTTCTCTTTCAACACGACCGAACTCCTCCCCACTATTCGTTGTTGACTCGAGATTTTCTGACTTTAAAATTTCAAGAAAACTGTGTGATTGGCCGAGAATACAGAACACTGTCGCCACCAATGGTCGCCTGACTCAGCCCACTTGACTTCTATTTCGGGGGCATGCTGAAGACCCGCGTATTTCATCAATGTTATGCCTAACAATCTTAATGAGTTCAAAGATCGCACTATTTAACAAGTAAATAAAGTTTCCTGAATAATTTGATGAAATGTGCAGAGATGGTGATTGAAGAAGAATGCGGTATAATTAGACAGTTGTTGTAATGTTACAAACTTGATAAACTCTGCTTTCTTTTGATTACATTTAGTTTCATTTAATATGATTTAATATACATTTAATAAAGTCTTTATAATTTGCGTGCATTTTGTCTCACCCTGTATATATATATACTTTTTGTATACTATTTATGTATCGTTCTCTCTCTGTATATATATATATATATATATATATATATATATATATATATATATATATATGTGTGTGTGTGTGTGTGTGTGTGTGTGTGTGTGTGTGTGTGCGTGCGTGTGTGTATATCTACATTACAAAACATGAATTAACATTTATTTTGGATATATTTTCCAATAATGATTCTAAAATTGTCTGATGAATAATAATAATAATAATAATAATAATAATAATAATAATAATAATAATAACACTAATAATAATTATAATACATACATACATACATACATACATACATACATACATACATACATACATAAGCATTGTCACTAACAATATATTTTACCTATCATAGGCTTGACTAAAAAAAGAATTCAAGGACCTAAACCGGAAGAAACAAATGAACATGCACAATGAACTACAATCGATATTTCATACTTATCGATTTTACATAAAAAAACGCTCGTTTGCAAGGAGAATTTAGCTGTTGCGATAACGCAAAATTATTAGTATTCGTTATCTAAAGATGCGGAGCGTCATAGAAACTTGAGGAGACTTGTCATTCGAACTCCAGGGAACATAGGTATAATCATGGTGGTACACCAATTTCTCATTAGATCACCGATGTTTAGCAACGATTATCTTGGCCAGTACCAGATGGGTGATAATTTGGAAATACTAGTAGCTGTATGTGTAAGGACGGCCACACTTACCTGCAAAATAATTCAAAAGCTAACGTCGTCATCTTCCTTAAATTAAATATACATGCGACTAGGAACCAATTGCGAACCTTATATTCCCTAGAAACTTCCTTCGTGGGTTCAACCAGACCAGAGTGAATTCCGCAACAGATATCAGAACTCAGGAACACCACTTGTTATTTCCAGTGGGCAATCATTGATAATGACTCATGTGAAACTCCCAGTGAGGAATGAATAATAAACAGTTGACAGAATTGCACTAATGAAGATTCTTTGGGGTGCCGGATATAATAAAACAAAAATTAATAATTAATGCTAAAACAAGAATATAACTAAATCGTGAAACTACATAGCTCCGCCTGATATCGTAAGGATGATCCAAGGTTTTATCTGGGCTTTACTTCTCCATATTGTACGTAGTATTTTCGAAGTTATACCACAGAAAACGTTAATAACTCAAACAGTATTTATTTGATTCGGCTGAAATTTTGCACGGTAGTTACTGTTATCAAGGAGTATCAAATCCAAAAATCAAATTTGGAAAAATTGGAAGTCGAAATTCTGTCAAAATGTTGACCCTGACCGAACTTTTCATGCTCGAGACCGAATGTCAAGCTCAATGTCTTATAATATGCAACTTTATTGGTTACAGCATGGAGTGCGTAGCGAAACTTTATGCTGAATAGAACCGAAGTTTTCGCCAACAGTGTGACGTTTACTTTTTCCGGAAGCTTGACCTTGAGCCTTTGACCTAGACACTCCAAAATGAAATCAGTTACGAGTTAGACCATGACCAATATTTTGACTAAGGTTTGTGACCGTTGATCAAGCAGTGTGAACGTTGAGCTTTACATAAACAAACAAATACACCAACAAACAACTCGACCGTAAACATAACCTCCTTGGCGGAGGTAAGACAAACTTAAAAAAACTTTCTGCAAGAGCTACACTCTACTGTCGGCTAGTAATATTCACTTTTAATAAAGAAAAAGACAAATAAATAAACAGTTCTTTGCAACTTGTGGTTGACATGTCCTCAGATGTTTATCCAAAACGAATTGAACAATGACCTCTTTTGTATTCAACGCCCTTTTTGTTTTACATCTGGTTTCCGGGTAATTTATTTTTATCCTTTATTTCATCCTTTTTCAGATGTTTTCTCTTCATTTTTTTCAAACAATGTTGTTTTATTCATGTGTTTCATGTTTTTTTTGTTTTTCATTTAAAAATCGACTCTTATTATTCGAGGGTGCGGAAGGATTTCAGCGTTTTTGAAAGATGGAAATAAACCATTTATCTGTACTATCTAAATACCTGTCAAACGAAAGGTTATTTTTTCGGTCAAGTTTGTCACAATGTTATTGTACAGCCTAACATATACATCTCTTGACCAATCGTCAACAATCGTGGTCAAAATATCAGTCATGGCCTAACTTGGAACTAATTTTATTTTTGGATATGTAGATCAAAAGTCACGGTCACGGAAAAGTTAACGTCATATTTTGGCAATAACTTCCATTCTGTTTATTGTAGAGATTCGCTAATTTGTCAACACTGTAGACATTGTCGTTCTGCATTTAATATGACCTTGGAACGTCCGGTCAAAGTCGATATTTTGGCGTAATTTTAACTTCCAATATTTTCCAACTTTGATCTAGGGATTTGATGCTCGTTGGTAACAATAACCACCGTGCAAAATTTCAGTCTGATCAGATAAATAGTTAATGAGTTACCAATGTTTACATTGCATACTATCAGGAATACTTCATACAATATGGAGAAGTAAGTCTAAGATAAAACTTTGGCGCATCCTTACGATGTAACGCAAAAGTATGCAGTCTTATGACTTACTTATGTTCTTATGTTATTAATTAAAATAAATAATGGATAACTTAGTAAATATTGTGCTAATACATTCGTAAATTTAATTCATTCAAAATAGTATACTTATTAAATAAAATAATATTTTAATGTTTAATAATAATAACACACTAGAGATTTGTTACTTATTTGAAATATTTAACATTTAATATATTTTTACATGAATTTCAGAATTGGTATTTAAACAAGTTAATATAGTAATCCTATATGTAAGGGTATGAAAATGATGTTAAAAACGGAACCCCCCAAATAAAGTTAAAAGAATCATGAGGTTAGAATATTGGAAAATTCCAGTAGTCTTGAGTTAAATCTATAGAGAAGGATATTGTGTCATAGACATGAAGTCAGCAGAGATACGAGGCAGTAAAGCTGCGAAAGTCTTTCTTTTTTCTCTTACTCTTTCGAGGAAGAGAGAGAGAGGGAGAGAGAGAGGGAGAGAGAGAAAGAGAACATGAATTGGAAACATCTGCTTCCAAAGGCTTACAATAAAAAAATATCATTTAATAAGTTTATATATTTATTCACTTTATGCTTAATGATTAAGATAAATTATGTTTCAAAATATATTTTATTTTCAGCTATATCATTATAATGAAGTAAGACAATTTCCTGTTCGTACGTACGTTATCATCAGCCACCATTTTTAGAATATTGGATCGCCCGATTGCCGACAATTTATTTATTTAAAGAATATTTAGCTGACAATTATTTTTACGGCAAAAAAATATTTATTGTTTAAATAATATATAAATTGTTTAAATTTTCAATAAATAAACAAGATACCTATTAATTTCTTTTTGATTTAAAGTATGTTTTACAAACAATGACAATTATTCTTACGGGAGAAGAAAGAGATAATTTTGACTTAATATTATTAAACCTTATATAAATGTATTATTTGAAACGAAAGTATACATATAGATAAGGACAGCAAGGGTGGAATTTCCATGGGGTACCTCTAGTTGAATTAACATCTAGTACTATTTGTTTTGTTAAGCACAGAACAAACAAATACGCTCATGCTTAGATTATGAATATCAAAATTCAGTTATAATAGATACAAGAAATACGTAAAAGGTTGTTTCGCACACACGATAATTAACTCATCAATATAGGTCAGAGTGTACGGGAAATATATTTTTATCTACACTAATATTATCTACAAACATCTATTGTCTCTTCCGCATACTTTCTCTCCCTGTCTTCCTCTCTCTTTTTTTCTCTCTCTCTCTCTCTCTCTTTCTCTCTCTCTCTCTCTATCTATGTATCTATCTCGATCCGTCTATCAACTTGCAGGATTCTGTCTCATTTATCATAATTACATCATCAATAAACGTTGACCCATAAACGAGGAACATCTTACCATCCGTCATAATCAAGAAAAACAATGTACTATTGTCCGGATTTTCTATCACTAGTTATATTGTTTTTCCAATTTTAACATCGGATTGTTTATTTTATATGATAATTTGAAGAGTTTTCAGCCCGTATATCCGGGCATTTCAAAGTAATAAAAATAGATGTTGTGCTGTAATTTATTTACCTCTATATCCTGATATGTTACTAACTTTCTTTCAATTAATATAATGAAGCGAATATCCGGGGAATTTTATGAAGGCAGATTCATTTGAATTCGTTTAAAATCATTTTGGACTATATTTCTCGCATATTAAATTTGGCTCACCATAATGAATTTATTTAACAAGATGAATAAAGTAAAATAGAAACACCAGTGAAAACGCTAACGTGTGCACAACTGGTACTACTTTAAAACCTTTTCTTACTATATATTTACTGACTCTTTAGTAATACACGAGATTTTAAAGAACTATTTTTAATTACCTTGAAATGTTCGGGTATAAAGACCTAATCTCTTCCAAAAACACATAAAATCAAAAATACTGTATTCCAATTTGAATATTAATTTTGTTTTGTTTTTTTATAGATATTCCTTGTAAATTTCTTAACTTTTTGATGCTCTATTTGCAATATTGAGCATCCCCTATCGTATTAGGATTTTAATCGATATTTGCGATACTACCACCCTGATATACTTAATTGAATAATTATAAATATAATAATTTTATGAATAACATATATGTATACATAAATGTATGAAATATGTATATATAGATGTAAATATATATATATTCATATATATATATATATATATATATGTAAGTATATATATATATATATATGTATGTAAACATATATATGCAAATATAATTATATATATATATGTTAAATATATATATATATATATATATGTAAGTATATATATATGTATACACACAAATGTGAAATATATATATATATTTATATATATATACATATATATGTATATATGTATATATACTTTCTCACAAATCTTTACTCGCGAATAAATGTTTGTATCTTAGTATGATGTGTTGTTTTCAATGTTATCCCTGAGTGACAAAGATACTTAAAATAAAATACAGATTTCATATTAATGGTCATAGGAATCATTTTTGTTTGTGTAGTGTTCTATATCAATGGACAAAATAGTAAAGTATTATTTAAATTATTCAGACTACCGTGTTTATATTAGATTATATTCTCATAATAATCCAAATAATAAAACTTCTCAATGTAAATATAAAAAATTCTAAACATAAAACAGACAAGTGTTTTCATTGTGTATTGTTCTGGTGTGGAACTCTCGAACCGAAGCGACAGAGATTTAAATGATTCCAATTTTAAATAGTTTTAACATGTATTGAATTCGGAAATTCTTGGTATTCTCTCGAAGTTATTAATTGTCAATCTGACTGATTCTCTGCATATTTCGATTAGCCGAATTTGCTGTCTCATCTTAACACGAACTTGTGTGACATTCTCTTATTAATACTCGGAGTAATATGTTACCACTAAATACCTTTAACATTGGTCACGGTAACCTTGATTTGCTCTCATTTTTAAAAAAAATATCTTAAATGACAACCATATGAATTAAAATACCAAAAAAAGATAACGAAACAAAAACAAAGTAAAACAAATTATCTCTGCAGATAAAATTGAATAGAAATTGAATAAAAATTGAATAAAAAAGATAAAATCAGTACATTTTTTTTAATAATTGAAGATGTATGAGCGACAGCTACCGTTTTGCGAAAAATATTAACTGAAGAAGAAAACATTAAAAGCTACGTCAAATAGACACGCAAGTTTTATCTTGAGCAGATTTTATAAATGAACAGATTTTTTTTAATTAGCTGTCATGCAACTTAAAATAAACGAAATAAAAATAAAATAACTCAAAGCGTTACTAAAAAAAATAAATAAAATCTTATATTCAAATTGGTTATCAAGACAATCATTAATGCATTGTGAGATGATGGGTTATATATAATTTAGTATATATCTTAATATATGTGCTATATCTCTTAATTTATATATATGTATATATATATATATATATATATATATATGTCAGTCAATCATCTATTCTTATAGATGGCTCGTAATATATGAAACAGTATGTGAAGTCAAAAGGCTTTCAAGTGACCGTATACACGCGCACAGACTTACATTATATATATATATATATATATATATATATATATATATATATATATATATATATATATATGCGTGTGTGTGTAGGTTGGCCGGACGCGTATTCAGTGATATGAGGAATTTTCACTCTCATGTACTATGACATATTTGATGTATCCATACACACACACACACACACACACACACACACACACACATATATATATATATATATATATATATATATATATATATATATATATATCAAGGGAGGCGCGAGAGCGCTCTATCCCTTAATAGACTTCAAAAACGGCCTATGCTAGAAATCTCATTTTTTTGATCAATCATAACTAAAAAACCAATAAACCAAATTAGTTAAAACTTTGCACAAATTTTTTTGTTGATAGGTTCTATAAGTGTGTAGAATTTCAGCATCATTAGTCAAGGCAACCCAGAGATCCAGAAAGGTCAGGCATGATTTTGTGGTATCCGTGTACGTACGAACGTATGTTCCAGCCTGTATCTCATCAACTCTTTGATGGATTCAGCTGATTTTTGGCAGAGATAGAGGTTCTAGAGTCTAGTTGATGGCATTTTAATTTCAGTTCACCATATACCTTAGTTTTCCAGAAAATCAAAAACACCTTTAAAATGACCATTGTATTGAGGCATAGCCTTTACAAAAGTAGTGACATTCCATGATCAATGCCAGTATACTGAAATCATATGCCCTTAATAGGGTTAAGATGAAAATTCATATATACTAAATGTACAAAAGCAAGGAAATTCCCAAATTTTTAAACTATTATTGTCATTATGGGTATGCGAGCACAACAGGGCTATGCATTTTACTGGTAGGAATTTTTCTTCAGCGCACCTCACACACTTCATCCACTCATGCATAGAGATTTATACTGTAGTGATGTGATAATGAAATAGTTTGGTTGATATGTAGTCATACCCTTAATTACTGACAATAAAAGTGTAAAAATTTGAGAATTTCTTTGCTTTTGTACGTTTAGTGTATATGAGTTTTCATCTTAACCCTATTAAGGGTATATGATTTCAGTATACTGGCATTTATCATGGAATATATATATATATATATATATATATATATATATATATGTATATATATATATACATATATATATATATATATACATATGTATATATCTATATATATATATATATATATATATATATATATATATATATATATATATATATATATAGAGAGAGAGAGAGAGAGAGAGAGAGAGCATGGCTAATTCATATGGAAAAACAAATAGTTGCTTTAAAGAGCCTGGTCAGGACTAAAAAAGAATACCAGGCGCTGTATGTGCTCTCCGCTTATCTAGGCATTGTTTCTAGTCGTTCTGGAGTTTTCCTTTCCGCTGGAATAAAGCAGTACCGACTTAGGTGAGGTGTGGTTCTGCATTGCGCAATCATGACTCCACAATTACACGCGCAAAAAGCTATCCATTGTCTTTTAATTAGAAACTACAAAATAAATGAAACAATAGATTTCATGAAAGAAATGTAATGCTGAGCTGCCAAAATCAATTGATAAAAAAGTTTGGTTTTATTTTCTTCATTTTTAATTTAAAGAGAGATTTTAATATTTTAAAATTACATTTTATATATTAAGCTCTATTTGCTATCGAGCAACATGCTATAAACAAAGTAAGCTTTATAACACATTTTATGAAACAATTTATGAAAATAATAACACCTGCTATCTATTTGCAGCCGTGTCAAACTGACAGTATCCTATACGTCTGCAAAGCCACCATCCGTCCATGAATGGATTACTGTTGCACCATCTGGCCTGGTGTATCATCCGCAGGTCTGTCCCTCTTAGACAAAATAACAAAATAGTGAACTTAATACGTACCTCACAATCCACCAAGCGCTAGCCCCTGTCCCAGCTCCGCAATGTTGCATCTCTGTGCCTGTTTTATAAGTACTTCAATGGATTGTACTCCGATGAACTTGCTATCCTGGTGCCTTCTCGACCTAAATAGACTAGACGAACCCAGCAATCAAGTCTCATTCATTCACTGTGGATGTCCCCAGATGCCAGAGAGCCTTCGAATGAAATAGCTTATTTTCTCGTGCTGCCGGCCTCTGTAACTCCATCCATGCTCCCTGTTTCCTCGACTCTACTGACATGCAGAAATTCAAAATTAATGTGAACAGACATCTTGCTGCACAGTTCACAACTTAGGATGACCCCTTAACATTTACTTTCTAATTCACAGTAGCCCTTCACGTCTACAGTGGCGTCCTGCCTTGTTTGGGGTAAACTGATTGAAAAATAGTCACGAGACATGAAACTTCAGTTACGCTTACAATGGGTGATGGTTCAACCGTATTAATATAGACACACATATTATTACTATTATATTTTAACAAAATATATAAAGCATGTTATGAATTACTGTAAAACGTATGTTTAAATATTCATATTCTCTCTCTCTCTCTCTCTCTCTCTCTCTCTCTCTATATATATATATATATATATATATATATATATATATATATATATATATATATAACAAAGTTCCCCAAACGTTCGTCAAACACTCTCGATAAGTCTTCTGTCTGTTGCCAGCTTCTTATGTACATATATATCTTAATTTCCCTTAATCACGTGACATTTCAAGTTGCCGCGATGATAGAGCGACTGTTTGCAGATTCAAGGTTGCTTCTGTTAACAGGTTCGGGCCTCCTGACGGTCTGAAATTCTACCTTCCTGCACTGATGTGAGATATAAACTTGAAACGCTAGCGTCTGTAGATATACATAATTTAATATTTATTTATGAATATTATATATTTGTCTGTCTGTCTTTCTGTTTCTCTGTCTATCTCTTTCTCTCTCTCTCTCTCTCTCTCTCTCTATATATATATATATATATATATATATATATACTATATATATATATATATATATACACGTTCGTTGAACACTCTCAACTAGCTTTCTGTCTGTGCCCGCTTCTAGGTACATATAGATCTTAATTCCCTTAATTACGTGACAGTTTCCGTTGGCCGAGTGGATATTGCAACTGCTTGCAGATTCTAGGATTACACTGTTAACCGGGTTTGCGTTTCCCAACCGTCTGAAATTGTTACTTTCCTGCACTGATGCGAGCAATACGTTTGAAACGCGAGCGTCTGTAGGTATTAACAATGTAATATGTATATATATATATATATATATATATATATATATATATATATATATATATATATATACATATATATATGTAACAGAGTAAAGCTACCAACATTTGTAAAAAGTTTTTTTTAACATTTATTTATTATTTTGTTATTTTATCATTTTATGATTTTATTATTTTATTCAACGCGTTTCAAGCGTGGTGCTCTCTCATCAGATATGTAAACCCATTTGAATGAATGTCTTTCAATTTTAAAGTGTGTTGCTCCATTTAAGAAATGTGTTATTGTTTGGCGTTTCTGCGGATGTGTGCGTTTGTGGGGGTGCATGTGTTTTTATATTTTTATATTTTTTATTTTTATTTTCATTTTTTATTTTTATTTTTCTGCTTCTCTGGGTTAAAGTCGTGTGTGTTTAAAAAGTACGTGTGATTCTGACCTTTATGTTATCGGTCATCTCCATTTCTTGAAGTGTTTTGGGTTTTATTTTGAAATGTATTGTTTTTTATCGCTTTGACGCCACATTGGCTGTTGTGCTTGTGTGTGTTTGTGTGCGTGTGGTTAGTCTGAATCTTGCACATAGGTGAGCGAACCCCCCACACACGCATATATATATATATATATATATATATATACATATATATACACATATGTGTATATACACATACATAGACGTATGGTAAGATAAAAAGTTAGAGAAATGTTGATAGAAAGATAGGCGGATATATAGAAGTATATGTGTATTTACATCCATTTTTGTATGAATGCATGCGCATACAGACACACACATTTGTGTGTCGCCCACATATTCTATGTATGTGGGCGCCTACACGCACATATGCCTATGTACATGCGTGCGCATGTACGTGGGCTCTGCCAATATATGTGTGTGTACCCACGTCCCCATATGTATGTAGATGTGCGAGGTCTGTATAGTGTGTAGTTTGAGTTACGAACTGTTCAATGCTGGGCTGAATTTAAATATAAAGTTTTTTTTCTAGTGTAAGTAATTAAGTGTAATCTTGGCTTTGGCATATTGGTATTATTTTAAATTTACTTCCGCTGCATAAGTGCACATGTTTAGTGATGAATAATTTACGTTATTCTTTGATTTTAATGTTGCATTCATGTAAAGATACTCTATTATTAAATGTGTTGGTGGCGCATAAGTAGGGTGTGTTGTATGTAACATATTCTAGAACATATACAACGTTTTTGGAAGTGAAGTTAAGGTCTTTTTTATTGTGAATGTTTGTGTTGGGTTTTGAAATGTGTATGAGTTCCCCTCTATTATTATGTCAGAGACCCCACATCTTTCCTTGTTGCAGATTTTGACCCTTTGTATGGTGTGTTTATTGAGTTTGGATGATGTTAAAATTTGCTTGAGGTCTTTTGCTTGGCGTTTGCTTTTGATTACTTTCGTTGTTGTTAATACGTTGTTTAGTTTGTTGTTTTCGTTGAGTAGGGTTATTTTCTTGTTATTTCTGTGAATACTTCTAGATTGTTTTTGTTTTGTGCAGAGATGTAGGCTAATATCTGTACTTTGCTTCGTTTTTTTAGATTTGTAATTGTTCTAATGGTATGTTTTCTTCTAGTTCTATACATTTGTGTGTTATTTGTAGGGGTATCCTCTTCTTGTTAAAGTTTTCCGTAGTTCCTCCGGTCGGACAATCCGGAGGTCTGACTGGAGGAACTACGGAACACTATATATACGCACATATATCTGGTTGGAAAAAAAGTAATGTCGTTTTTGTCCAACACATTTATTTCATCTGAAACATTAAACATTAGGACATTTTTAATCTTTACAATAATTCCACTCATTTTCTATGACTTCTGTGCAACGATTAACTAGCTTCTTGATGCCTTCTTCAAGAGAATTATCTGATTTTTCAGAGAAAAACAAATTTAGTCCATTTCCTGCGACGACCGGAAAAGATAGTAGTCGGATGAAGCAATGTCAGGTGAATAAGGCGGATGAAGTAAAACTTCTCAATTGAAACCCATGACCTTTTCCTGAGTGAGTTTTCCTGTGTGAGGTTTCACGTTATCACGTTGAAGCACTACACCCTTCCTATTGAGTAATGCTGGTCGTTTTCTTGATAGAGCAATGTTTACATCATTCAGCTGCGAACAATATTTTACTGCTGTGATTGTTTGATTTGGCTCTAGGCTCTAGTAACTCATAATGAACAAGTCCTCTCATGCCCCACCATAAAGAGAGCATAACCTTCTTTGAGTGTAGTTCCAGTTTTGGAACAGGCTGTGGGCTTTGATTCCAGTCTGACCAATTTCTTTTGCATTGGGTATTCTTGTAAAGAACCCATTTTAGATCTCCAGTTACAATCTTTTGCAAAAATTGTTCTCGATGATTCCTGGAAAACAAAGATGTGCAAACAGTCAATCTTTGATTTCCTTGAGCGTCGTTCAAATAGTGGGGAACCCAAAGTCCAAGTTTTGAAACTTTTCGTAACTCGTGAATGCAAGAAAATAATTGTTGTAATTGTTGTATTGAATTGTTGAGCTAATTCATCTGCTGGTTAACTTTGGATTGACCCCCACAGCGTCTTTAATGGTGTCTTTATCAATTGATTTGGACTTTCTAGAACGTCGCCGATTTGACAGGTTGTAGCATCCAGAAGAAAATTTTGCAAACCACCGTTGACATTTCCATCATTCAGAACATTTATCCTATAGACAGTTCCAATATTTTTTGCTGCTTCTGCAGCTGAGTTTCCTTTTTTGAATTCATAGAGCATGCAATGTCTCAGATGCTCCTCACTAATATCCATATTTTGACGGCAGAGGCCGGTAAACTTAATTATTTCCAACTAATTACTATAACTAAAAGGAAAAACAAGATATTAAGACACCAATTCACCAACAAATCTAGAACTGTGTAGAAAATAGGAGGCTGCAAAGTGATGAAGTAAAAAATACGACATTACTTTCTTTCCAACTTGATATATTTATTTATATATATATATATATATATGTATACATATGAAAGTTTATTATCGTGCTAAACTTTCCTTTTGTTTTGTTATAAATTTGTTCATTAGTTTTCTATGAGTTCTCATGAGTAATAATTTCATATATATTAGTGAGAAAACTCGGTTTTCCAATACTGACTCACCATTACGCTATATATTATACTTAAAAGTAGTCAAATACATATGTTTTCAATGAAACAATGTGAAGACAACGTTTTCTCTTTTTAAAATTATGAGCTTAGTTTTTTCATGATTTTTGTTTGCTATTGAAAACCACTTTGAAGTGAATTATTATTGAGTCAATATTTTGATTATCAGATTTTTAAAACGTGAAAATCAATAATATTTATCCCCTTTATTTCAATGAAATCAATCATCGATCTTTCGAAAAATCGATCTGAAACAATGTTAAAAATTTCTAATCGATGCATTGCTTGAATTTATCATGAATATTTTCGATAATTCTGCAGTTCAGTCTTACAAGTGTTCATATTTGATTTTCTACGAATGATATAGCAATATTGCCTATTACGTCAACTCCAGTTGTCTACGTTAATTACGTTAATATCTTACTGTTGTTTCGTATAATTCCATATTTATTGCAAAGTTTATACAATCGGTAAGATCCAAACATAGACTAAATTATTTAAAACAAATATACACATCGCTCAGATGTTGGTGAATGTAAGTTAAACGTTTGGAAGTAGATATATTATTTCGTTCACAAGTGAACACTTTGCGTCATGTACTTAGTCCAATGTTTGAGGTTTGCCTCCGGAAAATTTGGCAGTTCAGATCGAGCGTCTCATTTATTCTAATTCATCAAGTATACATTAGTGAACTTTTTTACCCTGAACATCGCGCCAAAAAAATGCCAAAGGCAATTGACGTTTCTGTAAAGGTTCGTTAAAAGCTGTTCACACAGCATTAATGCCTTTCACATAGCTTCATATGCCTTTCATATCAACTAATATGCCAAAACTAGGAACTAATAATGAATGCAAGGGTATTAGACATCAGAATTTCTCAAAGCAGTAAAAAATATATTTGCTTTAAAAACTGTAAAAGTAAAATTAAGACTTCTGACATTTTCTATAGGTTAGCCTCGATTACTGGATGGAAAATTAAATAAAGAATTAGGTGACTTAGAAAATCCCTAGTTATACCTTTATATATATATATATATATATATATATATATATATATATATATATATATATATATATATATATATATATATATATATATATATATCTGTTATTGTTTATTATCTATGTACGTATACGTTTCGTCCTTAATAATCGGGACTCATCAGCATAGACGTATGACTATTCACTACCGGTCATGCGATTCGAAACCCCGGATTACGAGTATTTTTCAGCTCAAATTTCGACGCCTTAACCACCGGGCGAAAGTTGAACAGCGAATAAACGGTGATTATTTTAACACTTTATGCGGCGGCTTGACGTCATAGAGCGTTCGACTTTTTTTTAATGAAAGGAACGATGCATTTAAAGCTAGCGACGTCATGCTGTGTTAATTTTATTATTCTAATTATGCTACATTCGAACGTATAAAAATATAATGCTTAGTTTATGTTTTAAGACACTATGACATTTCTGCCTTGTAATCCTGTCTTAAAAGATAACTGGAAGATGCCATTTCACGAATAGCCGTACCCAGCATAATACAACTTAAACATTAATATGTTTTGGAACTTGTCTTTGGTTACTTCTTTTCTGAAAAAGCAAATATTATTATTATCGATCTTTTTTCAGGCGAAAATAAATCTGATTACAGTAAAATATTGAGTTAAAGTGGCTGCACTATATAACCATTAAATTACACATTTGTTTGCTCGCTCGCCATCGTCGGGCAATTTTATCTCTATTTACTACTTCAAATCAATTAAACGAAAGTAATCGATATAAAAAAGAATAAAACATTCTGCTATTGCTACCCACAACTTAATCTCTCTCTATGTCTCATTAATTCACATACACACAAATACACACTACGAACAAATCAATCAAGCCTAGAAAATTCAATTGGGTAAAATTGAGTATTAAAAGCAGAAGCCAGAAACGGAATTCTGAATCGTTGATCGGTATCAAAGGTTTGAAAGAAGAAGCAACAGTTTACTGCGTTTTTAACCGTCGTTTTCGTTCCTCTGTCCTACTTCTATTCTTCATACCGTGATGATGTACGTTTACTTTTATTATATACATTAAAAAGTAATTTTAACTGAATATATATATATATATATACATATATATATATATATATATATATATACATATATATATATATATATAAGAAAATGAGTGATGAGAATGAATTAGAAAATGTACAATCTCTTATATAAAGGGCAGTTGTCTGTTTGTATGTTTGTTTGTTTGTTTGTTTGTATGTCCAGTATCTCCCTAAAAACTACCCGACGACATGTCAAAAAGTTGACATCTACAGGACCGCACAAATCCCGGATGTAAAATATCTAAAAATCGCGAAAATCGATTCACTCGCTGACAGTCAACCGGACCACTTTCCGACAAAAGGTAGCAGTTTTTTTCGTATTTTTCACGAAATTTCAACGTTATTATGTAGTAAATTCGAAATAATCTAATGTATTTATGTACTAATCCGATAAAAATGCAGAGTCATTGTAAACATCCCATAATCCCTTGCCGGATGTACCCGGTCTTGCCCTAAATTGTGTCCGGTTGTATCAGATCATCCAATAACTTCTGTCCGGTTGCATCATTAACAACATAGGAATCCTACGTTAAGAGTGTGTAGTGAAACAAGGGTTGCTCAATCACATCCGCACCTGTCCCATAATCCCTTGCCGGATGTACCCGGTCTTGACCTAAATTGTGTCCGGTTATATCAGGTCATCATGACGTCAGAGAGTGGCAGTTTTTTTTCCCCTCTTACACTTTCTTTCATAATTATTAATAGACGCTAATATTTTCCTCCCCCCTCCCTCCCTGTGGCCGTTCTGTTATCATGATAGGAATTACCTCCTCCTTTCAGGCCAAATTGGGGGGGGGGGGTTACGGTATTCGCTGGTGTGAGCATTACCTCCTCCTTTCTTGAGAAGTGTTGAGGTAGGGTCGTATCGGTTCCGTTGTCATGATTCTCTCATCCCATGCATTATCTCCTCCTTTTTTTAGAAGTGTTGAGGTAGGGTCGTATCGGTTCCGTTGTCATGATGCACTATTCCCATGCATTATCTCCACCTTTTTTGAGAAGTGTTGAGGTAGGGTCGTATCGGGTCCGTTGTCATGATGCACTATTCCCATGCATTATCTCCTCCTTTTTTGAAAAGTGTTGAGGTAGGGTCGTATCGGTTACGTTGTCATAGTGCACTCATCCCATGCATTATCTCCTCCTTTTTTGAGAAGTGTTGAGGTAGGGTCGTATCGGTTCCGTTGTCATGATGCACTCATCCCATGCATTATCTCCTCCTTTTTTGAGAAGTGTTGAGGTAGGGTCGTATCGGTTCCGTTGTCATGATGCACTATTCCCATGCATTACCTCCTCCTTTTTTGAGCAGTGTAGAGGTAGGCTATGTGTGGGTACCCTGCGACCTGACGAAGTATGTGTGGGTACCCTGCGACCCCACGAAGTATGTGTGGGTACCCTGCGACCGCACGAAGTACGTGTGGGTACCCTGTGACCGTACGAAGTATGTGTAAGTACCCTGCGACCGCACGAAGTATGTGTGGGTACCCTGCGACCTGACGAAGTATGTGTGGGTACCCTGCGACCCCACGAAGTATGTGTGGGTACCCTGCGACCGCACGAAGTATGTGTGGGTACCCTGTGACCGTACGAAGTATGTGTAAGTACCCTGCGACCGCACGAAGTATGTGTGGGTACCCTGCGACCTGACGAAGTATGTGTGGGTACCCTGCGACCCCACGAAGTATGTGTGGGTACCCTGCGACCGCACGAAGTATGTGTGGGTACCCTGCGACCGCACGAAGTATGTGTGGGTACCCTGCGACCGTACGAAGTATGTGTAAGTACCCTGCGACCGCACGAAGTATGTGTGGGTACCCTGCTGCCTGACAAAGTATGTGTGGGTACCCTGCGACCGCACGAAGTATGTGTGGGTACCCTGCGACCACACGAAGTATGTATAGGTACCCTGTGACCGCACGAAGTATGTGTGGGTACCCTGCGACCGGACGAAGTATGTGTGGGTACCCTGCAACCGGACGAAGTATGTATAGGTACCCTGCGACCGCACGAAGTAGGTGTGAGTACCCTGCGACCGCACGAAGTATGTATAGGTACCCTGTGACCGCACGAAGTATGTGTGGGTACCCTGCGACCGGACGAAGTATGTGTGGGTACCCTGCGACCGGACGAAGTATGTGTGGGTACCCTGCAACCGGACGAAGTATGTATAGGTACCCTGCGACCGCACGAAGTATGTGTGGGTACCCTGCGACCGGACGAAGTATGTGTGGGTACCCTGCGACCGCACGAAGTATGTGTGGGTACCCTGCGACCGGACGAAGTATGTGTGGGTACCCTGCTGCCTGACGAAGTATGTGTTGGTACCCTGCGACCGCACGAAGTATGTGTGGGTACCCTGCGACCGGACGAAGTATGTGTGGGTACCCTGCTGCCTGACGAAGTATGTGTGGGTACCCTGCGACCGTACGAAGTATGTATAGGTACCCTGCGACCGCACGAAGTATGTATACGTACCCTGCGACCGCACGAAGTATGTGTGGGTACCCTGCGACCGCACGAAGTATGTGTAGGTACCCTGCGACCGCACGTAGGATGTGTAGGTACCCTGCTGCCTGACGAAGTATGTGTGGGTACCCTGCGACCGCACGAAGTATGTGTGGGTACCCTGCGACCGGACGAAGTATGTATAGGTACCCTGCGACCGCACGAAGTATGTGTGGGTACCCTGCGACCGCACGAAGTATGTGTGGGTACCCTGCGACCGCACGAAGAATTTGTGGGTACCCTGTGACCAAACGAAGTATGTATAGGTACCCTGCGACCAAACGAAGTATTTGTGGGTACCCTGCTGCCTGACGAAGTATGTGTGGGTACCCTGCGACCGGACGAAGTATGTGTGAGTACCCTGCGACCGGACGAAGTATGTGTGGGTACCCTGCGACCAAACGAAGTATGTGTGAGTACCCTGCGACCGTACGAAGTATGTGTAGGTACCCTGCGACCGCACGAAGTATGTGTGGGTACCCTGCTGCCTGACGAAGTATGTGTGGGTACCCTGCGACCGCACGAAGTATGTGTGGGTACCCTGCGACCGGACGAAGTATGTACAGGTACCTTGCGACCGCACGAAGTATGTGTGGGTACCCTGCGACAGCACGAAGTATGTGTGGGTACCCTGCGACCGCACGAAGAATTTGTGGGTATCCTGCGACCAAACGAAGTATGTATAGGTACCCTGCGACCGCACGAAGTATTTGTGGGTACCCTGCTGCCTGACGAAGTATGTGTGGGTACCCTGCGACCGGACGAAGTATGTGTGAGTACCCTGTGACCGGACGAAGTATGTGTGGGTACTCTGCGACCAAACGAGTTATGTGTGAGTACCCTGCGACCGCACGAAGTATGTGTGGGTACCCTGCGACCGCACGAAGTATGTGTAGGTACCCTGTGACCGTACGAAGTATGTGTAGGTACCCTGCGACCGCACGAAGTATGTGTGGGTACCCTGCTGCCTTACGAAGTATGTGTGGGTACCCTGCGACAAGACGAAGTATGTGTGGGTACTCTGCGACCGCACGAAGTATGTATAGGTACCCTGCGACCGCACGATGTATGTGTGGGTACCCTGCGACCGGACGAAGTATGTATAGGTACCCTGCGACCGCACGAAGTATGTGTGGGTACCCTGCGACCGCACGAAGTATGTGTGGGTACCCTGCTGCCTTACGAAGTATGTGTGGGTACCCTGCGACCGGACGAAGTATGTATAGGTACCCTGCGACCGCACGAAGTATGTGTGGGTACCCTGCGACCGGACGAAGTATGTGTGGGTACCCTGCGACCGCACGAAGTATGTATAGGTACCCTGCGACTGCACGAAGTATGTGTGGGTACCCTGCGACCGGACGAAGTATGTGTGGGTACCCTGCGACCAGACGAAGTATGTGTGAGTACCCTGCGACCGGACGAAGTATGTGTGGGTACCCTGCTGCCTGACAAAGTATGTGTGGGTACCCTGCGACCGCACGAAGTATGTGTGGGTACCCTGCGACCACACGAAGTATGTATAGGTACCCTGTGACCGCACGAAGTATGTGTGGGTACCCTGCGACCGGACGAAGTATGTGTGGGTACCCTGCAACCGGACGAAGTATGTATAGGTACCCTGCGACCGCACGAAGTATGTGTGGGTACCCTGCGACCGCACGAAGTATGTATAGGTACCATGTGACCGCACGAAGTATGTGTGGGTACCCTGCGACCGGACGAAGTATGTGTGGGTACCCTGCGACCGGACGAAGTATGTGTGGGTACCCTGCAACCGGACGAAGTATGTATAGGTACCCTGCGACCGCACGAAGTATGTGTGGGTACCCTGCGACCGGACGAAGTATGTGTGGGTACCCTGCGACCGCACGAAGTATGTGTGGGTACCCTGCGACCGGACGAAGTATGTGTGGGTACCCTGCTGCCTGACGAAGTATGTGTTGGTACCCTGCGACCGCACGAAGTATGTGTGGGTACCCTGCGACCGGACGAAGTATGTGTGGGTACCCTGCTGCCTGACGAAGTATGTGTGGGTACCCTGCGACCGTACGAAGTATGTATAGGTACCCTGCGACCGCACGAAGTATGTATACGTACCCTGCGACCGCACGAAGTATGTGTGGGTACCCTGCTGCCTGACGAAGTATGTGTGGGTACCCTGCGACCGCACGAAGTATGTGTGGGTACCCTGCGACCGCACGAAGTATGTGTGGGTACCCTGCGACCGCACGAAGTATGTGTGGGTACCCTGCGACCGCACGAAGTATTTGTGTGTACCCTGCGACCGCACGAAGTATGTGTGAGTACCCTGCTGCCTGACGAAGTATGTATAAGTACCTTGCGACCGCACGAAGTATGTGGGGTACCCTGCGACCGGACGAAGTATGTATAGGGACCCTGCGACCGCACGAAGTATGTGTGGGTACCCTGTGACCGCACGAAGTATGTGTGGGTACCCTGCGACCGGACGAAGTATTTGTGGGTACCCTGCGACCGCACGAAGTATGTGTAGGTACCCTGCGACCGCACGAAGTATGTGTGGGTACCCTGCGACCGCACGAAGTATGTGTTGGTACCCTGCGACCGGACGAAGTATGTGTGGGTACCCTGCGACCGCACGAAGTATGTGTGGGTACCCTGCGACCGGCCGAAGTATGTGTGGGTACCCTGCGACCGCACGAAGATTATATAGGTACCCTGCGACTGGACGAAGTATGTATAGGTACCCTGCGACCGCACGAAGTATGTGTTGGTACCCTGCGACCACAAGAAGTATGTGTGAGTACCCTGCGACCGCACGAAGTATGTGTGGGTACCCTGCTGCCTGACGAAGTATGTGTGGGTACCCTGCGACCGCACGAAGTATGTGTGGGTACCCTGCGACCGGACGAAGTATGTATAGGTACCCTGCGACCGCACGAAGTATGTGTGGGTACCCTGCGACCGCACGAAGTATTTGTGGGTACCCTGCGACCGCACGAAGTATGTGTGGGTACCCTGCGACCGAACGAAGTATGTGTGGGTACCCTGCGACCGCACGAAGTATGTGTGGGTACCCTGCGACCGCACGAAGTATTTGTGGGTACCCTGCGACCGCACGAAGTATGTGTGGGTACCCTGCTGCCTGACGAAGTATGTGTGGGTACCCTGCGACCGCACGAAGTATGTGTGGGTACCCTGCGACTGGACGAAGTATGTATAGGTACCCTGCGACCGCACGAAGTATGTGTTGGTACCCTGCGACCGGACGAAGTATGTGTGAGTACCCTGCGACCGCACGAAGTATGTGTGGGTACCCTGCTGCCTGACGAAGTATGTATAGGTACGAAGTATGTGTGGGTACCCTGCGACCGCACGAAGAATGTGTGGGTACCCTGCGACTGGACGAAGTATGTATAGGTATCCTGCGACCGCACGAAGTATGTGTTGGTACCCTGCGACCGGACGAAGTATGTGTGAGTACCCTGCGACCGCACGAAGTATGTGTGGGTACCCTGCGACTGGACGAAGTATGTATAGGTACCCTGCGACCGCACGAAGTATGTGTGGGTACCCTGCGACTGGACGAAGTATGTATAGGTACCCTGCGACCGCACGAAGTATTTGTGGGTACCCTGCGACCGCACGAAGTATGTGTGGGTACCCTGCTGCCTGACGAAGTGTGTGTGGGTACCCTGCGACCGCACGAAGTATGTGTGGGTACCCTGCGACTGGACGAAGTATGTATAGGTACCCTGCGACCGCACGAAGTATGTGTGGGTACCCTGCTACCGGACGAAGTATGTGTGGGTACCCTGCGATCGCACGAAGTATGTGTGGGTACCCTGCTACCGAACGAAATATGTGTGGGTACCCTGCGACCGAACGAAATATGTGTGGGTACCCTGCGACCACAAGAAGTATGTATGGGTACCCTGCGACTGCACGAAGTATTTGTGAGTACCTTGCGACCGCACGAAGTATGTGTGGGTACCCTGCTGCCTGACGAAGTATGTGTGGGTACCCTGCGACCGCACGAAGTATGTGTGGGTACCCTGCGACTGGACGAAGTATGTATAGGTACCCTGCGACCGCACGAAGTATGTGTTGGTACCCTGCGACCGGACGAAGTATGTGTGAGTACCCTGCGACCGCACGAAGTATGTGTGGGTACCCTGCTGCCTGACGAAGTATGTGTGGGTACCCTGCGACCGCACGAAGTATGTGTGGGTACCCTGCGACCGAACGAAGTATGTATAGGTACCCTGCGACCGCACGAAGTATGTGTGGGTACCCTGCGACCGTACGAAGTATGTGTGGGTACCCTGCGATCGCACGAAGTATGTGTTGGTACCCTGCTACCGAACAAAATATGTGTGGGTACCCTGCGACCGAACGAAATATGTGTGGGTACCCTGCGACTGCACGAAGTATTTGTGGGTACCCTGCGTCCGGACGAAGTATTTGTGGGTACCCTGCGTCCGGACGAAGTATGTGTGGGTACCCTGCGACCGGACGAAGTATGTGTGGGTACCCTGCGACCGCACGACGTATGTGTGGGTACCCTGCGACCGCACGAAGTATGTGTGGGTACCCTGCGACCGCACGAAGTATGTGTGGGTACCCTGCGACCACAATAAGTATGTATAGGTACCCTGCGACCGCACGAAGTATGTGTGGGTACCCTGCGACCACAAGAAGTATGTATAGGTACCCTGCGACCGCACGAAGTATGTGTGGGTACCCTGCGACCGCACGAAGTATGTGTGGGTACCCTGCGACCGGACGAAGTATGTGTGGGTACCCTGCTGCCTGACGAAGTATGTGTGGGTACCCTGCGACCGCACGAAGTATGTATAGGTACCCTGCGACCGGACGAAGTATGTGTGGGTACCCTGCGACCACAAGAAGTATGTATAGGTACCCTGCGACCGCACGAAGTATGTGTGGGTACCCTGCGACCGGACGAAGTATGTGTGAGTACCCTGCGACCGCACGAAGTATGTGTGGGTACCCTGCGACCGCACGAAGTATTTGTGGGTACCCTGCGACCGCACGAAGTATGTGTGGGTACCCTGCTGCCTGACGAAGTATGTGTGGGTACCCTGCGACCGGACGAAGTATGTATAGGTACCCTGCGACCGCACGAAGTATGTGTGGGTACCCTGCGACCGCACGAAGTATTTGTGGGTACCCTGCGACCGCACGAAGTATGTGTGGGTACCCTGCGACCGAACGAAGTATGTGTGGGTACCCTGCGACCGCACGAAGTATGTGTGGGTACCCTGCGACCACAAGAAGTATGTATAGGTACCCTGCGACCGCACGAAGTATGTGTGGGTACCCTGCGACGGGACGAAGTATGTGTGAGTACCCTGCGACCGCACGAAGTATTTGTGGGTACCCTGCGACCGGACGAAGTATTTGTGGGTACCCTGCGTCCGGACGAAATATGTGTGGGTACTCTGCGACCGGACGAAGTATGTGTTGGTACCCTGCGACCGCACGAAGTATGTGTGGGTACCCTGCGACCGCACGAAGTATGTATAGGTACCCTGCGACCGGGCGAAGTATGTGTGGGTACCCTGCGACCGCACGAAGTATGTGTGGGTACCCTGCGACCGGACGAAGTATGTGTGGGTACCCTGCGACCGCACGAAGTATGTGTGGGTACCCTGCGACCGCAACGAAGTATGTATAGGTACCCTGCGACCGCACGAAGTATGTGTGGGTACCCTGCGACCGGACGAAGTATGTGTGAGTACCCTGCGACCGCACGAAGTATTTGTGGGTACCCTGCGACCGGACGAAGTATTTGTGGGTACCCTGCGTCCGGACGAAATATGTGTGGGTACTCTGCGACCGGACGAAGTATGTGTTGGTACCCTGCGACCGCACGAAGTATGTGTGGGTACCCTGCGACCGCACGAAGTATCTGTGGGTACCCTGCGACCGGACGAAGTATGTGTGGGTACCCTGCGACCGCACGAAGTATATATAGGTACCCTGCGACCGCACGAAGTATGTGTGGGTACCCTGCGACCGGACGAAGTATGTGTGAGTACCCTGCGACCGCACGAAGTATGTGTGGGTACCCTGCGACCGCACGAAGTATGTGTGGGTACCCTGCTGCCTGACGAAGTATGTGTGGGTACCCTGCGACCGCACGAAGTATGTGTGGGTACCCTGCGACCGGACGAAGTATGTATAGGTACCCTGCGACCGCACGAAGTATGTGTGTGTACCCTGCGACCGGACGAAGTATGTGTGGGTACCCTGCGATCGCACGAAGTATGTGTGGGTACCCTGTGACCGAACGAAATATGTGTGGGTACCCTGCGACCGCACGAAGTACGTGTGGGTACCTTGCCACCGGACGAAGTATTTGTGGGTACCCTGCGTCCGGACGAAATATGTGTGGGTACTCTGCGACCGGACGAAGTATGTGTTGGTACCCTGCGACCGCACGAAGTATGTGTGGGTACCCTGCGACCGCACAAAGTATGTGTGGGTACTCTGCGACCGCACGAACTATGTGTGGGTACCCTGCGACCGGACGAATATGTGTGGGTACCCTGCGACCGGACGAAGTATGTGTGGGTACCCTGCGATCGCACGAAGTATGTGTGGGTACCCTGTGACCGAACCAAATATGTGTGGGTACCCTGCGACCGTACGAAGTATGTGTGGGTACCCTGCGCCAGGACGAAGTATGTGTGGGTACCCTGCGACCGCACGAAGTATGTGTGGGTACCCTGCGACCGCACGAACTATGTGTGGGTACCCTGACGTCAGAGAGTGGCAGGAAGAAATTCACTCACACTACAACCATTTTTTTCTGTCTTTCTTTTTTCCCGCTCACTCCCACACTTTCTTTCTTAATTATTAATAGACGCTAATATTCCCCCCCCCTCCCTATGGCCGTTCTGTTATCATGATAGGCATTCCCTCCTCCTTTCGGGGGGGTTTCGGCATTCGCCGGTGTGAGCGCTTCAGGCCAAATCTGGCGAGGGGGAATGTCGGCATTCGGCGGCTCAGGCCAATCTGGGGAGGGGAGGAGGGAAATGTCGGCATTCGGCGGTATGAGCGATCGCCTGTGGGGCGCCTCAGGCGAAATTTGCGGATGGGGCGTATTGGCATACGCCGGTGAGGCAGGCGAAATTTGGGGGAGGGGGAGTGTCGGTATTCGCCGGTGTCAGCGCCTCGGGCGAAATTTGGGGGGAGTCGTCGGTGAGACAGATCCCGACCTTGGGGGTATATCAACCGGTACTTTAGGGGAGAGGAAGTGAGCTAAAGGAAAAGGGATTAAAAAATAAAATGATAATCTGATTTTTGATTCGACAGTGTAAGATCGACACCTATCGGATAGGACTAGATATACACTTGATCTCAAGGAAATGCCGAGAACAGATACTACACTTTGATCTTAGCCAAAAGGCCGAAATTCAAAAACTTAATGTGATTTACGGGACTATTTATAACCAATCTACACCTGAACAACGGTCTATCCACAGTGTAGTATCTGTTTTGATTATGCACTCCATAATCGTCTTGGCTTCATTCCGCCGGTCTATGGAAAAACGATTCACTCGCTGACAGTCAACCGGACCACTTTCCGACAAAAGGTAGCAGTTTTTTCGTATTTTACACCACTTTTTCAACGTTAATATATAGTAAATTCGAAATAATCTAATGTATTTATGTACTAATCCGATAAAAATGCAGAATCACTGTAAACATCCCATAATCCCTTGCCGGATGTACCCGATCTTGCCCGACATTCAGCCCGGTTGTATCAGATCATCCAATAACTTCTGTCCGGATAAATAAATAACAACATAGGAATCCTACGTTATAAGTGTGTAGTGAAACAAGGGTTGCTCAATCACATCCGCACCTGTCCAATAATCCTATGCTGGATGTACCCGGTCTTGCCCTAAATTGTGTCCGGTTATATCAGGTCATAGTACTCGGCGTTGTCCGGGAAAAAAGTGCTCAATGTCCTAGATAGAGCTACTGTAGAGATAGGTTTGGATAATATTTTAACAGCATCTACGCTGAAAAGGATGGGGGAATCGATAAGAGTTATTTCAGTAGTGCTCAGGAGGCCTCTTTGATTTTCAAAGTACTCGGCGTTGTCCGGGAAAAAAGTGCTCAATGTCCTAGATAGACCTACTGTAGTGATAGGTTTGCATAATATCTTAACAGCATCTACGCTGAAAAGGATGGGGGGATCGATAAGAGTTATTTCAGTAGTGCTCAGGAGGCCTCTTTGATTTTCAAATACTCGGCGTTGTCCGGGAGAAAAGTGCTCAATGTCCTAGATAGAGCTACTGTAGTGATAGGTTTGGAAAATATTTTAAAGCCATCTTCGTTCCCCTTTGGACTATTTGGCAGATCAAAAGGAGGGATACCTAAGTGATTTCAGTAGTCCTCAGGAGGCCTCCTTTGTTATCAAAGTACTCAGCGTTGTCCGGGAGAAAAGCGCTCAATGTCCTAGATAGAGCTACTGTAGTGATAGGTTTGGAAAATATTTTAACGCTATCTTCGTTCCCCTTTGGACTATTTCGCAGATCAGAAGGAGAGAGGATACCTAAGTAATTTCAGTAGTCCTCAGAAGGCCTCCTTGATTATCAAAGTACTCGACGTTGTCCGGGAGAAAAGTGCTCAATGTCCTAGATAGAGCTACTGTAGTGATAGGTTTGGATAATATTTTAACAGCATCTACGCTGAAAAGGATGGGGGAATCGATAAGAGTTATTTCAGTAGTGCTCAGGAGGCGTCTTTGATTTTAAAATACTCGGCGTTGTCCGGGAGAAAAGTTCTGAATGTCCTTAATAGAGATACTGTAGTGATAGGTTTTGAAAATATTTTAACGCCATCTTCGTTCCCCTTTGGACTATTTGGCAGATCAGAAGGAGAGAGGATTCTTAAGTGATTTCAGTAGTCCTCAGGAGGCTTCTTTGATTTTCAAAGTACACGGCGTTGTCCGGGAGAAAATTGCTCAATGTCCTAGATAGAGCTACTGTAGTGATAGGTTTGGATAATATTTTAACAGCATCTACGCTGAAAAGGATGGGGGAATCGATATAAGTTATTACAGTAGTTCTCAGGAGGCGTCTTTGATTATCAAAGTACTCGGCGTTGTCCGGGAGAAAAGTGCTCAATATCCTAGATAGAGCTACTGTAGTGATAGGTTTGGAAAATATTTTAACGCCATCTTCGTTCCCCTTTAGACTATTTGGCAGATCAGAAGGAGAGAGGATACCTAAGTGATTTCAGTAGTACTCAGGAGGCCTCCTTGATTTTCAAAATACTCGGCGTTGTCCGGGAGAAAATTGCTAAATGTCCTAGATAGAGCTACTGTAGTGATAGGTTAGGATAATATTTTAACAGCATCTACGCTGAAAAGGATGGGGGAATCGATAAGAGTTATTTAAGGAGTGCTCATGAGGCCTCCTTGATTTAAAAATTACTCGGCGTTGTCCGGGAGAAAAGTTCTGAATGTCCTTAATAGAGATACTGTAGTGATAGGTTTTGAAAATATTTTAACGCCATCTTCGTTCCCCTTTGGACTATTTGGCAGATCAGAAGGAGAGAGGATTCTTAAGTGATTTCAGTAGTCCTCAGGAGGCTTCTTTGATTTTCAAAGTACTCGGCGTTGTCCGGGAGAAAATTGCTCAATGTCCTAGATAGAGCTACTGTAGTGATAGGTTTGGATAATATTTTAACAGCATCTACGCTGAAAAGGATGGGGGAATCGATATAAGTTATTACAGTAGTGCTCAGGAGGCGTCTTTGATTATCAAAGTACTCGGCGTTGTCCGGGAGAAAAGTGCTCAATATCCTAGATAGAGCTACTGTAGTGATAGGTTTGGAAAATATTTTAACGCCATCTTCGTTCCCCTTTGGACTATTTGGCAGATCAGAAGGAGAGAGGATACCTAAGTGATTTCAGTAGTGCTCAGGAGGCCTCCTTGATTTTCAAAGTACTCGGCGTTGTCCGGGAGAAAATTGCTGAATGTCCTAGATAGAGCTACTGTAGTGATAGGTTAGGATAATATTTTAACAGCATCTACGCTGAAAAGGATGGGGGAATCGATAAGAGTTATTTAAGGAGTGCTCATGAGGCCTCCTTGATTTAAAAATTACTCGGTGTTGTCCGGGAGAAAAGTGGTCAATATCCTAGATAGAGCTACTGTAGTGATAGGTTTTGAAAATATTTTAACGCCATCTTCGTTCCCCTTTGGACTATTTATCAGATCAAAAGGAGGGATACCTAAGTGATTTCAGTAGTCCTCAGGAGGCCTCCTTGATTTTCAAAGTATTTGGCGTTGTCCGGGAGAAAAGTGTTCAATGTCCTTGATCGAGCTACTGTAGTGATAGGTTTGGATAATATTTTAACAGCATCTACGCTGAAAAGGATGGGGGAATCGATAAGAGTGATTTCAGTAGTGCTCAGGAGGCCTCCTTGATTTTCAAAGTACTCGGCGTTGTCCGGCAGAAAAGTGGTCAATATCCTAGATAGAGCTACTGTAGTGATAGGTTTGGAAAATATTTTAATGCCATCTTCGTTTCCCTTTGGACTATTTGGCAGATCAGAAGGAGAGAGGATACCTAAGTTATTTCAGTAGTGCTCATGAGGCCTCTTTTATTTTTAAAGTACTCGGCGTTGTCCGGGAGAAAATTGTTCAATGTCCTAGATAGAGCTACTGTAGTGATAGGTTTGGATAATATTTTAAGAGCATCTACGCTGAAAACCTATTTAGCATTCGCACCGCGACAGCAATAGGTACGTATTTAGCATTCAGCGGTGGCGATAGGAAGTATATAGCATGTGCACATGGGCGGCAATAAATATGTATATAGCATGCGCATCGGGAGTATTAAAAAAATTGGGGGGGAGGCAAAACATTTATTTTTTCTTTTATCTTTTTCATTGAAAATATTTATGTGTATGGGGGAGAATGAAAAAAAAACATTTTCGGGGGAGGGGGCTAAAAAATTTTTTTTTTTTTCTTTTTTAAAATAAAAATATATCTATGTATGGGGGGAACATAAAATTTTTGGGGTGTAAGGGGTCAAAAATTTTTCTTTTTTTTTTCCTTTAAATTAAAAATATTTCTAAGTATGTGGGAGGATAGAAAAAAAATTTTCCTGTGGGGAGGCAAACAAATGTATTTTTTTCTGTTTGTAACTAAAAATATTTATATTTATGATAGTGACAATACATAAATGAACACTATTTTGTTTTTCTAACACGACAGGGCCGAATAAATATAAGTTCTTACGTATGCGAACTGGGCTGGAGATTGGTACATATATAGTATGTGTACCCTTGCAGAGATAGGTAAGTATGTAGTATGCGCACCAGAGCCGCGATAGGTACGAATATAGTATGCACACCGGGTCGGCGATAGGTTTATATATAGTATGTGTACCGGGGTGGCAATAGGTACTATATAGTAGTGCATAGGGGTGGCTATAGCTACGTATTTAGCATTCGCACCGGGGTTGCGATAGGTATGTATTCAGCAATCGCACCGGGGTGGCGATATGTACATATTTAGTATTCGCACTGGGGCAGTGATAGGTACATATGGTGTATGAACACCTGGGCGGCAATATGTACGTATTTAGCATTCATCCCTGGGCGGAGATAGGTACTTATTTAGCATTCAGCGGTGGCGATAGGTACGTATATAGCATGTGCATATGGGCGGCAATAAGTACGTGATAGGTATGGGGCAGCGATCGGTTCATATATAGCACGCGCACCGGGGCAGCGATAGGTACGTATATAGCACGCGCACCGGGGCGGCGAAAGGTACGTATTTAGCATTCACACCGGGGCGGCGATAGGTATGTATTTAGCATTCACACCGGGGCGGCGATAGGTATGTATTTAGCATTCACACCGGGGCGGCGATAGGTATGTATTTAGCATTCGCACCGGGGCGGCGATAGGTATGTATTTAGCATTCGCACCGGGGCGGCGACAGGTATGTATTTAACATTCGCACCGGGGCGGCGATAGGTATGTATTTAGCATTCGCATCGGGGTGGTGATATGTACGTATTTAGCTTCCGCACCGGGGCGGTGATAGGTACGTATTTAGAATTCACACAGGAGCGGCGATAGGTACGTATTCAGAATTCAGGGGTGGCGATAGCTACGTATATAGCATGTACACATGGGCAGCAATAAGTACGTACATAGCATGCGCACCGGGGCGGCGATCAGTACATATATAGCACGTGCACCGGGGCGGCAATAGGTACGTATATAGCACGTGCACCAGAACGGCGAAAGGTATGTATTTCGCATTCGCACCAGGGTGGTGATAGGTACGTATTTAGCATTCGCACCGGGGCGGCTATAGGTGCGTATTTAGCATTCACACCAGGGCGGCTATAGGTACGTATTTAGCATTCGCATCGGGCCGGCGATAGGTACGTATTTAGCATTCGCACCAAAGTGGTGATAGTTACGTATTTAGAAATTCGCACCAATGCGGCAATATGTACATATTAATTATTCCCACTAGGGCAGCGATAGGTACTTATGTAGCATGCACACCGGGGCGGCGATAGGTACTATTTAGGATTCGCACCGGGGCGGTGATTGGTACTTAAATAGTATCTGAACTGGGGCGGCGATAGGTACGTATATAGTATGTGCACTGGGGCGGCGATAGGTACGTATATAGTAAGCGCACCGGGGTGATGATAGATACGTATATAGCATGAACACCGGGGTGGAGATAAGTACCTATATAGAAGGCGCAGATAGAGGTGTTACTTTTTATAGAAATATATCATACTATTGCCCTGGGCAACGTAGGAGAAATTGTGGGGAAAGAACAGCTTTCGCAAAAGGCAAAATTAGAAAGTAGCGGTGAAATGCGGCGACCAGGGAAGAGAAAGGTAGAAAGATAAAGAGACGGCTATAGAGAAGGGGGGGGGGGGAGAAATAGAAGTTTGTATATAAAGATGTTACACACACGATTTTTCTTCAATTATATGTTTTAATGACCCCGAGCAACGCCGGGTAGCCCCGCTAGTCTCTTATATAAAGGGCAGTTGTCTGTTTGTATGTTTGTTTGTTTGTTTGTTTGTATGTCCAGTATCTCCTCAAAAACTACCCGACGACATGTCAAAAAGTTGACATCTACAGGACCGCACAAATCCCGGATGTAAAATATCTAAAAATCGCGAAAATCGATTCACTCGCTGACAGTCAACCGGACCACTTTCCGACAAAAGGTAGCAGTTTTTTTCGTATTTTTCACGAAATTTCAACGTTAATATGTAGTAAATTCGAAATAATCTAATGTATTTATGTACTAATCCGATAAAAATGCAGAGTCATTGTAAACATCCCATAATCCCTTGCCGGATGTACCCGGTCTTGCCCTAAATTGTGTCCGGTTGTATCAGATCATCCAATAACTTCTGTCCGGTTGCATCAATAACAACATAGGAATCCTACGTTAAGAGTGTGTAGTGAAACAAGGGTTGCTCAATCACATCCGCACCTGTCCCATAATCCCTTGCCGGATGTACCCGGTCTTGCCCTAAATTGTGTCCGGTTATATCAGGTCATCATGACGTCAGAGAGCGGCAGTTTTTCATTTCTGTGAATTTTTCCCTCTCACACTTTCTTTCTTAATTATTAATAGACGATAATATTCCCCCCCCCTCCCTCCCTCCCTGTGGCCGTTCTGTTATCATGATAGGAATTACCTCCTCCTTTCAGGCCAAATTGGGGGGGGGGGAGGTACGGTATTCGCCGGTGTGAGCATTACCTCCTCCTTTTTTGAGAAGTGTAGGGGTAGGGTAGTATCGGTTCCGTTGTCAAGATGTGCTCATCCCATGAATTACCTCCTCCTTTTTTGAGAAGTGTTGAGGTAGGGTCGTATCGGTTCCGTTGTCATGATGCCCTCATCCCATGAATTACCTCCTCCATTTTTGAGAAGTGTTGAGGTAGGGTCGTATCGGTTCCGTTGTCATGATGCCCTCAGCCCATGAATTACCTCCTCCTTTTTTGAGAAGTGTTGAGGTAGGGTCGTATCGGTTCCGTTGTCATGATGCCCTCATCCCATGCATTATCTCCTCCTTTTTTTGAGAAGTGTTGAGGTAGGGTCGTATCGGTTCCGTTGTCATGATGCCCTCATCCCATCCATTATCTCCTCCTTTTTTGAGAAGTGTTGAGGTAGGGTCGTATCGGTTCCGTTGTCATGATGCCCTCATCCCATCCATTATCTACTCCTTTTTTGAGCAGTGTTGAAGTGTGAGCGACTCAGGCGAAATCCGGGAAGGGGGAATGTCGGCATTCGTCGGTATGAGCGCCTCAGGCGAAATCTGGGGAGGGGGAATGTCGGCATTCGCCGGTATGAGCGCCTCAGGACTATTTGGCAGATCAGAAGGAGAGAGAATACTTAAGGGATTTCAGTAGTGCTCATGAAGCCTCCTCGATTTTCAAAGTACTCGGCGTTGTCCGGGAGAAAAGTGCTCAATATCCTAGATAGAGCTACTGTAGTGATAGGTTTAGAAAATATTTTAACGCCATCATCGTTCCCCTTTGGACAATTTTGCAGATGAAAACGAGGAGGGATACCTAACTGATTTCAGTAGTCCCCAGGAGGCCTCTTTGATTTTCAAAGTACTCGGCGTTGTCCGGGAAAAAAGTGCTCAATGTCCTA
Source organism: Sepiola atlantica (assembly GCA_963556195.1). Taxonomy (NCBI): domain Eukaryota; kingdom Metazoa; phylum Mollusca; class Cephalopoda; order Sepiida; family Sepiolidae; genus Sepiola; species Sepiola atlantica. The sequence goes on from OY744527.1 coordinate 65,678,071, forward strand.
GATAGAGCTACTGTGGTGATAAGTTCGGATAATATTTTAACAGAATCTACGCTGTAAAGGATGGGGGAATGGATAAGAGTTATTTCAGTAGTCCCCAGGAGGCCTCTTTGATTTTGAAATACTCGGCGTTGTCCGGGAGAAAAGTGCTCAATATCCTAGATAGAGCTACTGTAGTGATAGGTTTGGAAAATATTTTAACGCCATCTTCGTTCCCCTTTGGACTATTTCGCAGATCAGAAGAAGAGAGGATACCTAAGGGATTTCAGGAGTGCTCATGAAGCCTCTTCGATTTTCAAAGTACTCGGCGTTGTCCGGGAGAAAAGTTCTCAATATCCTAGATAGAGCTACTGTAGTGATAGGTTTAGAAAATATTTTAACGCCATCTTCGTTCCCTTTTGGACAATTTTGCAGATGAAAAGGAGGAAGGATACCTAACTGATTTCAGTAGTCCCCAGGAGGCCTCTCTGATTTTTAAAGTACTCGGCGTTGTCCGGGAAAAAAGTGCTCAATATCCTAGATAGAGCTACTGTAGTGATAGGTTTAGAAAATATTTTAACGCCATCTTCGTTCCCCTTTGGAGAATTTTGCAGATGAAAAGGAGGGAGGATACCTAACTGATTTCAGTAGTCCCCAGGAGGCCTCCTTGATTATCAAAGTACTCGGCGTTGTCCGGGAGAAAAGTGCTCAATGTCCTAGATAGAGCTACTGTAGTGATAGTTTTGGAAAATATTTTAACGCCGTCTTCGTTCCTCTTTGGACTATTTCGCAGATCAGAAGGAGAGAGGATACCTAAGGGATTTCAGGAGTGCTCATGAAGCCTCCTCGATTTTCAAAGTACTCGGCGTTGTCCGGGAGAAAAGTGCTCAATGTCCTAGATAGAGCTACTGTAGTGATAGGTTTTGAAAAATATTTTAACGCCATCTTCGTTCCCCTTTGGACTATTTCACAGATCAGAAAGAGAGAGGATACGTGAGCGATTTCATGGGTGTTCATGAAGCCTCCTCGATTTTCAAAGTACTCGGCGTTGTCCGGGAGAAAAGTGCTCAATATCCTAAATAGAGCTACTGTAGTGATTTGTTTGGAAAATATTTTAACGCCATCTTCGTTCACCTTTGGACTATTTCGCAGATCAGTAGGAGAGAGGATACCTAAGTGATTTCAGTAGTCCCCAGGAGGCTTCCTTGATTATCAAAGTACTCGGCGTTGTCCGGGATAAAAGTGCTCAATGTCCTAGATAGAGCTACTGTAGTGATAGGTTTGGATAATATTTTAACGCCATCTTCGTTTCCCTTTGGACTATTTCGAAGATCAGAAGGAGAGAGGATACCTAAGGGATTTCAGGAGTGCTCATAAAGCCTCCTTGATTTTTAAAGTACCCGGCGTTGTCCAGGAGAAAAGTGCTCAATATCCTAGATAGAGCTACTGTAGTGATAGGTTTAGAAAATATTTTAACGCCATCTTCGTCTCCCTTTGGACAATTTTGCAGATGAAAATAGGGAGGATACCTAACTGATTTCAGTAGTCCCCAGGAGGCCTCTTTGATTTTCAAAGTACTCGGCGTTGTCCGGGAAAAAAATGCTCAATGTCCTAGATAGAGCAACTGTAGTGATAGGTTTGGATAATATTTTAACAGCATCTACGCTGAAAAAGATGGGGTAATCGATAAGAGTTATTTCAGTAGTGCTCAGGAGGCCTCTTTGATTTTGAAATACTCGGCGTTGTCCGGGAGAAAAGTGCTCAATATCCTAGATAGAGCTACTGTAGTGATAGGTTTGGAAAATATTTTAACGCCGTCTTCGTTCCCCTTTGGACTATTTCGCAGATCAGAAGGAGAGAGGATACCTAAGGGATTTCATGGGTGTTCATGAAGACTTCTCGATTTTTAAAGTACTCGGCGTTGTCCGGGAGAAAAGTGCTCAATATCCTAGATAGAGCTACTGTAGTGATAGGTTTGGAAAATATTTTAACGCCATCTTCGCTCCCCTTTGGACTATTTCGCAGATCAGAAGGAGAGAGGATACCTAAGTGATATCAGTATTCCCCAGGAGGCCTCCTTGATTATCAAAGTACTCGGCGTTGTCCGGGAGAAAAGTGCTCAATGTCCTAGATAGAGCTACTGTAGTGATAGGTTTGGAAAATATTTTAACGCCATCTTCGTTCCCCTTTGGACTATTTCGCAGATCAGAAGGAGAGAGGATACCTTAGGGATTTCATGGGTGTTCATGAAGCCTTCTCGATTTTCAAAGTACTCGGCGTTGTCCGGGAGAAAAGTGCTCAATATCCTAGATAGAGCTACTGTAGTGATAGGTTTGGAAAATATTTTAACGCTATCTTCGTTCCCCTTTGGACTATTTCGCAGATCAGAAAATGAGAGGATACCTAAGTCATATCAGTAGTCCCCAGGAGGCCTCCTTGATTATCAAAGTACTCGGCGTTGTCCGGGAGAAAAGTGGTCAATGTCCTAGATAGAGCTACTGTACTGATAGGTTTGGAAAATATTTTAACGCCATCTTCGTTCCCCTTTGGACTATTTCGCAGATCAGAAGGAGAGAGGATACCTTAGGGATTTCAGGAGTGCTCATAAAGCCTCCTCGATTTTCAAATTACTCGGCGTTGTCCGGGAGAAAAGTGCTCAATATCCTAGATAGAGCTACTGTAGTGATAGGTTTAGAAAATATTTTATCGCCATCTTCGTCTCCCTTTGGACAATTTTGCAGATGAAAAGGACGGAGGATACCTAACTGATTTCAGTAGTCCCCAGGAGGCCTCTTTGATTTTCAAAGTACTCGGCGTTGTCCGGGAAAAAAGTTCTCAATGTCCTAGATAGAGCTACTGTAGTGATAGGTTTGGATAATATTTTAACAGCATCTACGCTGAAAAAGATGGGGTAATCGATAAGAGTTATTTCAGTAGTGCTCAGGAGGCCTCTTTGATTTTGAAATACTCGGCGTTGTCCGGGAGAAAAGTGCTCAATATCCTAGATAGAGCTACTGTAGTGATAGGTTTGGAAAATATTTTAACGCCGTCTTCGTTCCCATTTGGACTATTTCGCAGATCAGAAGGAGAGAGGATACCTAAGGGATTTCATGGGTGTTCATGAAGCCTTCTCGATTTTTAAAGTACTCGGCGTTGTCCGGGAGAAAAGTGCTCAATATCCTAGATAGAGCTACTGTAGTGATAGGTTTGGAAAATATTTTAACGCCATCTTCGCTCCCCTTTGGACTATTTCGCAGATCAGAAGGAGAGAGGATACCTAAGTGATATAAGTAGTCCCCAGGAGGCCTCCTTGATTATCAAAGTACTCGGCGTTGTCCGGGAGAAAAGTGCTCAATGTCCTAGATAGAGCTATTGTAGTGATAGGTTTGGAAAATATTTTAACGCCATCTTCGTTCCCCTTTGGACTATTTCGCAGATCAGAAGGAGAGAGGATACCTAAGGGATTTCAGGAGTGCTCATAAAGCCTCCTCGATTTTCAAAGTACTCGGCGTTGTCCGGGAGAAAAGTGCTCAATATCCTAGATAGAGCTGCTGTAGTGATAGGTTTAGAAAATATTTTAACGCCATCTTCGTCTCCCTTTGGACAATTTTGCAGATGAAAATAGGGAGGATACCTAACTGATTTCAGTAGTCCCCAGGAGGCCTCTTTGATTTTCAAAGTACTCGGCGTTGTCCGGGAGAAAAGTGCTCAATGTCCTAGATAGAGCTACTGTAGTGATAGGTTTGGATAATATTTTAACGCCATCTTCGTTCCCCTTTGGACTATTTCGCAGATCAGAAGGAGAGAGGATACCTAAGGGATTTCAGGAGTGCTCATAAAGCCTCCTCGATTTTCAAAGTACACGGCGTTGTCCGGGAGAAAAGTGCTCAATATCCTAGATAGAGCTACTGTAGTGATAGGTTTAGAAAATATTTTAACGCCATCTTCGTCTCCCTTTGGACAATTTTGCAGATGAAAAGGAGGGAGGATACTTAACTGATTTCAGTAGTCCCCAGGAGGCCTCTTTGATTTTCAAAGTACTCGGCGTTGTCCGGGAAAAAAGTGCTCAATGTCCTAGATAGAGCTACTGTAGTGATAGGTTTGGATAATATTTTAACAGCATCTACGCTGAAAAAGATGGGGTAATCGATAAGAGTTATTTCAGTAGTGCTCAGGAGGCCACTTTGATTTTGAAATACTCGGCGTTGTCCGGGAGAAAAGTGCTCAATATCCTAGATAGAGCTACTGTAGTGATAGGTTTGGAAAATATTTAACGCCGTCTTCGTTCCCCTTTGGACTATTTCGCAGATCAGAAGGAGAGAGGATACCTAAGGGATTTCATGGGTGTTCATGAAGCCTTCTCGATTTTTAAAGTACTCGGCGTTGTCCGGGAGAAAAGTGCTCAATATCCTAGATTGAGCTACTGTAGTGATAGGTTTTGAAAATATTTTAACGCCATCTTAGTTCCTCTTTGGACTATTTCGCATATCAGAAGGAGAGAGGATACCTAAGTGATATCAGTAGTCCCCAAGAGGCCTCCTTGATTATCAAAGTACTCGGCGTTGTCCGGGATAAAAGTGCTCAATGTCCTAGATAGAGCTACTGTAGTGATAGGTTTGGATAATATTTTACCGCCATCTTCGTTTCCCTTTGGACTATTTCGAAGATCAGAAGGAGAGAGGATACCTAAGGGATTTCATGCGTGTTCATGAAGCCTCCTCGATTTTCAAAGTACTCGGCGTTGTCCGGGAGGAAAGTGCTCAATATCCTAGATAGAGCTACTGTAGTGATAGGTTTGGAAAATATTTTAACGCCATCTTCGTTCCCCTTTGGACTATTTCGAAGATCAGAAGGAGAGAGGATACCTAAGTGATTTCAGTAGTCCCCAGGATGTCTCCTTGATTATCAAAGTACTCGCCGTTGTCCGGGAGAAAAGTGCTCAATGTCCTAGATAGAGCTACTGTATTGATAGGTTTGGAAAATATTTTAACGCCATCTTCGTTCCCCTTTGGACTATTTCACAGATCAGAAGGAGAGAGGATACCTAAGGGATTTCAGTAGTGCTCATGAATCCTCCTCGATTTTCAAAGTACTCGGCGTTGTCCGGGAGAAAAGTGCTCAATACCTTAGATAGAGCTACTGTAGTGATAGGTTTAGAACATATTTTAACGCCATCTTCGTTCCCCTTTGGACAATTTTGCAGATGAAAAGGAGGGAGCATACCTAAGTGATTTCAGTAGTCCCCAGGAGGCCTCTTTGATTTTCAAAGTACTCGGCGTTGTCCGGGAAAAAAGTGCTCAATGTCCTAGATAGAGCTACTGTAGTGATAGGTTTGGATAATATTTTAACAGAATCTACGCTGAAAAGGATGGGGAATCGATAAGAGTTATTTCAGTAGTGCTCAGGAAGCCTCTTTGATTTTCAAAGTACTCGGCGTTGTCCGGGAAAAAAAGTGCTCAATGTCCTATATAGAGCTACTGTAGTGATAGGTTTGGATAATATTTTAACGCCATATTCGTTCCCCTTTGGACTATTTCGCAGATCAGTAGGAGAGAGGATACCTAAGTGATTTCAGTAGTCCTCAGGAGGCCTCCTTTATTATTAAAGTACTCGGCGTTGTCCGGGAGAAAAGTGCTCAATGTTCTAGATAGAGCTACTGTAGTGATAGGTTTGGAAAATATTTTAACGCCATCTTTGTTTCCCTTTGGACTATTTCGCAGATCAGAAGGAGAGAGGATACGTAAGTGATTTCAGTAGTGCTCATGAGGCCTCCTTGATTATCAAAGTACTCGGCGTTGTCCGGGAGAAAAGTGCTCAATATCCTATATAGAGCTATGATAAAAACTATCATGAGAGGATTGAAAAGGATGAAGACTTTCATGAGAGGATTGAAAATGATGAAGACTTTCATGAGAGGATTGAAAATGATGAAGACTTTCATGAGAGGATTGAAAATGATGAAGACTATCATGAGGGGATTGAAAATGATGAAGACTATCATAAGGGGATTGAAAATGATGAAGAATGTCATGAGAGGATTGAAAATGATGAAGAATGTCATGAGAGGATTGAAAATGATGAAGAATAGACTGACAGGATTGAAAATGATGAAGAATAGACTGACAGGATTGGAAATGATGAAGAATACCATGAGGGGATTTAAAATGATGAATAATATCATGAGGGGATTGAAAATGATGAAGAATATCATGAGGGGATTTAAAATAATGAAGAATTGCATGAGAGGATTGAAAAAATGAAGAATATCATGAGAGGATTGAAAATTATTAAGAATATCATGAGCGGATTGAAAATGATGAGGAATATTACGAGAGGATTGAAAATGAGCAAGAATATTATGAGGGGATTGAAAATGATTAATAGTATGAGGAGATTGAAAATGATGAACAATATTATGAGGGGATTGAAAATGATTAATAGTATGAGGAGATCGAAAATGATGAATATAACGAGGGGAGTTAAAATGATGAAGGATATCATGAGGGGATTCAAAATATATAGTATGAACACCGGGGCGGTTATAAGTACCTATATAGAAGGCGCAGACAGTGGTGGTACTTTTTATAGAAATAAGTCATACTATTGCCCTGTGAAACGTAGGATGAAATGGTGGGGAAGAAACAGCTTTCGCAAAAGGCAAAATTTAAAAGTAGCGACCAGGGTAGAGAAAAGTAGAAAGATAAAGAGACAGCTATAGAGAGAGAAGGAGAGAAATAGAAGTTTTAATATAAAGATGTTACATACGCAATTTTTCTTCAATTATGTTTTTATGACCCCGAGCAACGCCGGGTAGCCCCGCTAGTATATAATAAATCATCAAATAGTTCAAACAATGGATATATATTCCTTGTCTGAATTATTTGATGATTTAATAATATTACACTTTTTCCCAATTTTTATTCTTTATTGAAATCGCTCTGAACAAGGTATGAAGTCACTTGATGTATGTAGCGAACAAGAACAAATATGGTTATCAAAAAGACAGGAGATGTCTCTCGGCCTTAGTTTTTTCTATCCTGTATATTACACATTGACTTTTCAAGATAGGATATAATTTAAAGATAACATTTTAATTTTCTCTCCATTTATATTTATACCAGCTATTGTTAACTAGTACTAAACGAAGATTATTTGATGTTGTATATTGCTTATTTCTTTGTTTTGTTTTACGGGATAACACACTTGTTCGCTCATTTAATGCCGATTCTACTTATTTATATATCGTTTTCTATGTGTCGAGTTCTTAATTCCTGATCCACATAAATTTTACTTTACCAATTTACTGATACCAGTTTATTTTAGTACGAGTGTGTCTTGATAGCGAATGATATTCCGGTTTCTAGATATTTCTACATAAATCAAATCTTTTTAGGAAATATATTATGTTATGTATTTCTGTTCTTTCAAACACTTCTCACATGTTTCTTGTACTATAATTGCTTTCTCTTATAGGATTTAGATTAGTACTATGTTAAATAGGTTGTACGTTGTATAGATGTTTTTACACGTTGCACTACAGGAGATATAAGTGGGAATGTCTTGTATCATGCCGACACTCGTGCGCTTTCCCAATTGCTGACTCGTTTTATCTGAGGCTTAAGATATTTGAAACACTTCCTCATAGCAAGCGGCATAGTTTATAAATGACAAGCAAGGTTGGAGTCTCCACACTTTCTGGTGGGTCCTACAATGGATACCGACGCAAAATAATAAACAGCTTACATCTGTAACCGCTTTAATTCCATTAAAATATTATACTACTATTGAGAAAAGTATCAACACCCCTTACACTGATGTTTGCAAATTACTGATCTCTGTTCCTGGAGGTTCCTCTGGCGATGATATGTATCCTTAAAGTTCCTTTTAATGTGTACAATAGTCTGGTGATACCGGATTAGGCGGGCTGAAGATACAGACCTACACACCAAAAAATGCACCAACATTGATGCTATTGTTTTTTCCTTTCCCTTAGCAAAAGTAAATCCTGTTCTGCAAAGCCAAAAACAAAAACAACATTTTTCCTATTTCTTGATAAATATTTAGAGATATCATAAACTTGAAGTATAAAAACTTTTACAAAAATGATTGTATTCGGCATTAAATAACCCGAAAAAGGTTTATATGCCGTTAAAGAAAACAACCGAACCAAGCAACATGATAAATATTTGAAGATATTAAAAGCTGGAAGCATAAATATTTTTATAAAAATGACAGGATTCATCATTAAATAATTCGAAAAGGGTTGATATGGCGTAAAACAAAACAAAGAAACAAGCAATATATCTATCCAATAGCAACTTGTATTCATTAACTCGTATATAATGGATACATTTGAAGCATATACTGTATTTCGGCATTAAATAACCAAAAATAGTTGATATGACTTAACCAGCACAAACAAAAAGAAAACCACTAGTCGATATATTCATACCACCGGGATGAATGCGCCTGGAGCGTTGTGAAAATACGAGAAGATAAATCCGATAATATTCTGCATTTGAATATTATAGTAAATCGATATCAGTAAGGGACAATAGTATGACTGAAGCAAAAATCAAAACCAACTCCGTGGCCATTAAAAAAGAAAACCAGCACAAAGAGAAACGATTTCAACGACCGTTATTTAATTCTAAAACTTCATTTCTCTTATCGTTTGCCATTCTTCATTTTAATGATAGTTGTCGGTCCACATCGAACGCTTTCGATTTCTCTGCGATTTAACAAGAGAAGCGATTCACAAATGTATAATTATTAGTGTATCGATCTGTTATTGATTACAGAGGGTCGATTAGAGATTATGCAATTGCAGTTGCATCGGGTAGAAAGCGGGTGAAAACAGATGGAACAAAGAATAATCCATATCGATCTCAAATTCTATCGCAGCTAAACATGTGTGCAAGTGATAGCGTTTCAGCTAATGCCGTTAAAAATAAGACTGTTGCAAATCGAGTACATAATTAATATATATATATATATATATATATATATAATTAATTATATCTATTTGTTTTGATCTACATACTATACGTTTTATCCTTACGGGAATCGTCAGTGTAGATATGATTATTCATACCGGTCGCAGGACTCGAACCATGGAAGACGAGTCATATTTTAAACTCAAATTCCGACGCTTAAGCCTAGACGGCCACTATAAACAACCCGATCAATCAGCGAGGGATTACACCTATCAAAAGCAGCCGTCAACCGAGTGTTCGACTGCTGAAGGAACGGGCATTAGAGTTACAATGACGGCTGTGTTACTACTACTCACTACAGTTATCATACATTTAAATAAGGATCACGTCGTAATTAAATTTAATTAATATATATATATATATAGATCTTAAGTAAATTAAATTACAACATGATCTTTTATTTACGTTCGAAGAATTCGGCATAAACAACAGTTTGTGTACGATCGTCTCTGAGACGATATCGGTTTTTATTAAGCCTATGCGTCTTCATGAGCAAAGAGAATAAATGCTAACTTAGCAGCCAACATCGAGCATCAAGACCATAGAGTTATGCACTCGCAGTTATAAGCAACTTAGATACGATGTAGGGGTGTGGACAAGCATATATATATATATATATATATATATATATATATATATATATAAAGTATAAAGGAATACTCAATAAAGATATACTCAATAAAGAATAAAAGGGAAATACCAGTAGAGTGCTCAATTAAATTAAATTAAGTGCGTAATATTTTTATTTTTAAATACAGATTTTAATCAGACATGGACCAGTGGTTTCTGACAAGAAACGGGTTGAATTCCCGATTCACGTCGTCTTCAGCATAGTCTGAAATAGTAAATGATGGAATTTCTTCAAAAATCATCTAACTGTTATGAAACGCTATGTACACAGCATTTTGAAATGGAGAGCCGACGAGAAACGCTTAGGACAGAAAAGCCGTTAAAAGATTCTATATTTAGAAGTAAAGCAAGAACGAAAGAAAGAAAGAAAGAAAGGAGTGGAAAAATAAAAAAATTAAATTTATAATAATAAAATATTACTTTTATATTTATATATATTATTTTCATATATATATATGTAGAAAATAATTAATTAAGGTACGCAACTCTAATTAATTAAATAATCTAAAAAAAGGGGAGGTAACTATTTATCATTATATAAAATGTATATATATGTTTTTATGAATTTCGATCATTTCAATTAATAATTCTCAATTCAAAGTAAAAACATAAATATAGATAAATATATAAATAAAAAATAGAAATATAGATAAATATATAAATACATAAATAAAAAAATCAATATATACATAAAAAATCAATCAATATATAATTAAAATATCAATATATAAATGAAAAATGAATATATAAATAAATCAATATATAGATAACAAATATAAATAAAAAATCTATATAAATAATAAAATATATATAAGTAATAAAATATATATAAATAAAAAAATCAATATATAAATAAAAAATCTCTATATAGAAAAAATATAAAAAAATAAAAAAATCAATATATAAATGAAAAATTCAATATATAAATATAATCATAATATGTAAATAAAGAATCAAAAGTCAAAATGTAAATAAAAATATAAATAAAAATATAAATATATAAAAATAAAAAAATATAAATATAAATATATAATATATATAAATAAATAAATAAATAAAAATAAAAATGTAAATATAAAAATCGAAATATAAATAAATCAATATATAAATAAATAAAAATCATATAAAAATTCAAAAATCAAAATATAAATAAAAATCAATATATAAAAAAATTCATATGTAAATAAGAATTCAAAATTCATATATAGATAAAAAAATGTATATATATGGATAAAAAAATATATATACATATACATAAATAAAAAATCAATATATAAATAAAAAATAAATATATAACCATAAATAATCAATCAATATATAAATAAATATATAAATAAAAAATAAAAAATAAATAAATATACACATACAGATGTACACTTACACACATACATACGCACACACTCACGTACATATATACATATGCATACATATACATATATATATATATATATATATATATATATATATATATATATATATATATATATATATATACATTATATGCACACTCACACACACACAAAAACACTAGATTACACAGATATAAGTCAGTTAGAACGAGATACCATCCTAAATGCCAGACAAACCCTTCTTTTCTTCGAGGGAAGGGCCTGGGTAAAGAAATCAGATCCTGAGGACCCCTTTGACGTTGCAATGGGCGCCCACGATAGTGCGGATATATGCGACCTGGTAGGACTTTATATCTTACACACACTCAAAATTAAGTTTCCCGACCACTTCATCGGATTATACCGAGATGACGGGGTCTGCCTTTCACACAATAAAAACGGACAAATACTAGATAAATTTAGGAAAGACCTCATTCAAACCTTCAAAAGTTTAGGCTTTAAAATCACTATCACTACTAATTTAAACCAAATAGATTTCCTCGATTCTACTCTTAACCTCGAAAATAACACTCACAAACCCTACCATAAACCGAATGAATCACTCCAATATATCCATAAAAGCTCATGCCATCCACCATCAATCCTCAAAAACCTTACTAAAAATATAAGCCTTAGAATTTCAAACCTCTTCTCCAATTATGAAGTTTTCACACAGGCCGCTCCATATTATAATAAAGCCCTCCGCGACAGCGGATTCCACGATGGAATCTCATACATCCCAAACCAGAATATTCCACAGAACAACAACCGCAAAAGGAGGAGATCGATTATCTGGTTTTCGCCACCCTTCTCCAGCAGAACAAAATCAAGAGTAGGTCATATTTTTCTCTCATTATTAAACAAACATTTCCCTCCAACAAACAGTTTACATAAGTTTTTCAATAAAAACACCATCAAGGTCAGCTACTCAACCATGCGGCCTATAAGGAGTTACATCACCAGAGAACAAAGCACGGCAGTCGACACCGGATGCTCATGCCAAAATAAAAATTCTTGCCCCTCGAGGGAAATTGTAAAGTTGACTCAGTTGTATACAAAGCTGCGGTTACGAGTCAAACTGATAACAGTACAGATGTATACTACGGCATGACACAAGGTTCCTTTAAACAAAGGTATTATTCACACCTATATTCCTTTAGATACAAAGATCGCGCAAACACATCTTTGGCTAAACGAATTTGGGAACTAAAAGAAAAAGGAACTCCCTTTTCTATAAATTGGAAAATCATAGAGAGAAAACCCATTTATTCACCTATATCTAATGTTTGCCATTTGTGTAATGCTGAGAAGTTCCATATTAAGGCCATCATGAACCCAAACACCAGATGTTTAAATGTACGCGATGAGGTTTTTAAGGGCTGTATACATCGTAAACAAGCACTCCTTATCTATTGGATGGATCGAGTGACTTAAGCCTTCCTAGAACCCTACATACATTTTTCAGACACTTACACACTTCCACTGCAGACTTCTCGTTCTATGAACCTGATCACAACCCTTTTTCCTTTCTCCATTTTTTCCCTCTTTCTTATTTAAATTTTTAAATTTTTTATATTTTTTTATATTTTTACATTTTTTTAATATATTTTTTTTATATCTTTATATTTTTTTATATATTATTTTTATATATTTTTTTATATATTTTTTTATATATTTTTAAATTTTTAATTTTTAAATTTTATTTCTCAAATCTTTATTTATTTATTTATTTATTATTTATATATGAATTTTATATATTGATTTTTATTTATATATTGATTTTTTATTTTTTATTTATATTTATATATTGATAATTTTTTATTTACACATGCATTTGTTTGTGTGTGTGTGAGTGTGTATATAATGTATATATATATATATATATGTATATGTATGCATATGTATATATGTACGTGAGTGTGTGCGTCTGTATGTGTGTAAGTGTACATGTGTATGTGTATATTTATTTATTTTTGATTTTTTATTTATATATTTATTTATATATTGATTGATTATTTATGGTTATATATTTATTTTTTTCTTATATATTGATTTTTTATTTATGTATATGTATATATATTTTTTTATCTATATATATACATTTTTTTATCTATATATGAATTTTGAATTCTTATTTACATATGAATTTTCTTATATATTGATTTTTTATTTATATTTTGATTTTTGAATTTTTATATGATTTTTATTTATTTATATATTGATTTATTTATATTTCGATTTTTATATTTACATTTTTATTTTTATTTATTTATTTATTTATATATATTATATATTTATATTTATATTTTTTTATTTTTATATATTTATATTTTTATTTATATTTTTATTTACATTTTGACTTTTGATTCTTTATTTACATATTATGATTATATTTATATATTGAATTTTTCATTTATATATTGATTTTTTAATTTTTTTATATTTTTTCTATATAGAGATTTTTTATTTATATATTGATTTTTTTATTTATATATATTTTATTATTTATATATATTTTATTATTTATATAGATTTTTTATTTATATTTGTTATCTATATATTGATTTATTTATATATTGATTTTTCATTTATATATTGATATTTTAATTATATATTGATTGATTTTTATGTATATATTGATTTTTTATTTATGTATTTATATATTTATCTATATTTATATTTTTTATTTATATATTTATCTATATTTATGTTTTTACTTTGAATTGAGAATTATTAATTGAAATGATCGAAATTCATAAAAACATATATATACATTTTATATAATGATAAATAGTTACCTCCCCTTTTTTTAGATTATTTAATTAATTAGAGTTGCGTACCTTAATTAATTATTTTCTACATATATATATATGAAAATAATATATATAAATATAAAAGTAATATTTTATTATTATAAATTTAATTTTTTTTTTTCCACTCCTTTCTTTCTTTCTTTCTTTCTTTCGTTCTTGCTTTACTTCTAAATATAGAATCTTTTAACGGCTTTTCTGTCCTAAGCGTTTCTCGTCGGCTCTCCATTTCAAAATGCTGTGTACATAGCGTTTCATAACAGTTAGATGTTTTTTGAAGAAATCCCATCATATACTATTTCAGACTATGCTGAAGACGACGTGAATCGGGAATTCAACCCGTTTCTTGTCAGAAACCACTTGTCCATGTCTGATTAAAATCTGTATTTAAAAATAAAATATATATATATATATATATATATATGTATATGATGAGGTTGACTTTCTGCGAAGAGTGCAACCGAAACATGTATGCACATATGTAACCAATAATGTTTGTATAAATGAAAAGTTATACTTATAAACAGCTCTACTTGTACTTGAGCACTTTTTATAAACACTTGAGTTTCAATGGATTACAGAAACTAATACAATACATCCACTATATATATATATATATATATATATATATATATATATATATATATATTATGACAATATATGTATTAGCATATACTATCAGTGCTTTTTAAGTAGCAGTCTCTGTAAAAGATTCAGCTCGATGATTGTCAATCAAAAACAACAAAGCATATATAAGTAATTCAGGTTTATTTTATATTCCTATAACCATGTTTTTTATTTATCTATTTACTTTTTTTCACATTCCCCCAAAACATAACATTTCTGTGAGATGTATTTTTGCAGGCCGTCACAAAGAATAAATATTCTTGAATTGAAATGTCCTGATAAAGCCTACACTACACAGTAGGTCATTTTTGGCGATATATATATATATATATATATATATATATATATATATATATATATATATATTCAAAGTTTGAATCGTGATTGGAAACACATCCGAGGAGACTTAGTTAAGGTCGAAATAACTTATAATGTGTACAATCCGAATGTATATTTAGTCTTTTTAAACCTCATAACTCATTCATGCTCTGTTTGAACGGACATAGAGCTCTCTGATTCGAAATCCTATCGAAAATAATCGAACCTGAAAACTATATATATATATATATATATATATATATATATATATATATATATATATGGATTTTATATTAGTAATTTATTTCCGACAGTATTTTATGTATTATGATGAATTGGTTTCGTAATATTATAAAACAAGCGAGTTATTTAGTCCATGGGGCTGGATATAACATTTTCACTTTTGATAAATCTAAATAATTCACTGCATCATTTAAAACGAAGTGTTACCCAAGTTTTGTATTTATTAAACTAATCACTTGTGGCAAAACGCATTGAAGTAGTTCTAATGACTTGTATAGTATTGCAAATTATCGTGCTTTAAAGCGAATAGTAGCTAAATATCGCTAGAATACATTATACAATATCAAGCTATAAGTATTCGAAAAACAGCTGTATACACGGTTTTTGGCCAGATGTAGAAAGTGTTCCATAAACGTAAATTTGCTAATCTTATATTTCAGCATGCCGAGAATGTTATTGTTAAGTAATTGTAATAAATGAAAGTACAACGTTACACCTTAAACACTTGAAAATGTATTATACGTTGGCCGGGAATCAATTTGTTTTACAGAATCAATATGTATAGAAGATTATAATATAAATTTATTAAAAGTAAATAAAGAGTTTTAAAAATCCTATCGTAAAAAAGCCTTTTTATCTATTCGGCATCTTTGAGTGCTCTTCATTTCATCATCGCTTGAACACTTTGTTCCATAAAGGAATTCCTAGAGGAAGTCACAGTAGTGTAAAACAAAGGAGGCTACTATGGACTGTGAGAAAGGTGTGGTAACTGTCTTCAAACTGGTGTCCATTGCTTATTCCTCAATCCGCGTGTGTTAAACTTGTCTAAGTATGTTTGCGTAAATACATATCGGCAATCGTTTGGTAGATATAGTAATAAATCAAGTTCAATTTTGGGTCTCTTTCTCTCTCGAGACACGTTGGATACATCGCTATAAGGGTGCCTGCGCGACTATTTTATAGTGAAGTAAGGGTTCTCTGATAACTAGTCGCACCTTTTCTCAATCGGCATTGTGTAAATCTACTGGAATGAAAAATCTAGAACGACCGGAAACAATGCCAGCATAAGCAAAATACAGGTGTAATTTTTAAGTTTTAATTGTGATAGACGAATTGCATAACCGAGGCCTGAGAGTCTTGTCTACTCAACTATTTCAGCGATAGCTGGCGAAAGTATATATGGATTCATACCTTTCCCAAGTGATGAGAATGAATACGTTCAGATTTTATAGCAGTATTTATATAAATAAGTGTCTTTCGATTGCATGTGTATGCGAGTTCTGTTTCCAATCACGTATACATTCCATTATCTTGTAGACCGTTGTCTTGTCTTTTTACCTAAGAATCAATAATGATATACATTTGGCTGATCAACATTGATTTATATTGATTTACATACAATGAAATCTGTGTAACGTTCTTATTTACATTAAACTAATCGCTATCGATTGTTCGCCTTTCTTTGTACTCTTTTGCTAAACGCCATATTAATTATGAATATAAACATCGCCTTTCCCTATTGATCAACTGTTTACGAAATATCACTGCGGTCTCTTTTGGCGCACAATTTTATTCTTTTTTATTTCTTCTCCCTTTGTCTAATTACTTCAACGCATTTCCATTTTCACTCATCACATGATTCGCTGTCTCTGTACTAGAGACGTTGTCAGTCCGTCATACTGTCAGGCTTCAGTTTTAAATAGCCGTTACATAAAAATAATGAAACAATTAGCGTAATTAATGCTAGACGCGCCCCAAGGTATATATTATATGCTCAATGTGTAATTATAATTTTGGAGGTCTGTAACGATTAAGTCTACAAATTTAATTTTCTTTCATTTCAGTTCATCTGTAACGCTTACATTTGCAGTAGCATTTTAGCTGCTCTATTACATTTTTTTTCAATTAAATGCACCGTCTTTGGGCGATCACGTTTTCTTTTTGATATAATTTTCTTTTGTATTTCAAGTTCAAGCTAGAAATAGCATTTTCGTTGCTCTGTCACGCTTAAACTGTAAATATCATTTTTGTTTCTCTTTCATGCTTAAACTGAAAATATTATTTTCGTTACTCAGTCGCGCTTAAGCTTGGAATATTATTTTCTTAATGCTTGAGCTTTAACGGTCACGCTTAAGGTTATAACTGCCACGCTCAAATTTAAAAAAAGCATTTCTGGTGGTTCTTCACTCTAAAATTGGAAATATCATTTTCTTTGGTCTGTCACGCATAACATTTCATATAATATCTCCTTTATGTCCTTCTCAACCTTTCGTTTCTGTTCAAATACATCTTAAAATCGTTGCTCGTAATATGACTAATTGTGTTTTGGTGTTTATTCTATGAGCAGTCACGCAGCTTGGATTTCTATTCACATATTACAATGCAGAACTTGAAAAATGCTGTTATAACTATAAACGTCTCGTCATATAGTAATGTTGTGGAGGAGCGTATTTGTGGAAATATATACAATACAATTAGAATCGATCTCTTTTCTCTCTGATCACAATCGCGAGCAAACACTTATGATCGCGCATTTTCGATTTCCCATCAACTCGAATACAGATCAGGGAAGACAAGCCAATAAAACGATATTAGTTTATTTATGTAATATTTAGTTTAAGTGATTCTTTCGCCCTATCCGACGTGGCGGGAGCGGTTATTAAACTCATAATTATTTTTTAAGTAAAACTCCCTGGGACATTAAAAGATCTAAGGATAATTTAATACCGCTCCCTTTCCTAAGACGCTCATTATACATATTGATACGTTATATTAGCCAGAAAAGATAAAATAAATAACGAAAATAGCTTTTAGTTTTATAACTTTGCTAACTTACTTGCTATATTTACCTGGTGTTGCCCGGGTAGATACGTATTATCGGTTTGAGGGCTAAGAGAAATATACTTCAAAGTATAATCATGTTTACATTTGTTTTAAATAGGATCTTTAAAAAATAATTTTAGTTCTCTCTCTCTTTTATTTTTCATTTCAATAAATATTCGATTACTACAAATCTAATGTATATTTGTAAAATCTACGAATAAGCGAGAAACACAGACACAGTTTTTATTTACACAGACATTATGCATTTTTATGACATTTAATTTAATTATTTAAGTGTAAATTTATTTCCGTTACATTTAATTGAATCGGTAAATACATTAAAATATACGTTCTAAAGACAGGTATGCTTGATTATATTTTTATCTCTGATTATTTCTCTTTTCGCTATCAACACACATATAGGTTCTTTCTCACACCTGATATAACATCCCTTTTATCACTTTTTTCTATATATCAACACGTGCTAATTTGTAGCAGTAGTAGCGACAGGTAGCGGTTAACAATTTTGTAATTATGCTTGATTTCTCAGCTCGGCGCTGATTGTTGTAAACATTTAACTTCATTTATAGCTTGCCCAATCAGAGGACATCTGTCAGGCGAGATGAGTATGAAACCGGAGTTGGTAAAAGAGAGAGCCAATGAGATTCTTTCTTTTTCTTGGCAAGGAGACGAAACTGAAACAATTAATATACGTTTCTTGGACCAACCCCCAAACTACCCTCTTAAGACGCCACCAAAATCCGCCGTGACGTTGCGGCCCTGGGTTCAACTTCGACAAAACACCAAAGAATCTTCCATGGCGACAACTGCACACACGTAGACTAAATGTAACACACATATACCTACATACACACATGGACCCAGCCTGACTTAAACGGACGTTCTCATACAAACTTTATCATAAACTAACTCTAATCCCTATTTCAGGAAACTTCTTCCGCACACCACATGTACTTTCTAAACTTTTTGTCTTCGTCCATACTCATAGAATTATTCAAGTACTAACACCCTTTTTATTCCCTTTTATTTACACTACAAACGATGACTCAATAAAGTTATCGTCGTCCCTTTTCTATTAATTACTCTCTTTTCTCGTCCGTATATTTTACCCTCCTCCTCATATATATGTGTGAATGCATGTCAGCCGTACGTTGCTACTAAACGAACAGGACGTGACACACTTTTGTTGACGTACGATACCGATACACATTGATTTATAGATGACAGTTGTTGCACGTGATAATATATAGATGCCCTGTTCGCTAAAGAGATGATCGCAGTCGTAATCTATGACCGGGCGGAAATGCGTGTTTCAGCTTGTTAAAAATGTGATCTTTGTCGTGGGTTTAATTAATACCTATTTCTTTTGCCATAAATTTTGTTTTGGAGGGGGCTGAAGTAATATTTAGGTTTACGTATGATCATTCTTTATATTTATGGACATAATTCAAACCACAATTCTTTAATTATGGGTCCCATGCATGTCTGCTTCCTTATTCCATCGCAACTTTTTTTTTCTGAATCGTTTTATTATCAACCATTTACGTTTTTATTTAATCTTTCGTTTCTGTGAAATCCTTTTTTCATTACTTCCTTTTCACCCTCAAACGCCGTGCGGCATTCACACATCGCGTCTGTGATTCACGTGCTACGCATGCGCATATCAACCACAGTCGCTGCGTTGTTTCTGCTTCTCTTTCATTATAGTTTCCCTTTGCAATTTTAACATTTCCACAAATCAATTAGCGTTCACGATATTTATTGCTGGTGTATTTGTCTTTTTATGCAGTGTGTTATTTATTGTTTGCCTATATTATGTATCTTAACGCTATTTGAAAAGGCGAACAAGTCGATCAAGTATATGACGTCATAACATGATTCGTTCTAAAATGCAGTGGCTTTTTTAGCTCTTAGAAAGTAGCACATTTGTGGACGGTGGTTGGGGGAAGGAGGGAGAAACTTAAAACGCATGTGACGAAAACCTGGTTTTATACATCTCTGATAATAACACTTGAAGAGTTATAATTCAAAATGCGATGAATTGAATTACTTGAAATCGATAAATTAGACTTCACAAAGACAAATATTTCGAATCTGAAATTCTTCCGTAAGATGTTATTTCAATTAATGGCAAGAAAATTATGCGCATATCACATTACTTTAACAAAATAATTTAGAGTATGTATAGAATGCAATACTTTTCGTAGCGGTAATTTAACAATTTTGAAAATGAAGCTTATCGCGTTTTACATTTGCACGTTTTCATTATTTAAATAAAATAGTGTTGAAAATTGCATATGGGATATTAAGGTAAAATGTATTAAATGCCAAAAGAAACTTATACACCAGAAAACGTAATGCTGATGCTAACGAATAGATTAGTTGCGGTCTCGGTTGAATGCACGCATAAATATTCTACTGGTTGAATGTATATTTTGTACTAGTCTAGCATGGCTAACCGGCGTTGCCCGGGGGTATAAAAACAGAATGCTTAAAGTGTCTAACATCTTCCTATAAAAATGTTTTTTCTCTCTACCTCTTTTTATCACTCTCTCTATCTTTCTCTCTCTATTACCCTCTCTATCGCGATTACCCTCTCCTCTTATTTTACCATCCTCTTCTCCCCTCGCTCTCCCCTTCTCTTTCTCTCCGCCTTTCCTTGCTAATTCTTCTCTCATTTTTTAATGTATCAAAATAATTTAAAACATCTAAGAAATTTACCCGAGCTTTCGCTATTAAAGTTATAGCTCCCCGGAAATTCCAAGTTTCTTATCTCCTCCTCAACGCTATATTGAAACACATATTTATTTTAATGTATGTAAAAAAAAAGAATAAAAATGAAAAAAATCACGCAAGTGTTCAGTTGCCCAAGTCTCCGCAATTTATTTCCAATTACTACATAATGACATAAAACATCGCTCTAAATGTCGACCCTCTTACTAATTCTGTTCCAGTTGACCCCCGATAGAATTAATTTTTTTAATGTGCTTATATTTTGTCCGAGAAAATTCCGAAACAAAATATATAAACTTCCTGGGTGTATCTTACGTAGTCTTTTTAATTTTAGCTGTCAGCATTCAAAACAAATTAGCGGGGTATATAATATGAGATATAACAAAACAGTTACACTTCTATTATAGACATAATTTTTTAACATGAAATAAACGCCCCAAACAGTTTCATATGCTGTAAAATCTCAAATCGAAGCAATTAAGGTATCATTTATACTGTATAATTTGTTGCCATTAAACAAACCCTAAGAGTTGATATGCCGTAAATCAGAGAAAATAACGAATTCATTTAGTCATATATTTTTCATTTTGTTACTGAGTAATAATGTGTCTTATACGGTTCCCGTCCGATAGCCACGGCGGTTATTGTTTTCAGTATCTTATTAAAAACAGTAGGGTTGCTGTTTGGTTTGTGTCTCCCGCTGTTGAAGTGGCATATGCCTTTGACTATGATAACATTCAAATCAGATTCTTCTTTGTTGTGTCTGACCTTGCTCCTGTCATCAGTCATGACGGGCCAGTGCGCTCTAAAATCACCTCAGTTTGCGTCCATCTTTGTTTTCTCACACACACGTGTGCTTTCTTTCTTTCTCAAACTTATTTTTTTACTCTCTCACTCTCATACCCCTTTACATAACTGTCTCTCTCTCTCTCTCTTTCTCTATCTAATTCACAATTTATCTCCCTCTCTATCTCTCTCTCTATATATATGTTCATATTTATATATCTAAATGAATGAATGCGAAAGTTTCCCCCACCTATCCTAACTATTTAATTCTGTGATACGACATAAATTTTGAAATACCACATCTATGTGTCTTCAAACACCCACAACATTTTTTAGGTATTCCTAATTTGCATATTTATTTCATAAACACCTTATATTCTGTAATATACATTGCTAATTTGCATTCTCATATTTTTTTATCAAAGTGTAGTATCTGTTCTCAGCGATCCGGAGACAACAATCGTTTAACTATCGACGAAACTATTGCGTACGCCAAAAATGGAGAACAGACTACATTTTCATATCAGCCCCAAAAGCAAAGGAACCATAACAGATAATGCTTTTATGACGAGACAGTTTTTAATGAATGACAACAACACCTTGATTTAACCTTTTATGGTATATTTTTTTTATGAAACGGTAGTGTAGTATCGGTACTGTTGTCTTGAGAACGTCCTCCCAGAAATACCTTCTCCTTTTTTAAAAGTAATTCTCCCGAGTATTATATCCTCCTTTTTTGGAGAGATTTAATGCAGTCTCTGTTTTGTTATAATTAGACAATCTTGCTCTATGTAAGGGGGTAGTGTAGTATCTTTTTGTGGCCATGATACCATATTCGCAGCCATTACCTTCTCCGTTTATGAGGGGATCTTTTTCGATTTTAGAGGAGTAGTTCAGTATCTGTTCTGTTGTAATAATACCATAATATCCTTTTGAGAGTAGAGTAGTATATGTTCGATTCACTATGATACAATATTCCTAAAAATTACTACCTTCTTTTTTGTAGCAAGATTCCCAAGCGTTACCTTGGATATATTGTATTGTAGCATATTTTCATTCGTCATGATACATTCTTCCCAAACATAACCTTCTCTTAGGGGGGACAGTATAATACCATCTTCCAAGGATCATGTTCTTCTTTTTAGGGAGGTGTATAAGGTTATATCTGTTTAATTGTAATGATATTTTCAGGCATTAACTCCAAATGTTTGGTTACGTGGGAGTGATAGTCTTTGTTCTCAGTCATATTTTTCTCCTTTGGGGTCAGTGTAGAGACACGGGGGTGTTAAGAGATCAGGGTCGTGTAATATGATGATGTAAGAGACGAGGGAGGCGAAGAAGAAGAAAAGGGCGAAAAACAAGATCAGGCGTGTAGAAGGTGTCCACGTTTGACACTTACGTATATATAGAGAGATATAAGAATACAAACATATACACATGCACATATACATACACAAAACACGCACCTAAAATCGCATCCAATGTGTGGAAAGCTAAAATAAAAAGAGGAAAAATATTGTTATGTCATGATATGCTCGGGTGATTGACTTAATCCTCCCTTTTCACTCATCTCAAGGCTAATTTTTAAAAGATTCAACAAACATGTCTCACGTCACTTCCTCTCCCCTTCAAAATTTAAATTAATTCTAGCAACTACCAATGTTCACCTCACTCCTTCCACAATTATTGTAATATTCCCCCTACCTAATGATCTTATAACTCAAACCGCCACAATTTCCCACTGCCACCATCTATTTGTATCTCATAAATTATATTTTTCTTAAGCAGCCGCAATTTTATAAGCGCACCCCCACCACCTATTGTTTCAAACATTTTGTACTTGTGTTTGTTTTTCTTCAGACAATCATCCTGAGGAAGTCTTGAAATAAAGACGAAAAGTTGATGAATACATAACTAATATCTGTTGGTCTCCTTTTTCAATTTCCAATACGTCAGAACACTTTTCCATTCTTTATCATATATACATATATATATATATATATATATATATATATATATATATATATATATATATATATATATATATATATATATATATATATATATTTAAAACTTTCAGGAAAATTTATCTCTAAAGATTTATTCATAAAAATCAGCCATTTTATTTTAATTACCGAAGCCCTTAATCAACCCATAAACGTACAATTAAAGGAATATACGTGTACTTTAAATATTCTATTCGAATTCTTTTCACTTATTCATTTGTGTATTGTTTCGCGCTTAGTTTCTTTCTGATGCTGGGTAGTTCCCGATTTTACAACAGCTTTTATTTTATGTTTTTCCATGGAAAGTAAACTGTACAAAAATAGTCGAGGACGACCCGGATGCTCCCTTTTCATTGGCTACTACACCGAAATGTAGAGTACGACACCACTCCTTTCCCAGTATTACTCAACTCACCCTTGATATTAACCACATAATTCTGAGTATTTATCAAGTGAGCATCAAGTACGAGTGTTTATTGTTCGGAATGGCTCGACTGAGGATCGAACTCAGGTCTTCTGGCCAACTAGCGAACACTCTTGTTATTTTACTATATAATGACTTTTAAATGTCTTTCTCAAACAATTTTACATAAATGCATATTAAAACCTTGATAAAAACAAAAACAGTTAAAAAAGTGAATATTATAAGTGTATAGAAAATGCCCTAAATTTGAAAGCTTGAGGTTATCGTTTCAGGATGTAGTTGCGGTGCTTTGTCAGTTTCATTAATAAAGGTTTCTTAAAGTTTCGTAATTGTAAACCTGTAATTTTTCCCACTTGAGAATAAATGAAGACCGAATAAATAAACAATTTCTTATTTGATAAAACTGCACAATACGCGCCATATTAATGTGAACTGCTTGTAGAATCGGCTTTCCAAGGTCACACTACATTCATTTCAGTCTGTCTTAACGATCATTTATTTCTTGTATTAACTTCTCTGTCGCTTCCGTTAACGCAGATGTCTTTATGCGTTTTCTCGCAAAGGGTTAATAAACAATTGAGAAATGGAATCAACAATAGCGAAGAAGCCGATACGCTATCGAATGGTTGAACTGCGAGGTAATCTAATCTGACTATTTCGCCAAGAAAAGCATCCACTTTTACGCCTCGCAGCACAGCGCAGCATTTACGCGATTCTGAGTATTTGGACGCTGATGGGGTGAAGTGAGCTGTGATCTCGCCAAGCAGTTATCAACATTGAATCCGTGAACCGTATCCGATAAACATTGCTGTGCTTAATACGCACTAATTCCATTTCAAAATCTCACTATTCATCTTGTCCCTTGATTGTCAAAAGAGTACAGAGTATTCTTCTGGAATAATGATTTACCAAAATAAAATACTTGTATATAAGATTAACATTTTAGCTTTGAAAAAGATGCTACTCGTGGCGACATATTTTCGACAAACGATTTGGTCGAATCCGCAATTGAACCGGATTCTTCCGTTTGAAAAGAAGATATTAATAAGTAAATAAACAAATATTCTCTTGCAGACAGATTTATGTTTACTTAAAGGGCAGTGTAAACTTCTGGAGTTATTGCCCCTACTTCTTCTGGATAATTGGCGGCATTTCATCTTGGTAACATAATCAACATCGCGCAACGTAGTAACTCTTGTAGGCTGTCTAACTAGATGTGACTCGGGGTAATTCTTCCATCATTATTGCGACTAGCAAAACCTAGCCTTACTTATAAATGTCCTGTCTTAAAAAAATCTTACACATAAAAACATATTTGAATGTAGGATATTGACTCGTATAATTTATATACTTTTATTGGCAGAGCAGTTTATCGTAGAGCAGCTAATTTAACTAGTCTGATCATCACTTAAAATTTCAATTAAGGGTTTGCTCATGTAAAGGCAATGTATTCTAATATTCAACATGATTTATAATCAAAATAACATGTTGGAATATTTTGGCGACTTGACCGATAAATTCGATTTAATAGATGTTTATATAAAAATAAATTCTAAAATGACTATAATGATAGCAATAACAGCTACGTTCACTATCAATCTGATAAACGTGACGGAAGGTGTGTCTTACGCCATCTATATGTATATCTATGTTCCCCTCTTTAAATACATTTGCTAAACCCGCTGTTTCTCTATAGGATTACCCCATTTACTTGCTTCTACACGAGGACAGAGTGGGGCACACCTTCGGTTTTTAATGCAGGACAAATTCAGTTCTCTAAAAATGGATATTCTTGATTTAGACCAAAATAAACATTGTCTCAGTTAAAAAGGATTTCTCCTTTACTGACCGCGCACAGAAAAGACGAAGTTTAGTATCAGAATAGATACTACACTTTGCTCATGTGTTTTTCTGTTATTTCTCTATTTCTCCGACGTCTCAGTTAGAGAATATCAATTTTTAGATTTTTTAAAATTATTATATTAACTGCGCTGTTAGTTCAGTTATCTTAGATACATTCATGTGATTTCGTTCATACGTTCAACCAAATTTCCTCGATGTTGCTCGGGAATTAATGGTAACCTACTAGTACTCCTGTTTCTATTTTGAACAAAATATTAGCATGAGCAATAATTAGTTTTATTTCTATAATTTAAAACTTAAAATGAAGTAAAACGTTACCTTTGCAGGTTATGAATGTCTGGCACCAATGCGGACTTCCTGATATTAGTAAGGGTGGGACGTAATGAGTGAAAATTACAGACTCATGCGAGTAGTATTTTTTCTGTTCATTTATACATAAATGACACTAAACGATCAAACATTTTGAAAATTTTGCAAAATTCAGAAGGTGCAGGCCAAAAATAGCCGTTAGGGCTCTACGAGACTAAAAATCCATCATTTTTCGGTGAAAAAGTGGTTTCATGCGACATTGCAGGTCCTAAAACATCCTCAAAATCTATGAATGGATATAGATGGTTGAATCTGATATAGTACTTTAATTTAGGACCATTTACAGGTTGTGAAAAGGTTTTCATGAATGTAAAATAGCCAAAAACTAGTGGCCTGCACCTTCTGAATTTTGCAGATACAACAGGAGATATACAACTCTCTCTTTGTATTTTTGTCTTTTTGAAGAGAGAGGGACAGTAGGAAATAGAGTGAAGGAGTGAGAGAGAAACACGAGGCATACTTTATATAGATTAAGAATATGATGTCGACGTAGTCTACGCAACGATACATCATAAGATGGTTGAGAAGTAAGTGATCTCACCAAAAGTTTACGCTTCGTAGCGCAACACGCTCTTTTAGGATCTTTAATTGTTAGTAGATCACGGTATGTTGTAATTTCACCACGTGTTGTTATCAGCATGGAATTGGTGAACACAATTGATAAATGCTTGATGAGTATTTATGGTACTTCTCTAAATTATGACCCAAACTAATCCTGACCCATACCCTGACCCTGACCCTGACTCTAATGCTAACCTTAGCCCTGACCATAACGGCGCCAAGTCGATTTTAGCTTGTGTCCTAATCTGGAGAAGCACTATATTTTTTAAGGTTCTCGTATTTCTATGTGGAGATGTCCCTGTCGGTTAGTCGGTCAATTCCTCAGTCGGTCACGCTACAGGTTTGCATTTTTATTATCATCGCTAAACGCGCAGATTAAATGACCGCATCTTAATTAAGATGCGTAAACACATCTCAATGAGACGTTCTGTTCGGAGATCGGTCTCTTACGTTTAGGTTTCTAATATCGTTTTCGTTGCTTTGTCACGCCCAAGTTTTAAATAGCATTTCATTAAATAGAAGAATTTTAATAGCATCCGATCTCATGTTTATGGCGTAATAATATAATCTCAACATCCAACTATTAAACTTTTGCCGTGATTGTCAAGAGTTTGTCGATTTTACGACCTGTTAAACATGTTAGGCTCATTTACTGCTGATCTACTTTAGCTAATTATTTAAATGCGAAACTATTTTGACTCTGGGCAATGCTAGACTCTATGGAGAAGAATAAAAAAGCTATGAAATACCAACTTCTTGCTTTCCCTGTTTCAAATCGTATGTAGACCAACTAATTCTGAATTGTTTCCATGTTAACAGAGGGGGAACCAGAGCAGAATGTTCATGGGAGTACATTTAATTGAAGTACTTGTAAAACAAGCACAAAGATACAACAATGCGGCGTTGGGAAAGGGGCTGAAACTTGGTGGATAATGAAGGATCTTAGCGACTCTTATTTGGACCTTGCTTATATGGAGAGACACGTGAAAGGTGCATCAGATAAGATGTGGCAATAATTTACCGTGCATCGGCGGATAGTGGCTTTGTAGAGATATAGGATACTGTCAGGTATGCGACGTTTTTAAGCTCGGTAGATTAGCCCACTTTCTTTGCAGCAGCCTATGCAATGTCTTCTATGTATTTGTTCCAATTCATGCTACCTGTGAATGTTAGGCGTATGAGTGTAAACGTTAGACCTTTAGGTATGGTGTGATTTGCCATGGCAATCAGTGGTTGAAAAACTTTCTTGTAGTTGTTGAAAGAAAAGGAGCTTTGTATTAGCAGCATTAAATGTTACCATCATCTATTTATGACCCCATTCCACTACAGACTAAAGGTCACTTTCTAAGGATTCAGCCATTGCCTCAGATATGTGCGCGTCCGTTTTACCCACATAACCAGAATAGAGCGTGGTGTCGTCAGCAAATATACACATTTCAGACTCGATAATGTCATCAGGAAAGTCGTTTACGAAGATCAAAAACAATATAGGTCCAAGGAGCGATCCCTGGGGTACACCTGCATTTATGTCATGTTGTTTAGATGAACGGTCATCGAGGACAATTTGGACCTGACTTTTGGAAAGGAAGGATCTAATTATATTAAATATTCGTCCAGTAATACAATATGAATTAATTTTTATTAGAAGACCTTTATACAAGACCTTGTCAAAGGCTTTGGATATATCAAGAGCTACCGTCCGAGATTCAACTGCCTTGTCCGGTGTATGGTATATGCTTTCAGAGATCACTATTAGAATATCCGCAGTAGACTATGGGTGCCTAAATCTATACTGATGTTCAGAAACAAGTTTAGCATTAACAAGGTAACGTACTATCGCGAGATTGTTAAGAATTCAAATATTTCAGCGAAGAGCAGGAGTAGACTGATGCAGCTATTATTCTGAGGGTTAGTTCTATCACCAGAATTCCGAGGCAATTTTCCAGCTATCAGGGAAGCACGATTCAGCAAGGCATGTTGTAGAGTTTGGAGATGAAAAGAGCCAGTTTAGCAGAGCGTTTCATTATTACTATTACTGGTATAAGATCAAGCCCAATGCTTTGGGGGTGTCAAGGCTTTCTTTGATGTCTAGGACATGAGATAGGGTGTTAATCACGTCATCAAGTGTGGCTTCAGTCTGCAATGAGAAATTTGAGAGGGCGTGGTTCGCTAAGTCCAAAGTGGAATTTTAAACGAAAAGCTGAGCAAGTAGTTTAGCCTCATCAGTTGCCGTGCAAACGATATCATTGTGGTTGGATAGCGATGGAATTGCTGATTGTCCATTGTTCACCACACTATTGAGGTTTTTCAGAAATCACGAGTACCTAGTTTCTGTTACTAAATGCGTTTTCTGGTCATCTCCGTATACCAGTCTTACAATGATATCTTGCCACTATAAGTTTCTGTCTATTTGTGGTTGACTTATGGCGGTTGAATTGTCGGAGTCCTTGTTGCGTCTGAACAATAGCAGCTGTAAGGTTCGAGGTGAACCATTGTGGAGAGTGGGGTTTGCTGTAGTATTCTCGCATGGGGACATGCGCTTCAATGCCTGCTTTGACCCATTCGGTTAACTCATTTACTCACTTATCAGCAGGGAGAGAAAAAGTGTCACTCCACGGGGTGTCTCTGATATGATATCTGATGGATTCTAAATCATCCCGCTTGTAGTATCTCGTCCTTTTCAGCAACGGCTCATGAGCTTCAGTGCACCTGTTTTCATCCATTCATTTGGAGTAAGGATTTAGTAAATCATTATGTTCATGCTAGCTGCTCAGCACGGCTTCAGTCTCTGCTTCCTTCTGTAAACTATCTAAAGTATAAACTCGGCTACATACAACCACTACAAATAACTTACTTTTTTCTTCTTCTGTGTACATAAAACAACACGAATAGTTTCTATAAAAAACTTATCATATGTGTAACACAATAGCATAGAGCTGCTTTTCAACTGACTACAACACATAGTTCAAGTCCAATGCACACAAATACGTGTCAAGCCGTTGTGTTAAGTAGTCAAATCTGTCCATTCCTCTTATTGTTTCCGTTTTGTTTCTCATTCAACATACGATCTCAATAACCCTTATCCTCGAGTTGCCTTTGGCCTTGGAAAGTGGTGACTCATTAGTATTAAAAAGGTCAACGGAATCAAGATGGAAATTCTGTTCACCACGTGGAGGATCGAGATGCTAGAGAGAAGCATTATCATAATTAATGGAGGATTAATATAAAAATATTCTAATGTGTTGTTGTGACCAGCATAAAACATAACGGTAAACATAAATTGTTTATTTATTCTATTCATAATCATGTTTGAATCTAATTATACTGGAGCAAAATAGTTTATTCTATTCATAATCATGTTTGAATCCAATTATACTGGAGCAAAATACTTTATTCTATTCATAATCATGTTTGAATTCAATGATAATGAAGCAAAATAGATTATTCTATTCATAATCATGTTCGAATCTAATGATAATGAAGCAAAATGGTTATTCTATTCATAATCATGTTCGAATCTAATGATAATGAAGCAAAATGGTTATTATATTCATAATCATGTTCGAATCTAATGATAATGAAGCAAAATGGTTATTCTATTCATAATCATGTTTGAATTCAATGATAATGAAGCAAAATAGATTATTCTATTCATAATCATGTTTGAATCTAATGATAATGAAGCAAAATAGATTATTCTATTCATAATCATGTTCGAATCTAATGATAATGAAGCAAAATGGTTTCCGTGTGAAATCGACAAAGAAATAATAACGAACTCTTTTCAGAAACCAGCAATAATCAGCATATTTGTGCATCAATTACTTCATCCTGTCGAAGAGATTGTCAGAAAATTATGCACCGTTAAAGACCGTAATGATACTTCCTAACACGCTGGCTCGATGGTTCAGCTATTGGCCACTTTTTAAGGTGTGTTCCTCTTTTGAAACGCCATCTGTTGAAATTTAGTTTGAAGTCAAGTCCGTTCTTTCTAATTGGTCGTAATAATGGAGTTGATCTAAGGATCTTGTAAATCGCGATCGATTGGAGAAGAACATTGTCTGGGTACTTCTTATGAATAGGTGCAAAGGAGATTTTAGTTCTTTAACGGAGAATCCTGAGTCAGTTCCAATAATGGCCGAAGCACTTTACACTTTAAAAGCACCCTTCATTTCTTTGTTTAATTTTAGAATGTTTTTTTTTTTAAACTTTATTTTGCAGGGCTATTATTATTACCCTAACCTATGAATTCGCATGCTAAGTGCTGTCTGTCTTTTTACATTTTTTCGGCAGATTTTAAATTGTAAACTGCTTCGGCCATTTCCGGGACTGCCTTGGATTCTCCGCCAAAGTAGTGAAATATTCTGGATAGTCATTAATTACAAATACCACTATATGCTACTTTATTATGCTTATATTTCTTGGTGCTTCTCCCTTAATCCGACCGGCCGAGTTAGGTAAGTGTTTGTCCTGCTAATATCGCCGAACTGGTTCCTTTATAAATCCAAGCCGAGAGGAATTTGTTTATTTCCTATTGTTAGTCTTTGAAATGCGTCATTGCAACATTTCAAAATCATGTATCCGAACGGTAAGTCTTCGTTAACAAATAACCGTAGAAATAGAATTATGTCTCATGATCCCATTTAATGACTGTTTTCTTTTATCAATTTTCGCATATTTTTTTTGTTTTTGCTAGAGATAGGGGCATTCTGCTGGATGCCAGTCATTCACCAGTCACTTCAGATGCTCCAATCGAGAGATCTTTTAAGGATTACAACCGCCCCTTAAGCGCAATTGTTTGGATTTCTCCTGCACTTGGTTCACTCAGTATATTCTCCAGATAGTTTTGAAATACTTTTTCCTAAGCCCATTAGCTCCTATTATTACTGGAATGATTGAGATCTTCCTAAGATTAACATTTCTTTTCATGTTGTATATAAGACCTTGCCATTTAGTTATCTTCTTATCAGCTTTCTTTAAGCGAGCATCATTAGGGACACCGACTCAACTAGACTTACTACTTTCTCTTTGTTGTCTCATAATGTTATTGTATGTATGTATTTAAGTCACACAGCTTAGACAGATCTTTAGGATGACGGTTTATGTGAAACTAGTGCAGGGACAAAACTAAAAATAAAACAATATCAAATTGACCTTTCAAACAGGATAATTACACGTGGACGCATGCGAAACAACATTTGAATCCGTATCTTAAGAGCGAGTTCTATATTGACCACAAGTGCCTCACGGTGTCATCTTAGTTCGTGCTCATACTTACGAAGATACATTTATGGTTAAATCAGATTATATTCCTATAATGTACTCGTATGTTTATATAACTCTAATCAGAGAGCTGCTATTCAACATGTACATCCCGATAGTTAAAATTAATGAGAAATATTTTTGACGAAAATAAACAGCACAAAGTTTCTGAGACATAATATTCCCCATTTGTGCCTTTTATTTTCGTCAATAATATTTCTTATTCATTTAAACTATCGATTTTCTTCTGACGAGATGATACTTGAAAGAGTCATTGACTTTATTCCATCAGTTTTGTTTAAATGTATCCATATTTCTTCACGTCTAAACACACACACACACACACACACACACACACACACACACACATACATATATATATATATATATATATATATATATATATATATATATATATAACAAAACAACGTGCTATAGTTTTCGTTACTTTCGGAGCGACGCTAAGAGTAGTTAAGATGCCTGACTGCTGATCTCAGTTTCTAATGATCCGGCGGTCTGCTTTCGAATCTCAGCGTGAAAACACTTGCCACGTCATTCAACACCGAAGAGTAAAAATGTAGTAGGCTGCATGTTTTCGTGGTGCATGCGAAAAGGGGACGTTGCTAGGGATAAATGCTCGGCTAAAAGAAAAGAGGGCACAGAGGAATGTGACATATCTTTGATTTTGTATGTTGGACCACATCGAATCCTATGTCTCTTTTAAATGAAATAAATGTCTCTTAAAAAAAGAAAATCTTGCTGAGACCAAAAAGTAATGTTCGTAGATTGTCTCCATGATACTCCCTTTTGAGTGGACTGTCTCACAGTTATCTCTAGGGAATATCGCCAGTGCTCAGCCTGGGTGGTCAAATGGTTACCAGTGAGAAAGACTAGAATTCCAGATTTCCGGTCAGGAGGAAGGATTCAAAGAGATAGGAGCGGGTACCTGGCCCATCTGAGCATAACAGGCATTTTGGTTTTCAGAGGGTATGCTAAAAGTTTGAGCTGTGGGCACGTCACGGCAAGATGTACCTACTGGGGTTCTTAGCTAAAGGATTGTGCTGATTAGACTTATCTTTTTTGATCAGGAATACTCTCATTTTGCATGTTGCCATTTAACCTAGGATCACGAGTTTCATGTGTAACCTCTAATAAATAAATTCGTTACTTGTTTATAAACTGGACTCATGCTTTTACTTGAGTTGAGAATTCTTTGTTGCAGCACTGACTAAATCGCACATTTCTTGACCGGCATAACGAGTAGGGACGATCATGGTCAGTGCAATGAACGCACGCATGTCTATCAGTTTTATTCCATTTACAACATCGTCTTGCTCTATGAATATCTAAAGTAAGTTTTAAAAAGAATGCTCCACAAAAGCACATAAGTCATGTGAGCTTTTTCAAAAGGATTTTTCAAATTTACGGGCATTTATTTCGATCTCTTTTCATTTTTATAACTTTTTTATTGCAGGGTATTTTAGGCGACTTACCTGTCAAGGAATTAAACATCTATTGGATGGTAAACAATTTTACTGGGTAAGCTTCGCATGCAAATTAGTGGCGTGTTCAAAATTACCAAACATATTCCTTAATAGAAAAAAACGTCCTCATTATGAAAGTAACTTATTAATAAATAAGCATTGCAAAATTTAAAACCGATTTTTCTAATTTGTTCAGAAACTGATAATTTTGTAAGTATTTCAAATTACCTGTATATGTATGTGTAGCGGGATAAGGGGAGGGTGTGTAAGAATAGGTTTAGAATTGGCAGTTAAAAACTAAAGAAAGTGGAATTTTTCAACCAGAAGTCGATTAATAGCTACGCATCATGGTAGTGACGCTACAGGCACAGGAAGGAGATAAGCAGACGTGGCGAATCGGCAGTTTCTTTACTATTACTAGCCTTAAGTTTAGTTTTGAGGTACCTATGCCTTTTTAACTTTTATTTTAGCAAATACAACTGGTGATTGATCAAGAATTATCATACCTTAGAGTGTATAATGCCGATACACAAGTGTTAAGAATAATGTAATCGATTAATTAAACGCAAGTTGCTATTTCATCTATATCTATCCAAAAAACAAAACGGAATTTACATTATCAATTCCGTTTCTCATGATAAAAAATCACACACACACACACACACACATATATATATATATATATATATATATATATATATATATATATATATGAAGAGAGAGAGAGAGGGGAGAGAGATCAGTTTAAATCATAAATGTTAACGTGTCGAAATTTAGTTGTTCTGAAGTAATTAAAGTTTTGTGGTATTAACTTATTTCCCTCGTTTAACATCCGTTGCCAGAGTGAAAGTTATTACTACTGAGACCGCTAGACAACATCTTCAAATATCGTCAATGACAACTTATGAGCGAAGGGAAATCGAAAAACAAACAGATAAAACAACAGTCAGGTTAACTAAAGTGAATGGGACACACATTTCATTAATTTAAGATAGACATATCAGTAGACAACATAATCCCCCGCGGGGAGAATGACTTACAGTGAAACATACAATATTTATATATCTGGACAGGACACATCACCGCCCCATCCCTTACGCTCGCGGGTAACTTCTCGCTTACGTGTCAGATGCAGACACTTGGTCAGTGCTTAGAATTGTACGACAATGTTTACTGGCTAATGGGACGTATTAAACAGTGGGTGGTCAAGGGCGTATTCAAATAGGAACCGCTGTAAAGACAGACGGTTTAGACGTCGCCTGAATTATTACCACACTCTTACACAATGTCAAGAAGTATTTAATAAGGAGTTTTCAAGTTGGCTGCGTTTAATGACATCCGTCTGAGTTGATTTGTGTTTTACAGCTTTATATATAATCCTTATATATTTTCTCCCTCTAACAAACACACAAGGGCAACGTTAAACACAAGATCGGTTTTAATTAAGATAAATTAAATTTAACAAAAAGGGGCACGCTGGACAAAGACTAAGATAAGAAAGTGACTTGGTCGATGTTTATACATTTAAAAGCACAGGTGAAAATCGCAGTGACACAGGTGAGAATCGCAGTTACACAGGTGAAAATCGCAGTTCTAAATACATTAACATGAAACTCTTTGATATACTTACGTATGAGGCGAAAATAGGTATCCACACCAAAAATCATGAAAAATTTATCGAGTAGAATTTTAATTAAATATAGAAATAAGTTTTATCGTATTTTGCTGATCAGCCATTGGAAAGAGCGGAAATACCCGTAAAGCAAGGGAGATAAGTCAGTCTGTCATTTAACCAAGTAATAATGAATAGCGGATCGGCAAAATACGATAAAAATGATGTTTATTTTCAAGTAAAAATTTACTCGATAATTTTTCCTAAATTTTGTTGTAGATACCTGTTAATTTCCATACGTAAATATACCACATTGTTTTTATTTGGAAATGCGATTTTAATTTGTGCTTTTAGATGTATAAGAACCACTTTATCTAAAATAAAGTGGCAAGTTTGCGTCACTGACTTTTGATAAGTATTTAAAGGTGCGTCCATGAATCTTTCTAAGAGGTTCTGTATGTAGGTCGGTCGGTCACGCTTATATTTGAGATTGCATTTTTGACGGGTTGCACGCTAAATATTATGTTAAACGTGAGAATACATCTATATAAGATGTTTCATCCGTATTCTACAGTTATTCAATAAAGTATGTTTCGGAACGAGAGCAAGTTACCTGCTTTTATTAAAAAAAGAGCTTCGTTCAAAATTCCGTGGCTGAGAATAGTAGTCCGAATAAGACAAACAATACAAATAAATGATCTTTCATAAAGAATAGTAACTTTTACATTCAAGATCATAATACTTTTCCGAATAGCATACATTTCACAGATTAATACACAAGTGATATTACAGTTATGTCTTAAATATATGCTGTTACCGTCATACGAGTCTCTATGTAATTTCCCAGCAATATTTAACAAAGGAGTCAACACTAATTAATGAGTCTCTCATAGCACTGTTACAGCCACTAATTTCTGTTACGTCAAAGGAAATGTAGGATCTACTGTGATTATATACAACATTAATAAACTGCAATTATCCCCCAGTTATGCTTTAAAAAGTGACTTGTTGCAAAGTAAGCTCATACGAGAAATCGTTATCAATGTGGATTGCTATCGAACTAAACGAAGCCAAACCAAACCAAACCAAACTAACACGAGCCAAACTAAGCTAACTTCAGCCAAACACACGTATATTTTATAGACTCCATGAATATACTTCATTCATTTGTGAAACATGGGAGCTTACTGTCGTAAAAAATAAACACCCAGCATGTTTATCTTTCTAGTTCACACGTCATAATGGAATACCGACTGGGCCCCAATCCATAATCGCCACTTATAAAACATTAACAACAACAACAACCCGCCTAACTACGGCAAATAATTGTCCTTTCTTTCTATCTGCACCAAAAACGAAACGAAACTTCTATGAACAAAGTTTGTTTCCTTGAAAAAAATATTTGTAGAACAAAATACCACGAGGCTTCTTCCCAAGCGACTACAACATTGTCGTCTTAAAGTCTAATGTAGAAATATACTTGTCGAATGATCAATTCCGCCTCTTAAGTTATTCTCTATCAATTCCATCCAGTGTTTCGAATCCTCTCGTTGTAGCGTTAATCGTTCAACATAAAAAAATGTTTAACCTTTATCCTCGAGTAGCCCCGGGCCTTGATAAGCGGTGACCCATTATCATATAAGAAAACCAAGACACATAATGTTTGTAAACAATGTTACTTTCAGTGTCGTTTTAGCTTATTGACACGTTTCGTCGTCGTTGAAACTATTGACTTTTTTGCTGCACGACATTCTTAGAAGTACTTTCGATTTTTTCTTATCATGACTTGAAAAATAAACAGAAACATTAAATCTCGCCTGTCAGAGGGCATTTGTAAGTATCACTTTTAGTCATAGTGCTGATGTGCTTAGGACATTTTAGCAATTTTTGTCTTGTTTTGTTTTTAGCAAATTATATTTGCTGTTTTTATGATGAATCTCTCGGGGTGGATAGATTATATGTTACATTGACTGATCATCGCTCGGCAAAGCGGGCAATTTCGTTTTTTTTTTAGCGCGGCCGGAAGTGATGAAAAAATGATAAAAATCGTAATACTACGTGTTGTCATACTTGAGATGCGTTGGGTCTTCGTCAAAGCTATTCTTCCTAAATTGAGAGTTCAGATTGAAATAAAGGGTGCACATATGAAGAGAAATAACTCTTAACTCAAGATACATTAATAAGACATACTAGTTGATTATTGGCTGATGGTAAGGATTGTTACAAAACTCGTTTCTATAATTGGCATGCGTTGGGTTTTTATAAAAATTGCCCCACTAGATAAAATCTAAAAAAAGAAGAAATAGATGAAACTGATTAATTAGACTTATCTTCATACTCTTTAATTTTTTTTTACTTATTTTGCTATAATAAACACCATTTCTATTACTAATTATTTTAAAACTTTTTCTGTCGGTTCTTTTACTTTAAAAGGTTTTACTTCCGTTACTTCTCAGAAATCAAAGGACCTAACCTTCCTGCGACTAACACTTGATTTCTTTATGATATACATAGATATCTGAGTGTTCATTTAATATTCTCCTTACTTTTCAACATTTGAGTAAGGTAAGCAGTCGATGATCTTACTTTCTTTCTCCCAAATAGGTCATTGTTATTCAAGTTATGGTCTTTTTTTCTGTATTGCCTTATTCCAGGGCATACATGGATCTGGTCTGGTTGAGTATGCAGCTAATTGCTGTTACTTGAGGTAGCATCACAAAGTGAAGGTGTCCTATTCCTTGTATTCGCAAATGAGTATT
The DNA here is from genome assembly GCA_963556195.1 of Sepiola atlantica. Classification (NCBI taxonomy): domain Eukaryota; kingdom Metazoa; phylum Mollusca; class Cephalopoda; order Sepiida; family Sepiolidae; genus Sepiola; species Sepiola atlantica. The sequence goes on from OY744527.1 coordinate 65,715,762, forward strand.
GATTTACTCCTCTCCAGGAGTTAGGCACAAGGCCAGTTTTTATCCTACTCCCACAAGTAAGATGTGACCCAAGGTCGGGTCGGGAAAGTGGAGTTTGAAAAGCCAGCGCCCGAGAGGTGAGCACTCTGGCCATTAAAAATTGCCTGTTCAGCCCCGTCGGCATTCCCCGGTAGGGGCGCCTCAGGTAGTAAGCAATAGACTTACTCCAGCCCAAATAGGGGAGGCGAAGCCTGGGAGGGTGGACCTCCTAGAACTGCACAGGACAGACCCATACACCGGCGTAAATCAAGCCCCGAAGGTAAAGACAATGCCAGTCTATGGGGTGCAGTATCCATCGGAACAGATATTACACTTTGATCTTAGCCAAAAGGCCAAGAGAATTGTATTTATTTACCCATCTCCAGGAGTTAGGCACAAGGCCAGTTTTTATCTTACTCCCCCAAGTAAGATGTGACCCAAGGTCAGGTCGGGAAAGTGGGGATTAAAAATTGCCAGGGCACCCCGTCGGCATTCCCCGGTAGGGGCACCTCAGACAGTAAGCAATAAACTTACTCCTCCCCCAAGAGGGGAGGCAAAGCCTGGGAGGGTGGACCTCCTAGAACTGCACAGGACAGACCCATTGACCGGCGTAAGTCAAGCCCCGAAGGACAAGACAATACCAGTATGAAGTGCAGTATCCATCGGAACAGATACTACACTTTGATCTTAGCCAAAAAGCCAAGAAGATTGTATTGATTTACTCCTCTCCAGGAGTTAGGCACAAGGCCAGTTTTTGTCTTACTCCCACAAGTAAGATGTGACCCAAGGTCGGGTCGGGAAAGTTGGGATTAAAAATTGCCTGGGCAGCCCCGTCGGCATTCCCCGTTTAGGGCGCCTCAGACAGTAAGCAATAAACTTACTCCTCCCCTAGAACTGCACAGGACAGACCCATTAACCGGCGTAAGTCAAGCCCCGAAGGACAAGACAATACCAGTCTATGGGGTGCAGTATCCATCGGAACAGATACTACACTTTGATCTTAGCCAAAAGGCCAAGAAGATTGTATTTATTTACTCCTCTCCAGGAGTTAGGCACAAGGCCAGTTTTATCTTACTCCCACAAGTAAGATGTGACCCAAGGTCGGGTCAGGAAAGTGGTGTTTGAAAAACCAGCGCCCGAGAGGTGAGCACTCTGGCCATTAAAAATTGCCTGGGCAGCCCCGTCGGCATTCCCCGGTAGTGGCGCCTCAGGTAGTAAGCAATAAACTTACTCTTCCCCTAAGAGGGGAGGCGAAGCCTGGGAGGGTGGACCTCCTAGAACTTCACAGGACAGACCCATAGACAGGTGTAAATCAAGCCCCGAAGGCCAAGACAATACCAGTTTATGGGTTGCAGTATCCATCAGAACAGATACTACACTTTGATCTTAGCCAAAAGGCCAAGAAGATTGTATTCGCAAATTAGTAGCCATGCCGAGAGGATCTTATTTAAGCTTTGAATACTTTGCTAACATCTGGTTATCCTAAAAAGCTGTGTATATAGAGACAGAGGACACTCGATGACTGTGTCTTGTTAACATTCAAACACTTTTAACGCTGGCGACAGTGACTAAGTACTTAACGATACAAACTGAAAACCTGGGTGTGGCAAGTTCTAATCTTGTTCGTGTCTGTAGAAACAATTTGACTCAGGATGTTGGCAAACTTCACATGGTTCCTTCCAGTGAGTACCCGGTGTATTTTTAGAAAGTTATTCTCACTAGAAGGATATTGGGAAAACCAAAGGTAACAATATAATCATCTGGTTCATACAAAATTATTTAATAAATAAACACTGCACCAAATGCCATATAATTTGTGGTAAAATTAGCCTTAGTAAAAACATTTACACGGACACCTATGAAATGAACATGGACTAAATCATGTGGCATTCAAATAACACTCGTGCATTATTTATTGAATAAAACAGTCCGAGATGAATTTAAACTACGTTATTTTTACGAAGCATGCGGGGTCCGTGATTGTCGATGTTTGTTGGCACATACATTGTTAAACAACACAACATTGATAAGGTAAAATATTGATACGGTAAAATATTGATAAATTAAAATAGTCATACGGTAAAATAGTGATACGGTAAAATATTGATACGGTAAAATAGTGATACGGTAAAATAGTGATACGGTAAAATATTGATACGGTAAAATATTAATAAATTAAAATAGTCATAGGGTAAAATATTGATGCGGTCAAATAGTGATACGGTAAAATAGTGATACGGTAAAATATTGATACGGTAAAATACTGTTTTGATCATTAATATCATTTCATTCCGAATGTGTTGTAATTTAGTTGTCCGGTCTACGATTACACAACGGACAGATTAAAGATGGTCAATTATGATATAATATTTTACACTATGAATTAATATAAAAACGAATCTTTACAAGTCTATTCTTCATATCTAATCCGACATTTCTAGCCGCTTAATGGACGAATTTGATATACTCTATTAAATGTTACAAATGGACTAATCCTCAATGCAAGGCAATCGACAGGTAAGACGTCATCGGCTGTGCCCTTAGTTTCATGGTGCGGTTTTTATCTAAAAGCGGCTGACAATGCCAACATCATCAAATCCATATCAGTATTGCCAGAATATAAATTTAGGTAAATTAATTCAATCGTCGAAATGCCAAATAAGTTAATCGCCATGAACCTGTTTGCCTGGAAGTCAGCCATGATACCTCACTAATATAGCGCCTCCAATCGTAATTGAATCTGAAAATATTTGGCCCAAGAAGAGATTATTGTATATTACACACACACACACACACACACACACACATATATATATATATATATATATATATATATATATATACATATATATACATGTTTGATTAATTAACAAAGAAATGCTTCCTTAGTATACAAATCTCTCTCTCTCTCTCATATATATATATATATATATATATATATATATATATATATATATTTGTGTGTGTGTGTGTCTGTGTGTGTGTGTCTGTGAAAAGGACAAACGACAAAAAAGACAGATTTCAATACGGGAAAAATCATCAAGAAACGAGAGATTTTGCCGGTTTCGTTCGGATCAACGTTAGTCTTCAGAAAAAATGAACATTTAAAATTTATTCGATAACGGTAAAAACATAAGAACAACGCTTTTTTATGATTTTTCCTGTATTTAAATTTGTTTTTTCCGTTTGTCTTTCACATATCTTGTCTTACACGACGTTTCATGTTATGATATATCGTGCATTTCATCCTCACACACATCTATATATACACACACACACACACACACACGCACACACACATATATATATACACTAGCAATAATATACGACCATAGGGAGCATATTTTTGCTAGGCTGGAACGATAGCGAACGAACATTATAACACAGTAACCACCAAAGGAGGAGGTAATGGCTTAGATAATGATATCATTAACACTACGCCCCCCCCAAAAGGCCAAGCTAATGTCTGATAGAATTATAACATGTCAACAAAATGAATAGTATCCTACCCCTACACGCACTCTTCCCCCAAAAGGAGAAGGTAGTACCTGGGAAGATGGTCTCATTTAGACAGAACAGATAATAAATTCCCCCCTTCCCAACTTCACCGCCTTAAACAAGAAGGAAGTAAAATACTTTTGGGAATGGTCCTATGACCACCGAACTGACACTACACTACCTACATCCATGAACAGATACAATAATAGATTTGATCATTTTCTTCATGCGTTTAAAAATGCTTATAATTTTTTGTGGTTGCTTGTCCTTTTTGCTGAGTCAAAGTGTAGTATCTATACTCAGCATCTCAGTGACATTAAACGTTTTTTATTGACGAATTATTTATTGCATATATATAAGAAAATACAACAATGCAAATTACAAATGTATATTACAAAATAGTAATTCATTAGAAGCTGTTTAAAAAAAATATGCAAATTAACAATACCTAAAGCCGTTTGTGGGTGTTCGCAGATTACCATGAATACAATATTCCAAACTATTATGTTCTATTAAAGAATTAAATAAGCATTAGTTAGCACTAGTTAAGAGGGAATGGCTAGCTTGCCGTATAAAGGTAAAGTATTCAGGGCAAAGTTAAAAAGAGTTTCGTACAAAACCGTTGAGCATAAGGCTGTATAAGGTCGTGTTTCGGACGGGTAGACGGAAAGTAAGCAAAACATTGGAATAACATACCCTCGTATCAAATCAATTTGCATATATTTCGCACGATCATAGAATACGAAACTGAAACCGCGCTGATCAATTTAGATCAATACCCAGCGACCCAACCACTTTGATATACACAACATGTCTGCCTGATAAGAGCTGACATATTTCTCAAGGGCAGAGCTGGCGGCTCTGATCGTCTTCCGAAAAGGGCAACGGAAAGTCTGGCGCAAGACTTCCAAATGTGGGTATCTCTAGTTCCCACAAAAAGGGTCTATCGTTGTGTTATATCGGTGTAAGTAAATAGTAGGCTTTCGGAGTCGTTTATGGTTTCTCGGTTGGTACGTTAGGGTTGTCCGTTGTCGCTCATACTTCATGTCGTGGCGTTGCAGATCTTTCTTCGCAAATTAAAGGACTGGGCAGCGAGACCAGTCATGCGCAGAATTTCTTTTCTTGACGGAGCGCGAGTCAGAGTTTCAGCATTCATCGATGATATCACCGTTTTTGTGTCGAGCCGTACTGATATTCGGACGGTGACTAAGATACAGGCACCGTGATAAACCGTAGCAAGTCAAATGGCCTACGGTTGAGTGCCTGGAGCGTAAAGTCCGTACTTCTAAGTATTTCCAAGTGGTCCTAAGGCCCGGTTAGGATCCTTGGAATCTCGTTCGGACCAGGTCTTCAGCTGGATAAGAATTGGTCGGAAGTACAGTATAAGGGCGAATCGTCTGTAGGGACTTAGATTCAAAAGAGACTTTTCTTAAAAGGTAGAGCTGAGCTGTGTGATACTTACGTCTTTTTCTCATCCATTACCGACTTGCTGTGCTATCCTAGCCTGTAAACCGCTTTAAGTTTTTCGCGCCCTTTCCTTTCTCACTTCTTTGGAAGAGAGGGACGTCGTATGTTTGCAGACAGGTCTGTACTTAAAGTCCGATAGAAAGAGGGTTGGGAATGCCGGATTTAGTAAGTTATAGATATGCCGAAAGATTGGCTTTTCTGGGTCGCTCCTTAATAGAAGATACTTTGTGGGCCCCTGAAGTTGCTAGCACCTTTCTCACCTTTATACCCGATCCCAAAATCGAATATTGTTGTAGACTGAGTTTTACACCGAATGCCGAGCCACGCTTAGAGCGTCGCCAGAGACTAGGGGCCTTGCACTATATATAACGATTTTAGTAGTGGGTTCTGCGATTTCCCAAAAAATGTTGGTCGTTTACAACGAAAGGTGCTCGCTGCGAAAAATTGCAGAGCGGTATATTTACTAAATCTTACGAATTGGTGATTTGAAACTTGAATACCATGCCTGAAGTTTCATACCAGTAAACATTGGTCCAATGCTATTAAAATATCTATCTAGGATTTAGTATTTATGAATATAAATAAATAAAACATGATTTGTTCGGTGAACTTACGCAATAGGACGAGTTGCTAAACGAGATCGGCAGCATTCACTAATGATAAGCAAATAATAAATAAATAAAACATAAAATATAGTGAATAACGTCATGTATGTTTTGACCAGAATGTCGACTTTAATGTTTAGTAAATGTTTCTGCTTTTTAATTATAATATCTGGAATTGTTTCTCTATGCAAAACAAAACACGCGAGCGCGCACATACAAGCCTCATATATATATATATATATATATATATATATATATATATATATATATATATATATATATATATATATATACCTGTGTGTTTGTGATTGTGTGTCGGAATCTCTGGTTAAAAAAGGTCAAGTACGGTATCGCGTTTGTTGTTGATGACGACAGTGTTGCCTGTGCATAAGTTATTACTGAAGGTTGGTTCAACAGAGATCAATACAAAATGTTCAGTGAACCGCGTGATATTTTTCTGAACTCTTCTAGTCAGAGTTGTCTCTTGGATATTATACAAAGTACCTGCTCATTGACCCATCGCCGACATTATTCACCGTACGCGTCGGATATTGAATGTCAAGAGGTGACAGGATACTTCAAATATATCTCGCTATAAGAAAGTATAATTTCTGCATGTGTTATATACCGATCCAAGAAAATTTTCGATCTTATAGTCATGTGAATAAACTTGAGAACAGCAGACGACAACAATAACAGCAATAACAATAATAACAATAATAATACCCCTTCACACACACACTGTGATGGCATCAACTTCGGCTGATAACACACAAATGATTGTGAAGTGTCAAAGACGATGGAGAGATCGAGACGGGAGAGCACTACCCAGACCTCCACTTGAAGGATCTGGATAGTATTGGGACTTTTCGGAAACTCATTGTCACCCAAATCTTAGATGATCAATGGCCCTTGATAGCTAGACATCGATGGTAAGCGGCTGTTGCGATAACGCAAACTCATTTGCAATTATTATCGAAAGAGGTGTAGAGTACTGGAAAACCTGGGAGACTGGTTGTCACTCAGACTCCAGAGAACACCACCGGTTACTGTTAGTGAGCAATCACTGATGACAAATGATGTGAGAACTCCTAGTGAGTAATACTTATAATAATAATAATAATAATAATAATAATAATAATAATAATAATAATAATAATAATAGAAGTAAAGAGAAGCTAACAGCCTTATTATTTTAAAACAAGAATGTCTTAAAATATGTCATTGTTTATTACTTTTCGAATGAAATCAAAGTAGAATAAATAGTTCTAGCGGTTGTCACCCAACGGTTCAACGGTACATCTGCTATTGAATATATTTGGGAGTTAGTAAACTCAAAGATTGGTCGCAGCAAAGTTTCATCTATATAAAAGGTCGGTGAGAACAGAAAACTCCAGCGTCACGCCCATCAAATATATCACAATACGTACAGCAGCTCCCATTTCTGCATGTATCAGTTTATTAAAAAACTCGATATTCCAAATGCTACGTAGTTTTTTTGCTGTGGTTTAAAACGGCTATGATGTTTTGTACTGAATTGGTAATCGTTTTCGACGTTTGCATATTGTTGTCGCGAATAGAGTTCAGGATGTACTTACAATGAAATAATACATTATATTACCACCACCTTGGAATGTTCACAAGAAAATCAAATGATGTGCTCTAAGACGTAACCTAACTATGGCCGTTTTTCTTTCTAATCAATTATTTGTGTGTTTAGATGGCCATGCGTTATGACAACGATATAAAAATCTACGTTTACGAACACATTAAAACGAAATAAGTACAAGCATGTAAACTTCCACCTCAATTCATGCACATGTACATTGTACATATGACAAGTTCTATAAAAACATAGTATATAGAAGTTTTTAAAACGATTGTTGCAGTACATTCGAAATAAACTTAAATTCGTTATTAGTCAAGCTATCAGTTCTCATATTTTACTTTGTGCTATTGTTACAAGCCCCCTAGTATTAGATAGTGGGGGAAGCAGAAAGTGAAAGGACGCCCTGAAAAGTAGTAGGAGTAGCAGCGGAAGTCGGAGGTGACGTCATATCTATTGGAGGTTGTTTATATTTCTTATTCCTGGATTCCAAGATGGAAGACGGATGTGAAAAGTCAGCCGGTCTGTTGCCAGTAGGTGGAGAGCCGGGGGAAGGGGTGAAGTAACCCCAAATGACATGAAGATATATTTCTCTAGTTCTTCTTCTTTCTCTCGTAAAAAAAAACACTCAAACTCTTTCTATTGTTCATGTTAAATAAAAAATCTAAAACCAGCCAGCGTTCCCGCGTTATCGTTCAGAATCCAAGATACATCGAACAACGAAGACGAACCCGAGTAAACATCCGCTAAATTAAGCAGAATGTTACTCTAGATAAGTATTCGTAATTCTCTTCTAAATAAATTGTCCATTAAAACATTATTAACTATAAATATTTGGGTTATTTTATTTTATTTTATTTGTAAAAATGTGGCCTGTGAACGCTTAAACTATAATAAAACAATGATGTTAGTGTTATTCTGACAATAATACAATCAGTTATGTAAAACTTAATCCGTATGCCTTATAAGATTATAACATTTTGACTTGTTTTTAACGAGGATTATATACTTAAAATCTGTTCAGAATGACGTACTTATCGATGGAGCCACATGAAGGTTGCCAACAAGTGAAATAGATGTAATAGATATAATAACACCAAAACACAGCCCAACAACTCGTCACCCTGCTGCTCTATTCGCTGCACCGTAGCCACCTCCACACATGTCGTTAATCTTAGGAATTACAATTAAATTTAATGAAATTGAAAATTGTTACATGAGATTTGTTCAAATATCTAATGGAGAACAAAAATTGTTAATGTCACGCTGTACGTATGTCCGGTGCGAAGCATTCTTAATTATGGCATCCACGGTTCATAGTCCTATCTCAGTGGGGATATCCAACACCCTGATCTAGTTTAAGGACTGGCGCCTCGGATGGTCCATGTGCTTCACACTGAGTCCTACGAACAGCGACGAGTATCTGCACATGCACTTCTTTGAGCCTAGACGATTGCATGGTGACCTCATTCTCGTTTTTAACATTATGTGAAACAAATACAATGTACCGCGTGACTTCTGCTTCACAGCGGCTCTGCAGCGAGGGCTTCGCGGAAATTCACAGAAGCTGTATCGGAGCATATTTCTGGTGAATCAGTTGAAGGCTTCTTTTTCGGTTTTAGTCGCTGGGTCGTTGAACAAGCTACCCGAAGCCGTGGCCAGATGCCCAAACAGTTAACAGCGGGGCTGAATCAATCGTGGTTACAGAGTTTTTGATGATAACTCCTGCACATAATAACCTTCTTGCATAACTCGCTTTTACCTGGTTTGAGTTCTGTGATAATCTTTTTCAAATTGGAACTGAAAAAATTGCAATCGTTATTGGCAACATAAGAAATCACAGAGAGCCGACTGGCCCTGCAATTTGTTCTTTTAATACGATATAATAGATCTTACCTCGTTGTTGTATGTAACATTTTGACACTTACCTGTAAAAGAGAAGGAAATGAAACATGTCAATGTCGTATTTTTCAAAAATTAAGAATAAAAACATACACATGTATAGGACTACACACATACTTATATATATATATATATATATATATATATATATATATATATATATATATATATATATATATATATATAACCTCACGTAAACCTTAGTCATTCAGATAACAACATTTCATATTTCCTTCAAAAACAATTTAATTTACAAACAATTATTTTTGCCCGTATCAAGTAAATATATTTTAGTATATAACATTGATCACTAGTATTCATGAGGAGGCTTCATCAGTGTATACAAATTCACCAATAAGGCTTAAGAGAATTGAAATACATCCAACATTCATTTAACATATCCATATTATCTTTTCACTCATGATTTTTTCTAAGAGAAATCAAAATACTTGTACATTATTGAGCTAAAATATATATGTATATATATATAAATATACATATATATATATATATACACATAAACATATATGTATATATATATATATATGTATATATATATATATATGTGTGTGTGTGTGTGCGTGTGCGTGTGCGTGTGCGTGTGTGTGTGTGTGAATTTGGAGAGTTTCCGACCAAAAAAAAAATTCAATTTGTAATTGTTTTAGAATTACGTATTACAATCCTAGGTCTGGTTCATATCTATCAATCTCTCTTTATATATATACTATAATATACAACTTTATTTCACCACAAACAAGGCATACAGCTAATTAGTAGTTAGGGGCTATTGCGATTAGGAGCCAGCTTTACAAGAGTCATCCCATTTTGGGCGTTGTTCAGTAACACATCTGGTTAAATGATATTTAAATTTCAATATGTTGGTACTGTCGGGGAAACACTTGCCACCTGTAGCAACAGCGGCACAGCTTCCTGTCAATCACTATGTATGCTTTCCGTTTATTGTTCGAGTTTTCTCGAAGGTAAAATAACGGTTTCAACAGCGTAAAGCATTACACTTTTATGTAGAATAGAGTTCTTTAAGTAACCGCTAGCCTGAATATAAATGAAAGACCTAACACTATGATACCGCTTATTTTTGAAGCGAGTTTCGTAGTGTAGAAGAAAATTTCCACCTATTGTTCATAGTTTCAAGTAATCGGCTTTCGAAACATCTCTTCACACGCCCAGTCACACTGAGGAGCCTTAATACGATGGAAACAACTCTCTGTGGGAGTATTATATCCATTCATATATATATATATATATATATATATATATATATATATATGTGTGTGTGTGTGTGTAAAGAGGGAGAGAGAGCGAGAAAGAGGAAGAGAGAGATGGAGATAGAGAGGGAGGGAAGACAAAGAGAGTCATAAAAAAGCGAATAAACCAAAATAATTCAATCAAACTAAAACATTTTTTTCAGATTTCGTATTCCTATTATTATTAGATTTATTCAGAAACGAGTGATATTATTAAAAAAGTTTTTGAATATCACACAGACATATAAAATAATTAGTATAACAGAAAATATGGATACAGATAGAAAACAGAGGAAAATTAAGATGTACATACAGAAGGTCATATTATTTTCAAATGCAGAGGGTTAAATTTGTGAGAGTTATTGACCCTTTAATTGGTCAGCCAGTATTAATCTAGTAAAGGGGCATTTAGTTTATGTGCGCCTTTTTTCGTTACTAATTTTCGAGAGTAACTTTCAACAGCGACACCGTATTTTTCGAAACGACCAGCAAGCTTGCAATAACGTAATATTTGCGTTCAGGCTGAAAGATGAAACGCCAAAAGGCGTACACACTCAACAATTCTCTTTAATTATTATCGGTTTGTTTAAAAATTCTTATAGATGTCTATTTATGCGTATTTTTAAGTTTTCATGTTAAATATATATCTTGCAATAAACTTTGCGACGACCATATGGGAATAAATACATATTCTCACGTTCCTGAGCTTTTGGCCCAGTGCTACTATTAGAGGGGATGATATGAGAGATAAAATTGAAACGAAAAAAGAGAAATTAGACAGCGGAAAATAGAAATATCGCATGAATCTTTCATTTTTCTGGTGATGGCTCCAGTTTGTAGGGAGGTGGGTAACGCAGCCAAAAATATATTCTTTATGGCGTCATTTAATTGAGACGTTGTTTAGCAGGAATTGAATGCCCAAATGCACACGTGAAATAAAACAATGGAATGAGCTCATTTATGATACACTTCTTACAATGCACATACAATTTTGCGAACGCACACACAAAACAACATTGCAATAAACATGGGATGATGATTGAATGAGAGAGAAGAAGAAAGAGACATAGAGAGAGGAAGAGAAACTGGAGTGTTTGATATAAATACTGAACCTATTATGTAAAATGTCATAAATATTATTCGGTAGATTTATCTTAGTTGGTGTCAATCAATTGTACAAACGTTTCTCAAACTATCAGAAAAACAGGAAACGTTGCTATTAAATCTTCAGATAAATGTCTTATAGAAATTCCAGAACGTATATGCTTAATATGCGTGTGCCTAGGTATACATTCCTTCACATATTTATACACAAACACACATACACACACCCACACACACACACATATATACTCATGCGCATATATATCTATGTATATATATATAGATCTCTCTCTCTCTCTCTCTCTCTCTCTATATATATATATATATATATATATATATATATATATACACATGCACAGACAGATACATACACACACACCTATATATATATATATATATATACATATATATATATTAATATATATATATATATTTATTAAGATATGAGTGTTTATCTTTTTTTCTTTTTTAAACATCCTTTTAAGAATTTAATGATAATTGAGGCTAAAGGGCTTTAAAATCAAGTTTAGATACGATATTTATTAATAAAATCAGAACAGTTTCATTTTTATTTTCTACTTTGATCTTTAGACAAATCATTTCGCTATATACCTAGCTCGTCAGAGTATGAGGTGAGGTTGTAACAGTTCCGTATATTTGTAGCAGTTCGTAAGAACGTACAATTCACGCGGTGTAATTATTAACAGTTCAGTCACTTTTTAAATATGAAGTTGACGCGCACGCACGCGATATTTGTATCAAAATAGGAGAGTTCATATTTGAAAAATCTTTTACAGATTTTATAATAACTGAGGCTAAAGGCCTTTAAAAGTATGTTTGCATGCGATATTTATTAATAAAATAAAATCAGAAATTTTTTTCAGTTTTTATTTTAATCTTTTGACTAATTATTATATATCGCAGCCACTCTGTGCTTGTTCAAATCATAACACAAAATGGCATGTGCGGAATCCTTATTTACTCCTACGTCTTGGGCGATCTTCCGCACGGTTGAACGACGATCTTCCATCACTAAATGTCGCACTCTCTCAACAACAGCTGCACTCCGAGCAGTTTGGGGCCTGCCTAAACGCTGGTCACTCTCCGCTGATGTGCGGCCATTTTTGAATCGCTTGAACCATTCTTTAATTTGTGTCACACCCATCACATCTTCTCCAAACATCTGCTGAATCTTACGAATTGTTTTGCTTTGAGAACCCCAAAACTTTTGAAAAAAAATAATGCAGTAATGCAGTACCTTTGCTCAACTCGGAGAATCGCTAATTCAACGAACACGTTGTGTAGCCCCTTACTCAGCGATCAACAGGCAGCGATTAACGCGCAGGTAGGCGGTGATGAAATTCACACATACGCATGGAGGTGCATTCCTTAACTGTGTAGAGTGGCACCGCCGTATTTCGCACAGAACAAAATAAAGGTTGGATACATTTTAGACTCGTATATATATATATATATATATATATATATATATATATATATATATATATATATATATATATATATATATATATATATGTATGTATATAAGCAGCATCTTCTATTGCAGGCAGGTATTGTTGAATATAAGACATCACTCGTGTCTAGATATCTTTTGGTAGATCCTTTCAATAGTTCGAATGAGGATCTTAGTTTCGGAGGAGAATTGGCTGATAAATTTGCCATAGTTTTGATTTGTCTCCCAAGTACTTGGCCAATTCATCAGCCAATTCCCCTCCGAAACTAAGATCCTTATTCGGACTATTGTAAGGATCTACCAAAAGATATCTAGACACGAGTTGTCTCTTATATTCAACAATATATATATATATATATATATATATATATATATATATATATATATATATATATGTGTCTGTGTGTGTGTGTGTGTATGTGTGTGTACAAGCTTGTCTTTATTTACACTGGCCTTGTACCCCCCTTTGCATATAGTTATCTCCATGGTATCATGCTCTCGTAGTTTTTCGTAATCATTATAGAAATACGAGTTATGTTGGAATTCAATTCGATATAATCAGTCGCTTCTGCTGCCTGTTCCCCAGGTTTCCAATAAACACCATTTCCCTTTTCTCTCCTAGTCGAATTATCGATCTTTCAAATCAAAATTCAGCATTTCCTGTTAAAGTTTCTGATCTTATATTGAATAACGTAAATAGAAAACAGATATTCTCCATCCTTTGTCAAAAATTAGAAAGTACTGTTGTCAAATTAGTACTGGTGAAGGTGCCGAAACGTATCTGCAATTTGATTGGCCCAACCCTTTCTTCTTCTCTACACCTTCTTTCTCAGAGATGTGATATTGCTAGTCTCAGCATACTAATATGGCATGTGCTATTCAGAATTAGGTGATCTATTCCCTGCTTCCTTTATTTCAGCTCGTTTTACTCGACGACCGCTTGGTCTCCATCAATTAACTGTTTTGTATACCACGTTGTAATACAGTTTCCTATTCCATAAGATTATTTCCAAGAATTGCAGATTTCTGGAACTCTCTTCCTGCTGACGGTTTTCCTCCTACCTATAGCATGGGTCTTTTCAAGACTCCTGGCTTGGCGATAATCATATTTCGTTTTTGTTAGCTCCTTACATCAAGCGGCTCCATGTCTTATCTGGAGCGATTTCTATTTAAAAAAAACATCGCTTAAAAATCAAAGGGCTAAATAACAAAATAGTTGGTAAGTGAGAGTTACAACGCTGCTGAAATTAGACAGAAAGCCCACTCTCAACTCTCCATAATATTTATTGATATTACGCAATTTCTTAAGACTTAAAGGGGTGTGACACAAAACAACACTTGCTGCAAGTTTATTTGTCTCGTTATAATGGAAACGATGTATGTGTTCGCCTGTGACTGACACTACGTCACTAACTTTGTTAGATAATTTGTTTTTTTACTTCTTTTTTTTTCAAATTAGTTAATTTAAAAAATTTTAAACATTGAGATATAATTACAATTGTGACGTAAACGATGTCTGTGAAGCTTAAGTTTCAAATTACTTTATGTGAAGACTAAATAGCGTATATCAATTTAGATGCGTCTGAGGATCTCCATAACAAGCTCCCTCACTTAAGTAAAACCTTTCATCACCGGGGTAGGGGTGATGGAAACGAAGTAGTGTCAGAGCTATGCCGTCTCGAACTCCGGTTATTTTTGAAGCGAGTTTCGTAGTGTAGAAGAAAAATTCCACCTATTGTTCATAGCGGACATGTTTGGCATCAAGCGGTATTAGGTCCAGAGTCCGGTTAACAGGATATTAGTGAAAATACAGGAGGTGTCGGTATCAGAATGGGTCGTCTTTGATTGCGCGTGTGGCAAGGAAGAATATATCAAACCGCAAAACAAACGAGTAAAGGTAGTATCCTTGATTCTGCGCCATTCATTGTGTCTGAATCTGCTACTCTCGGTGTCGGAAGTAAAACTCTGCAATCTTGTAGGTCAACGAATAGTTGTGACTAACGAAGAGGACTTCATGCAGACCAGTCAATCCGGAGGTGACGGTAGTTAAGTGGATAACAACACGGACTGAAGACCTGGATGTTCCAAGTTCGAATCCAGTCGATTCCACAGTACCACTTTCACTTAGGGATGTTGGCAAGCTTCTCATGTTCCTTCCCGTAAGTATCCGATGTCTTTCCAGAAAGATTTGTAACTAGAAAAATATCGGGGAAACTAATGCCAACACCAGAATCATCTGATTCACACGAAATAAGAAGAAGAATCCTGAGGCACGATCTTTCTTAGCTTTATATAAAAAATCTCCTCCTCCTACATGAACAACAAAACAACAACAAGAAGCTCTGTCTGTTAGTCGGTCTGTCAATTGGATAATGGTTGGTCTGTCACACTTAATTTAAAAATAATTTTGTCATGATTAAGATTGAAATATTATCTTGAGTAGATGTTCTATCGATTAATTGATCGGCCCATTTATCTGTCACGATTAAGTCTGACACATCAATGAAACAACTAAACGCGTAGACTGAATGGCCGCGTTGTACGAATAGCTGTTCAGTTTTCAGTTTTCTTCGCTTTTTCTTTTGATTGTTTTTGTAAGGACGTTAATAACATTGTCACTGCTTTTCAAAAGAGCCTTCACGGTAAATGCAGTTTTTATTAAACCTTATTTATCGTTGTTTTGCTTTCCTATAAATATGTATGTTTTGATAAAAATGTCATCTCATTCTGTGCAGCCTAATACAAGCTGTCATGAACCACACGGGGAATAGAATAAAATAAAAAGGGAATAGTATAAACTCCGTGAATACTAAAGACGCACTGTTCAGATCTATTATATCCCAGCACTGATTTGCCCACGACGTACAGCAACGTTATTGTCTCGTTAATTCATAATCTGTCATAATCGGTTCAGTGTCACGAAGATATGCCATTATTTGTTAGATTATTACATTATTCAGCGAAGCGGATGATTATTTACGTAGCTGAAACCACGTGCTTGCGACAAGCGAGACGCGTGTAACTATAGGGAAACATTCGAGTCTGCTAAAAATAAGAAAAATATCGTCATATGAAATATTTCACTCTAATGAATATTTCATGTGTGTCCGTAACCAAAATACTGATAATATCGTCAACCATTACGAATCATAGTCACATTTACCCATTTCAATTGCTGTCAGAGAAATATAGATATATTTATATATAAATAAATAGATAAATATTAATTACGGTTAATTAGAACAATCAAAATATGCTTTTTCAAACCTAACTTTATACCAGTACTACCTACGTACACTGCTGGCACTTGATACGTACACTCAATTAGATATTCAAAAGCTGGAGTAAAAATAGAGAAAAAATAACATTTTAAAAGTCTCTTTATATTTGTTCATATGTATTTTGTCACCTGAAGAAGATTTGACTCAGAATCGAAAGTGTTCGTGATAGTTATGGAATATTCATTCATATTTTTGATTTTGACCAACAAGATTTTAGGAAAATCGAAATAATATAAAAGGTATAATCAAGCTGTGAAATTCTGCTGTGTTTAACAATGTTTGCTTAAATAAAAGAATGCGGCTAAATACACACGGTGAAATATATGTCGGTTGATGATAATTTTAAATATTTATTATTCAAAATTATTATATATTAACATATATATATATATATATATATATATATATATTATATATATATATATATATATATATATATATATATATATATATATATGCGTGTGTGTGTTTGTGTGTGACAAGAAAAGTGACAACATGCTGATTGATTTATTTTCATAGCTTGTCAGATAATGTATACTATATATTCATATAGGCATATATATATATATATATATATATATATAGAGAGAGAGAGAGAGAGAGAGAGAGAGAGGGGGGGAGAGACAAAGAGATAAATTGGGAGTGTGTGTATATATAAATGTATACAGAGAATGAAATGGATGGTAATAATGTAAATATGATGCATAATTCCTATAATGCAAATAAAAGCTGGTTTTCGTAAATTCCATGCATATTGTACTGCTTTCGCATCAAACATATTTTATTTTCATGCATAGAACTACATTATTATTTATAAGAAAGTCCCGAAAAATTCAGTATTTCCATAAGAATTCATAAAACTGTTGTACATTTTCAAGGTTGTTTGCTATGTACTTTAATACAACTCTAGTACACAACATAATGATTAAACCATGAGATAGATTTTGTGGCGACTTCATTAAAGGGGCATGTTCGACTTTGGAGCTGGAAGTTCCTTTACTTAGTGTTATTCTTCTTAATATTTATTTTGGGAATGATGTGTATACTTTGTAGATTGATTTCAGTAAAGCATTTCGTATAGTTTCGAATTATATACATCTTGGAAAACTCGAGGTAATTGGATTTAGTCACATAACATTTTATTTCGTACCAATGAAAATGTTCGTGCGCCGTTTTGAAACTAATGATTTATCATAAAAGAATTT
This sequence comes from Sepiola atlantica, assembly GCA_963556195.1. Taxonomy (NCBI): domain Eukaryota; kingdom Metazoa; phylum Mollusca; class Cephalopoda; order Sepiida; family Sepiolidae; genus Sepiola; species Sepiola atlantica. The sequence continues at coordinate 65,733,187 of OY744527.1, forward strand.
ATTAGAAACAACCAATGAAAATGAAGACATCAGTGTTTATGAGACATTTAATCTTTCGGATTCGGTTGAAGTACCAAACATTCATCATTAAATCGAATAATTACTGATAAGCTGCAACAACTTCATCAAAAAACGCACATTAGAAACTCTTCCGAAAGTGCTGAATAGAGCGTCGTCAGATGAAGCAGCATCGACAATATACAATATGTGTCGAATTGCAAGGAACTATTAGCGCTACTGTGAATTTTCATCTCGCAATTCTTTTGCTGTTGTGTATATGTCGTCTTTGGTTGACTACTATTTGCTTCGCTTCGTGTTAACATTTCGGACTGCTATCTTCGCGATGAAATCAAACTTTTGCTTCAATAAATTTAACAAAGTTTTTGCTGTTTAAATTCGAGCCATTTTTATTTACTAACTAGCTAATTAGCCAACAATTGAGAAGTTCGTTGAAGAATCGAGAGAGAGAGGCTAAGCTAATTAAATTTCCTAAGTTAATCACGTAATCACTTGCAAGGGAGGAAGAGGAAGACATCGTTTGACCCTACTTGCTTATTTTGGGATTCGAAATACCTTCTTTATAATAGCTACATGATTGTGCGCTGTTCTCTCGTCGCTTCCAAGTGAGAACTGATTATCTCAACTTCGCTCTTCCACGGGGGAAAACTGTGACGTAACGAACCTCGTGATCAACGCACAGATGTGACCTAAACTCCTGAACCCAAGGTCCCGTCATTGTCACCCGAACCGTGAGAAACTTGTCCACCAAGTTGAACGAGGTGATACCGCCACAAATCGCGCAAGTCAAACCCGACTTCCACAGATGCATCCATCTCTCACAGGGCCATTATCTAACATACTTACTCCCTACGTTTCTATTTTGTGTCTTTGTTTTTTTCTTCATTTTCACCCTGCTTCCTTATATTCACTTTTCATCTTTGTCTTCATTAGTTTATTCTCTTGGTGTTTATTCCTCGTATTTTCTATCTGTTTTTTCTCTTCATCACCGTTGTTCCTTATCTTGAGCATTTACGCCAGTTCTTTTCATGTCTATTCTTTTTCTTTTGTTTTCGTTTTTTATGATAACTCACACTTTTCTTTTCATCTTCCGTTTTTATTTTCACTATAATAACTTTCCATTGGCGTTATAACAATAACTACAAAAATACTAATCGTCTTGCTACCAGTCGTCGTAGAAAGAGTAAGAGTTATAAGATGCTAAGTATTTGATATTAAGGATCCAATTTGGAAGCCTCAGGGAGAGCGGATTTACCCATTATTTACCAATATTCCCAGGTCCACTCTTTTTCGGAGTGGTAAAGTAAACATGCATTAGGTAGCATATTTGGTGGTTCCTCGCAGACGTTGCAGGTTATGGATGCTCGGCCAAAGAAAAGAGGGGCACAGAGGAAATTTTAAATATTTCTGATTTTTATATCGGGCTATTCAGAAATCTTATTTCTCTTTGGAATAAAAAATGAAGTGCCTCAAAGACAAGGTGTCGGGTTAGGGTCGGCCTACTTGACAGTAAACGTGTTCCTAGATGGTCTCCATGATGAACCCGTTTGAGAAGACGCTGTCTGGCAGTTATATCCAGTGGATATCTTCAGTAGCAATTATCTTGGGTGATCGATTTCATGGTGGTCGAATAAAGGATGCGGACTTGACATTTCTAGTTAAAAGTACATATATTCCATCCTATAGACATGAAAGGGCAGTTAGCGTTGGCTATCTGGGCGTAACAGAGGAGTTACGTTTTCTGAGAAGTGGCAGTCCGTTGGGCCGGATGCCCCTCGAGGAAAGCTGGACCTTTGGAGCTCTTAGCCAAAGGATTGTGTTTAGTGGACATGTATCGATTTGATCTAGCAACAATCTTATTTTTCAAGTTTGCTATTCAAGCTAAGAACATGAGTATACATACACCTGTTAGTTGTTTTAAAACAAGATTGTACTTGGAATACGATGTCTTTGTTGCGGCACAGACTCATTCGGAAATCTTTTGATTGAGACGATCGCGGCCAGTAAAGTGAACGCACTGATGCACTTTCGTAGTAATATCTATCATGGGGTAAATAAAATTTGCGCCATCCATGCCACTAAATTACCCTGGACACGTCGGGAAAGTTTTTCACGTCAACACCACTCCACTATCACTAGATCAATGTTTCCCAGCCCATTATTTCTGCCTACTCTATTTCGCAACCATATTAATCACCCAAGCTTTCCCTTATATGGGTGAGTATGACACGAAACTGCATCCAATGATAAGGCCCCGATTTGTGAGCGTTTGTAAGTTTGGAAATAGTCATTAGTTACTTCTAATGCGAGGTCTCTTCTGACCTGAAGTGGAAGTGTCTATAAACGTCCTATCTATAAGTTAAATAGAAACTATCGTTGTGAGACTATATACAAAATATGCACTTACAAATAAACTTAATTCATACACCAATCGAATATACAAGATAAGTACGGTTGCCATGCCATGAAGCAACAACAAGCAACCAACCTCACAAACCAAATAACTTAATAAGATAAATATTATACTTAAATCACACTCTGATGTTCTATGGTCACAGTTACTATAAATCTCATTTTATTGCATAAAACCGTAAAATAATGATTAGCACGTCGCTTGTCTAGCGAACGACGACATCAGTGTATTGTCTATGACTCTTTCCCGGCAATACTTATATGACCTCCTGACAAACGCTGCTATGCTTAGTAAACGAGTATCGAAATACGACGTAAGGCAATTATTTGCTGTCCGTTTTATATACTGTGAATTTATTGCAGTGGGTCCGATTCTTGTAAGCCAGGCTTAATGAATATATCAACTAGCTATTAAACAATTCATAATTTCTTGGTCTAACTATATATCCGTCAAACCGGTAGGTTTGATTATATTTCCGTTAATATGGTTGATCTTACACTATTTAGTTTAAAGCAGTTCGGTTAAGACCATTTGTGTTTAAACTGCTGGTCTACCTCTATTTGCGCTAATTCTGTTATTCTAACGATATATGTGTTGAACTTGTAAGTAAAAAAATTGTTATTTTAGAGCTCTAGGTTGAACAGCATTTTTATTAAACCGGTTTATCGAACAATATTTCTGTTAAAACTGTTTGTCGAACAATATATTTACTAAACCCTCAAAATATTTGTGTTAGACTTGTAGATCAAACACTATTTTGGTTAAACTAGTTGCTCTCAGAATGTGTATTAAAAAGTGGTTCCTACAATATTTGTAAGAAACTTGTAGGTCTAATAATATTTCTGTAAACTTGTTTGGTCTTACCATATTTCTGGTCTTAAATATTTTTATGCAATCTGTTAAAGCCGTTGGTCTGAAATATTTCTGTTAAATTGACTGGTCTAACAATATTTTATTTTAACCGTGTTGATCTAACAATATTTAGGTAAAAGCATGTTTCTGAAAAGTGGCGTTGTTATTTCAAGTTCAACAATATATATATATTTAACTTAGTCCACCCTAAACAAGACAAGTTGCCACTGTAGACGTAAAGGGCTACTAAGAATTAGGGTGAAAGTTTGGGGTCATCCTAAATTGAGAGCCGTGCAGCAATATACTTGTTCATATTAGTTTAACATTTCTGCATGTTGGTACAGTGGGTGAAACATGGAGCAGGAAGGGAGTTCCAAAGTCGGCAGCTCGAGAAAAGAAGCTATTAGAGTATGAGGGTAATCGGCATCTGTGGACCTTCACGGTGAATGGATGTGAATCTTTGCGGTGAATGGATAGGATTTAACCTATTGTCAGGTAGGTCGGGTGTATATACGTGGAGGGGGCACCAGAGCAGCATGTTCATCGGAGCACATTCCATTAAAGTACTTGTAAAACAAGCATAAGGATGCAACATTTCGGTGATGGGACAGCGGATGGAGCTTGAGTGATAATGAATTGCCTATTAAGTTAGATAATATTTTGGGGACCTTGTCTAAAAAGTAGAATCTGTTGTGCAGCAGTGACAACAATACTCCATGCATGGGCGAATGGTAGCTTTGTACATATAGGACACTGCTATGTGTGAGAGTTTTTTAAAATTCGGTAGAGCAAGCCCACTTTCTTTGCAGCAGACTTGGCAATGTCTTCTATGTATTTGTTCTTATTCATTTTACCTGTAAATGTTACGCCAAGGCGTTTGCACGTTCTACTTTCAGGTTGGGTGTCATTTGAATTGCAATCGGGGATTGAAGATGATTCTTGTAGTTGTAGAAGGAAAGCGGCTTTTTCTGAGCAGCATTAAATGTTACTATTCATTTATGATCCCATTCCATTACAGCCTTGAGGTCACTGTCTTAGGATTCAACAATTGCCTCCGATATGTGCGCGCCCGTTTTTCCCACATGACGAGAGTAGATCGCAGTGTCCTCAGCAAATATACCTATCTCAGACACAATGTTATCAAGAAGACTGTTTATGAGAATCAGGAACAATAAAAGTTCAAGGATCAACACCTGGGGTACACTTACATTTATTTGTCTTGATGAACGCCCAAAGAGCACAGCCTGGATCTTACCTTTGGATAAGAAAGATCTCATTATATTCGTCCAGCAATAACATATGAATTAATTTTTATGATCAGACATTTATACCAGGCATTGTCAAAGGCTTTGGATATATCAAGCGCTACTGCCCTAGCTTCACTTGACTTGTCCAGTGCATTGTATATGCGTTCAGAGATGAGCGTTCGGATATCCGGTGGTCTAAAGATATTACTGTGTTTATCAGTGTTACACCGTTAGCTCTCAGAATAGTTATGTTAAATTTTTAGATCTAACAATATCTCTGTAAAACGATTGTTCGAATAATAAACTAATTTGTCTCACGGTATTAGTGTTAAACTAATTCGTCAAACAATATTTGTATTAAACAAGTTGGTATACAAATAATTCTGCTGAACTTGTTTTTCTAACAATATTCCTGTAAAACTTGTTTGCCTAACAATGTTTCTGTAAAACTTATTAGTTCAACAATATTACTATTAGTATTGTTGCTCTGAAAATAGTTATGCCAAACCGGTTGGTCTAACAATATTTGGGTCGAATCAGTTACTCTCAGAATAAAACATTAGATTGAAGAGAGAAAGGAAAAAGGGTATAGACATATACATAGATATATAGAAGAGAAAAGCGAGAATCTGTTGGTCAGGAAGTAACGAATGCTTTCATTCAATCTGAGCGCTTAGCGAGGAAAATGCTATTTTCAACTTAAGCGTGATATATCGGCGGATTTCAAAGTCAAGTTTGACAGAGACACTCAATTTTTGTTTAAATGGAAATAGCTTCAGACAAGGTATGAAGCCAATGGGTGTAAAGAGCTAACACGTATGAAATATGATTATCGAAAAAAACAGGACATGCTTAGTACCATTAGTCCTGAAAAGATCATGGCTATAGGGAGGAGGAAAACAGCCGGCAGTTCCAAAAGCCTGCAGTTCTTGGAAAAAAGCTACTGAATTAGATTTCAAACTTTAACATGACAGGCTGGTTGCTATGCTACTTTACACTTAAGCGTGACAAGCTATTAAATGGTTAAACTTAAGCGTGACAGAACGAATAAAATCGTGTTTTTAAATAACTTCCAAACTCTGGAGTGATACACTTCAAATGTTAAGCATTTATTCATGATCACAATTGAGAGAACCTTGTAGGTTTTAAGATAAGTAAGTGATACGATCACCTGTCTTAAAAGGGACGGAAATAATAAAAAGTGTAAGAGAGAAAAACAACACTGCAATCCATAACAGGAATCTGAGTTTTGTCTACCTGAGTCACGTGCTTGATTGGTACTGCTTTACCTTATTTTTTGTTTAGCTTAAACATCTTTGTTTTTTGGCTACAAGCAAAGTGTGGTATCTGTTCTGATGCTGCACTTTATGTTTTCTGTCCTTGGTCATTGAAGGAGAACTCTTTACTAAGGCAATTAAAATTTTTGTTCCAATGCAGAGTGACCCATTCTGAGGAGCTGGATTTTTCTCCACATTAGAAATCGACCTCATGTCTCACTCTTCCCTCCTAGGAAGACAAGTAAATAGGAACACTAATGCTATTTTATGCCTAGACGACCTATATTCTCGATATTGGTATTGGGGTCAACGTCCATTGCCTAATTCACTTATCACCCAATGTTATACTGAACACCATCTCATAACATTATCATTAGTTTCATCAGGTTTTACACCCCTTTCTTTATAGCTGTTTAAATATCTGCATGAAATATTTGCACATTTCTCACCGTTTCTGAAGATACCAACTGATGCGAGTTAATGCGGTGTAAATCTTAATTAAGTTTATCATATCCACGCCGAAGTTCGTCTGTTTTTCATAATGTTCAGTCAAGTGAGAAGAAATATAATTAAAATGCTAATTCGGAAAGAGAGAAAAAGGGATAAGTAAAAAGGAGCTAAATGATTTTGAGGGAGAATCGATGAGACATATAATAAATAAACTAGTTTAGTGAGAAAAAATAAAAGGAAAAGTGGGGGAAAATGAATGGGAATAAAATGAGCTAAAAATAAATAAATAAAACACGAACGGAAGGAAGAAACAAAATAGCAAGCTAGAAAAGGAGAAAAGAAAAACGAAGAAAATAAATGAAACAATAAGAAAAAAAAAGAAAAAAGAGAAGAAAAAGAAAGAAATCTAAATTAAGAAGAAGGAGTAATGGAAATATATAAGAACGGAGAGAAGAGGAAGAATAAGAATACTACTACTACTACTACTAATAATAATAATACTACTACTAATAAGGAGATGAATAACAGAGAAAATTAGAATAATAAGAAGAAAAAGAAAGAGAAAGTGAGAGAGAAAGAAAGGAGAAAGGAATAAAAATATAAATAATTATAAAAAGTTAAGATAGCACATATGAATCAGAAAAAGAAGTGAAAGAATGAAAGTAGTAAACTAGGAGGAATTGGAAAGAGAAAGAAAGACATAATTAGTACAAGCAGAAGATGAAAATAAGAAGAAAGAAAATATGGAGAATTGAAAAAAGTAAGCAAATGAGAACTAGATAACAAGACAAAAATAGGAAAATGTAAACGGAAAAAGAAGAAAAAGAAATTAAGAAAAACCGAAGAAAGGGACAAATGAGAAGAACAGATAAAAAAAGAAGAGGAAGAAAAAGTAACAAGAGAAGAACACCAAAACTAGTACGATAGATACGAATAGAAAAGGGCGGAATAGAAAGAAAAGGAAAAAACAAGAAAACGAAAAAGACAAATAAGAAGAAAAAGACGAAGATTATGAAAAGAAGGCAACGATTTAAAGAGTTTGATTGATTGGTTTAACGGTAAATCAAAACTCACGGGGTCTTTTATTACCGGAACCGGATATATTCTATCCTCATGACTTGCTCAAATATGTTTACACATAAGAATTAGGTCAAATATACATTTTTAAGAAGGAGGAAGTGGGGAAAGAGAAATAGTACAAACATCATATAGAGAAAATGGAATGGAAAGAAAAGCAAAAAGGATATAGTAGTATCTGTAAACCATAATTGTTTTTAAATAATAATAATAATAATAATAATAATAATAATAATAATAATAATAATAATAATAATAATGATGATAATAATAATAATAATAATAATAATAATAATAATAATAATAATAAAAAATTTAAAATAATAATAATGATGATGATGATGATGATGATGATGATGATGATGATGATGATAATAATACTGCAGTTAGAAATAACGACATTTGGAATTGATTAGCCAAGGGTGATCTAAAAAAATCAACCGAAAGCACCTTAATCAAATATTACATTGACAAAACTGTAGAATCACCGATGTGCAGATTATGCAATAAAAGGGTAGACAGTTTAGTATCTAAATGTTCTATGTTAGCACAACATCAATATAAGATTGGAGGCACGGCAAAGTCGCTCAGTCGCACTGGAATATATACACACTTTATGAATTGGACCACAAACAGAAGTGCATGAGCATAAACCAGAAGTGGCGCAAGAAAACGACAATATCAAACTTCTTTAGGACATGCGAATACAAACTGATACGGTTCTTGAACGTTCAAACCCCGACTTAATCTTTCTAAAAAAAACGAAAGAAGTTGCTTAATCATTGGTATAGCCTGCCCCTTCGATACGAGAGGGCAGGAGAAAAACACGAAAAAAAAAAATCAAGATCTAAAATGGGAATTACTAAGACTATGGAAATGTAATGAAATAAAGGTGATTCCCGTTATAATTGGAACACTTGGAACCATAACGAAAAGCCACCATGAATGGCTTAAACAGATTGACGAGACACTTTTTTTTCCAATTCTGCAGAAGGCGTGCCTGTTAGGAACAGCGAAAGTGTTAAGGTACCGCTTGAATGTCTAGAGTCAATAAAACTCCAACTAAAAATATCCAAAAGTTTTGACTACTATGGAATAATAATAATAATAATAATAATAATAATAATAATAATAATAATAATAATAATAATAATAATAATAATAATAATAATAATACTATTCCTGGGTGTTATCTATTTTAGCTTTAATGTAGTTATTAGGACTAAGTACATTAAAGCTAAAATAGATAAAACCCAGGAAAAAAACAAATGTAAACCCTGTGAACAAAGAGACGAAACGGTAAGTTACATAAGTAAATGCAACAAACTAGCCTAAAATAATACACGAACAGACACGAGCTCGTGGAAAAAGCATTACACGGGGAATTATGCAAACGACTGCATTTTGAACATGAAGGCAGATGGTACAGACAAAAATCGACGACAGTACTGGAAAATGAAAACCACAAAATCGTCTGGGACATGGGGATACAAACAGATAAACTCATCGATAAAAGAAAAGAGACATCACACTAGTTAAAAATAAGTAAAGAAACTACTAAATTGTCGGTTTTTCCGTCCCAGCAAGCTACAGGGTAAATATCAAAGATACAGAAAAAGAAGCAAATACACAGAGCTTGCCATGAGGCCGGAAAGAGTATGGAAAGTGAAGAAAGTCAATATAATATCAGTAATTGTAGGAGCACTAGGAACAGTAAAAAAAAACTGGGAAAAAGACGAGGAAAAATTGGAATCAAAGGAAAGGCTGACACTATACAACGGACAGCAATGATGAAAACAGCTAACATCTTAAGAAAACTTATCGAATGTGGAAACCAACCCACATAAACGACAAACACTAACAAGCCACATTGAAATGACAACAGAAGTAAAACAAAAATTTGAAGAAACACCACATGAACCCAAGGGAACTAAAACTGTAATAAATCTTATAAACTGCCCCCACCCATATTAAAATGCATCGACCCCAGCTGATACCACACAACATAGCTGTGAAGGGGCAAGGAGGATGGACAGACCGAGGAGGGAGAGCACTAACCAGACCTCCACTGGTAGAGTGCGAGGAGTACTGGAACATCGAGGAAGCTTATGCCCACCCGAATCTTCATGATGACCAATGGTCGGGGCCAGCGAGAAATCAATGGTAATCGGCTATTGCGATAATGAAAAGTAATTTGCAAAGGTTGTCGAAAAAAGTGGAGAGTACTGGAAATCTGGGGAGACTTGTTGTCACTCAAACAAAAATTATCATCAGTGAGTAATCTCTGATGATGCCCCGTGTGAGAACTCCTAGTGAGTACTGAATGAAAATTGAAACTTCAAAAGTAAATATCGAAGAAAATTCCATAATTTCATATCTTCTTTCGTCCCCATCTAAAAAGAAACGCGGTCGCATCAGCATTTATTGCTACCACAGAAAATAGCCGTGAAGTGTCTGAGAAGATAAAACACAACATGAAGGAGAATGGTATCCAAACCTGCATTAAAAGGGCTCAGAGAGTATTATAAACTCGAGCTTATTGCGACTAACATTCTTGAAAAAAAAAACAATAGCCGTTAATAGCGGGATTTTAATTGTAAACGGCTCTTGTGAGAACGCAAAGCGATTTACAACGGTGATAGGAAGAAGAAGAGAGTACAAACAATCTAGGGAGATATATTGTAACTTAAACTCTAGTGAAAAGAACCTGTTGATCAGCGCTACTGAGTCGTGTTAGAACTCCTAGTGAGTAAAAGATTATACTGAAATAAATAAGAAAACAAGAAGAAAAAGACGCAAAAGAAAAAGAATGAAGAAGTGGATAAAAAAATTAAAGAAAAAGAAAAACACTGAAAGAAGGAGAAGTCGGAAGGAAAGTAGTTGTCAAATAAATCTCGACAAAACATTTCACAAAATGAAAAAAATTAAACTGTTTTTTTATATCTGCCTTTCAGTTCTCTTTATTGAAAGCACAAACAAGTTTTCTTTCTTTGCTTCTTTATTCCATTCCCTTCTTTTTTCATTCCTCGTCTTACTTTCTTAAACATTACGTTCACTACAGGATGCTGAGAACAGACCATATTAAGCGTAAAGTCCCACCACGCAGAAATCCCCAAAGACAGACTTTGTTCTGGATTTCTAGATCTGGTTACATGGTTTTTGACACAACTTGCAAAGGTGCAGGGTTACTGTTTTCTTTAAAACGGCGAATTTGCCAAGAGGTGGCGTAAGGCTATCCGCAGCGTGGTGCTTTGGGACGATGCAGGAAATGGCGTCTTATAAATACATCTCGTATTCATACGTTCTGACCTATTTTAAGTTTCTGTTCTTTATGTATTTCCATCTTCTTTCGTGCGTTCTATTTTACATGCGTCTCTTCATCTCTAGAGAGGTTTAGTCCGTCAGTGTTACGGTCTGTTCATCTGTCCTGCAGTTAATTAAATAGTAGATTCATTGCTAAACGCGCAGATTAAATTTACGCATCATATTTTGACGCTTAAGTCTGTCAAGCTTAAGTTTAAAACAGCATTATAAGATACATCCACGTAGTATCTATAGAAGAGTTACGCCCATCTGTCGATGGTTTCGATTTATATATAACCTTTAGACCCGTCTATACATCTTTAGAAGGGGCTCTATTCGCTAGTCGGTCTGTCACGTTTAAGTTTGAAATATATATTCTAGATACATTAACACATCTCTAGGAGCTATTATGTCCGTCTTTTGGTCGGTAACGCTAGAGTTTTACATAACATTTATATTGCTAACTGCGTAGATTTAATGGACGCATATTAAGAATATCGGTTTCATTTTACTATAATCTTATTCGACGTTTTTATATTTTTTTTTCGGGGATTTTTGTAACTTTTTCTTTAAATTGAGGACTATTGTTTTGTAAAATCTTTGGTTTACTTTTTTCGCATGTCTCTTATGTTTACATATTTATATCTGCTGCAAATAATATAGGGATTACTATAATAGGGATGTCTCTATCGATCTGTCGCCATGTTATAGACGCGTTTATGGCGGCTCAATTTGTATATGAAGACTTCCCGCCAAGATTGAGATTGTCGTTATTAAAAATAATCATTCTTAAATAACGAAATTTTCAGAAATATTTAATCCGACTCTTTCTGCTGATCACATTCATTTTTTTCTTACTGATCCACAGAGAGAGTGTGTGTGAGAGAGAGAGAGAGAGAGAGAGATAGCGAAAGAGTGAGAGAGAGAGAGAGTTGCAGGAACTAGTGACTAACACAATCAGTACTCTCACTGCCACTCTATGAGAATTGTTTAAAGCGTGGAAAATTCTGCCATTATATGCCATTACCGCTACTTAAACAGTAATACATTTAATAGTCATAATAGTGGCACTAATAGTTACACGTACAGTTCATCAGTCAGTTTTAAAAATAATAATAAATATTAAATAAAATTATTTAACTTTTAGAAAAAAACACAATTATCGTTTGTTTTTAAAACATTTACAATAAAATACACAGTTTTTGTTGAGTTTAATGAGAGAAAAAAATAATTTTATTAAAAGAAGAAGAGACTCGATTTACGTTCGGACACATTGCCATTTTGCGATTCGGCGTCAGTACCGCTACTTAAGTACTAGTAATTTTACTAACAATACTAGTAGGACTGACAGTTAGTTAATCAGTTTATCAATACCAGTCGAGTTTCTAAGAATAATAATATTAAATTATCTGTTTTTTTACAAAACAACAAATATAATTCCGTTGGAGATAATAACATATATAATTAAATATCCGTATTTTTGTTGAATTTTCAATAGAAAAAATAATTTAATTGCGACAAAAACATGATGGGTCATTTACATTCGGGGCCTGAACATTGTAGTAGTCATAGTAATAAGTCTAATAATTAAATCTCATTCATCCAGATGTCGACGAGCCTTTTACTCAAATAGCTTCTTTCCTCGTGCTGCTGACCTCTGGAACTCCCTCCCTGCCCCCTGTTTCCCCGACAGTACAGACATGCAGAAGTTTAAAACTAATGTAAACAGACATCTCGCTGCGCAGATCCCAATTTAGGTTGACCCCCCCTCCAACCGTCTCTCCTCTTTTTTCTCAGTAGCCCTTACGTCTACAGTGGCGTCCTGCCTTGTTTGGGGTGAACTATGTTAAAAAAAAAATTATCTGATTTTTACGAAAAAATCAAATATCATTTTTAATGAAAATATTATACTAAAGTAAAGATTTCTTGTTGATTAGATTATTAAAAAAAATAATCTGTAAAAAATAAACTATTTCGTAAAAATTGTAAATTTTAAATGGATTTGTAAGCATTTAAGCTGTCGAAAATAAACTAATAAAAACTTTCGTAAGAATTTTTGTCAAAAACTCAATAATGAAAAGATTGAACGGTTTAGATTCTATTTAGATCCAATAATTTTATAAACCAAAAAAATCACATGATAGTTTTATAAAAAATTGGTTCAATTAATAATTTAATGACCCGACAATTCCGAAATAATTAAATTTAACTTTCAACATCCTATTTTAAGTAAATGGCTTAAAAAGCGTAGTTACCTAAAGTGCGAAACAAAAAGTAAAAACACCGTCGTTCTCTACATTTTTTTTATTGCTGACTTTAATTTCTATTTTTTCTTTTTATCATCTTGTCAATTTATTTAAAATAATTTCTTTCAATATAATAATTTCATTTGTTACGTTTTTAAAAGAATACTTCTTTTCTACCTTTTCTGTCTTTCGTTTGTGCGTTCTTTATGTTTTCTTGATGTTTTTGTTCTTTTCTATTTTCTTTTTTTTTTTTCTTTTTATATTGCTGCTTTTTACGCTTTTCTGTTTTCTTATAATTTCTTGCTTTTCTTTATTGCCCATTTCTTTGTTATTCGCCCCTTTTTCAGTGCTGTGGAGCACATTACCACATGACTGCTTCCCTACATATTACAACATAGTCGTCTTCCAATTCAATGTAAACATATACTTGTCATATACCGTTCCTATAAGTAACCAGTCCTTGTTCGTTGCATTGATCAAAGACAGCTGACAATCATTTCATCTTTAGTAACTCGTATGCCGGAGTGGCTCTTGGCCTTGATAAGTGGTGCCACATCTAGAGAATAAGAATGCAAAAGAGTGAACGTTTTAAAAATAAGTTAATATTTTCACACTTTTAAGCATGTTTTGTTGTACTGATTTACTTAATTCAAAGAAATCACATCAACATTGAATTAGATGTTAACATTATGTGACCTTACGATCAATTGCTTTCAGGAACTATTTATGCCATTATGAGTGCATTTCGCTAAATTGTTGATCATAAACATCCACGCGGTATTTTCTGTCTTTTCTGTTCCACACTTTTAGAAATGAGACACGCGTCTCAGTTTTGCACAGATTTGAGAACACATATATTTCATCCATGAATTAGTGTTATACGGTTTTATGGGTGAACTTTGTGAATAATAGTGCAGGTACGTGATATTCCGAATACCCCAATTTACTTGCCTTCTCATGAGGGCAAAATTGAAGATAAGTTACTTTTTTAGTGGTGAATATCCAGCTCCGCATAAAGGGATAACAAATAAAATGTATCAAGTCAAGAAGGATCTCTTCTTTTCTGACCGAGAACAGAAAAGATACGACGCCATGATCGCAGCCTCGGTTCAGAAAATAAAAATCAAATCCTATTAGATAATAACAACAGAGTAATTAATATAGGACGGAGAGCCGATGATCTTGCGCCATACTGGTGCGTATGAAACATAAAGATAAAAGAAACTTAGGTTGACCTTTAAAGCACGATACGGACACGTAAGTCTCAGAATACGTATGCGACTAATTAACGAATGTAAAAAGGTCAATCTGATATTTTTTCGTTTTTCATTCGCATCTGTACACTTTTTGTGACAGTCTGCCAGCCCTGAGCTCTTTTGCAAGTGCATGTAATCTATACCAGTATAGAGGTAGGTTCATGTCTTTTTTAGACGCATTTGTCCGTAATAGAACGCACTAGTCCATATTCTATAGACTGTAATCATATGCATTACGTCAATTATGAATCTATTAAAAACAAAGAGAACATTCTGTAACTTTTACATTAAATTAAAAAGTTTAAGTTTATATACGTTAAAAAAGTAAGGGAAACATTTACTTTGTTGCCGTCTAATTCTGAATAATTCTCTTTTACTGGAAAATTAAAAAAAAAAAACTTGGTAGATATATCCAGAATATAAAGAAGTATCATATTCCTCCTGGGTTGGTAAGGCAGGAGGATGCTCGGAACGTTTCCCTGAATAATAGTGATAAAGAAACCAATCAAATCACGATGGTCCGCGGTGTTGTACGGCATTGATAGACCAAGGATGTTAAGGCGGAAGAAATCGCCCCATTTGTCTTCACAGCAATCGTTAAGAATACAAATCTGTCGCGAAAACAGCTGTGGATGTTGTAGCATATTATGCGTCGACAAAAGTCGCATCCTATAATTGCAACTTGCCATTTGAGAAGCGAAATTATAAACGTCGATACGAAACCAGGACGCCATGAAAGAAACCCGAACTGTTTACTGTTATCCTATTTCATGCACTTAGTAGACCCCCCAGAGCGGGACATATTCTACAAAACTGGTGTAGGTGTGCACGTATTACAGAAGGCCGTAAATTCTAAGCTCTCTCTTTCTTATACGAGTATGATCTTTATGAAGTCAGAGAAAGTTAAGCTTCTCGGAAATGAATTTAAATTTTTCAATGCATCTCTATGAGAGGCTAAGTGGTTGGTCGCCCTGTTACGCTTGGGGTTGAGAATAGAAATGAAACTTGCAGGCTGAATGGACGCATCTAATAATTTTATGTACTAATGAGTCACCGTTATCAAGGCTCAAATGATACTTGAGTATAAGGTTTAATGAATATACTCAAGTGGACTGTGAGACAACACCTTGAGGATTGGTAACGATGATTCAAACTGGGCAGAATTAGATTATTTAAGAGGTCGGCTCAACAAAAATTTATTAAAATTTTACTCGAAAGCAGCCATGTTGTATTTAGACGGGAAGCAGCCTTGTGGTATTTTGATAAACCGATGGGTTTTTCATGAAAATAAACTTTACTCATACAAGTTCCGTATAGTTTTATGTACACCGAGGAAGAAGGGACAATTATTTACAGTGGTTATAGCTCGACGAGTTCTTGTTGTGAATGTTTTACAAAAGGAACTATAGAAGTCAATCACATACCATGCCAATTACGATAGAGTAGTGAAAGAAAAGCAACCCCTCTTCTGGGGGGAAAATGCTGTATGGTAGAGAACATTCCCCACTAAATTTCTAAGTCGATTTTGTACTCTGTCGAAACTTGAAAAGGTGCCCCCAGTAGCACTTTCCAAAACATGGCGATATAATACCATCTTAGGAGATATTTGACTCTTATACAGGTAGAGGATTGCGTCAGGAGTGAGATCATCTCTGGAGCGGTAGAATGATCTAAACATTTTTCCAGCAACATTCGCAACTAATCTGATGTAAGGCATTCATTTCAGGTCTTGAGTGAAGGTTAGTCCTAGAATCTTATCAAAGCAGGATGCTTCCTCAAGGAAAGTGCAATTCATTTCAATTGAAGCAAAGTAAGGACCCGGGCGTTTCTGGGCAAAAGAAAAAAACGTGGTCTTAGATGTATTAAAAGTAACCAACTACCGTTTTTCACATTGCCCGAAGTGTGTCCATAGATAAGACGTGTCAACTAACTTCTATGAGAAGATATTTGTCGTTAAGTCTGTCAAGTTGTAGTGAGAAAGTTTTCACAGAATACTGCTCTTATTTTAATTTATGGAGTTTCACTTCAAGGAACCCAAGTGAAATATGTTTAGCTATTGAACGACTAAAAGCTGCACGTCTCCCAGCGACGCTGCCTCGTACAAATCCCCTCTTATCGCCAAATCACTCTCTTTCTCTCTCTCTTTCTCTCTCCCTCTCTTCCTCTCTCTGTCGCAATCCAATGACATGCACCCTAGCGATGTTCTCGGTTCTCTCCTGGCTAGCAGTCGAAACATTCATTTCATATAGGGCTTCAAATGACATATTATGTGTAACCCTTAGGTCACCAGTTCGAATCAGCCTCACTGCATGTTACATTTTTGTTCAAAGCTTTTATGTACATCACATGGGATTCTTTGTCATTTATCTCGGTAAGATCGGCTAGTAAAATCAATTTCGTTCAACTGTCACTTTATATTTTCAATAGCATTTTAATCATCATCTTATGTGAGTGTTTCTTTAAGTTTTAAATAGAATGTTTGTAGGTCTGCCAATCTTAGTTTTCAAAGAGGATGTTCGAAATAGCTTATTCGTTTTTCTGCTACGCTTTTCGTCGCTAAACGCGCAGATTGAATAGACGCATATTTACACCATCCGTTATCGTTGAAGCATAAAATAATGGTTAACGATACTCGAGGGCGACCTGAAGACTCCATTTCCAATTACTTACTCCACCGAAATGTAAGGGAGAGCGCCACAAATTCCTTAGGATTATTCCACTAACTTTGATCCTAACCTTATAATGTCGACTGTTTAGCAAGAATGTCCCAAATATAATTTTCTAAGCTATTCATATGACTCGACCGAGGATTGAACCCTTGCTCCGGATCAATTAACGAACATTCCAACCATTATAAAATTCCAAATAAAATTGAAGTATGTCCTTACTATACAAATGATAATCTATCAATTCCAATATTCTAATTATTTTTATTATTATAGAACATTTGAATAAGTTATTATTTGTACAGGCTGTACAAACGATATTACATAACGGCAGCTACTTAAGTAGGCATTGCTGTCTTCAAAACAGAATAACCCGAATAGACAAAGTGAAAACACGTATCAACAAGGAGATCAATAAAACTTAAAATTTAAAAGCGGTTAGCTAATCACAAGAGAGCGAGGTAAACACTGACGTAGTCATGGAAAGAATGATGAAAACACCCTAGAAACTTTGCCAGCAAATCATTTTTTAAAATATCAGTTTTTACAAGTAACATGAAAAAATAAAGTGGTCAAACATCGTCGAGGGCGACTCGAAAGCTTCCTTTTTATTAACTATTATTATGTGGCGTAGGGGATGGCGTCATACGTTCACCAGGATTACTCCACTAACCCTGGATCCTTAATTATCATGCTAAGTGTTAAAAAGGTATCAAATGCCATTTTTACGTCTTTCGTATGCCTCGACGAGGATTGGAACCTTACTCCTGGGCCCATTATCGAATAATATGATGAATAGGTTGCACAATATCCATAAATGGTTGATATTATAATAGATTAACACACCTTAAAATGTTATATTTATGATCGAATATTTTGAGTGTCAACAAACAAAACACGCTTTATTTGGTATAAACAGAAGCTCCAAAAAGAAAAAAAGAAACACGAAATTATAGAAAATAACAGATCATGTAAGTTGTCTACAATTACGTCCGCTGTTTAAACCACTTTTATGAGAAAAAAGTACAACTAAGTGATGTCGATCGTTTCCACTAAATAGAATGCAAAATGGTTACGAATAGAATTCAACGTGGTCAGTCAAGAGCAGCAGTCACAGTGAAATAAAGGACTTCTATGACATCCTTACATAAATGCCACACAACAGTCACACGTAAAAGACGACCATATACACATACACTTTTTACATTGATTCATTACTTTTCCACCGCTCTACAAACAAAAGGAAAACAAATTAGAATTTTAATTTTACAAAAACAACGAAACATTTCATACTTTGCAACTTTGTAAATATATAAATTTGTTGTATTTAATAATTCTCCTTAACCTTTTTACTTTCCACACAAACATTATTCTAACTTTTACTTCGTACCATGACTCATGGTACACAGAGACAAGAGGACCTTCCTCTACTTCATCCATACCGCTGGTAACGCTACAAAGGCATCAACAAGTTTCCCTTCAGCTTTGCTGAGGTGAAACAATTATAAATATATAGGTGACAGATATATTTGTAGCACAAATGAAAAAAAAAAACAGAGAAAAGTACGTTCATTAAAAAAGTAGATAATTGTACAAAGAAATACAAAGAACAAGAGAAATACGGGATTTAACGGGAAATTTGACGAGGGGAACAAAACGGAAGATTACATATAAGTTGGTTAATGTATTTAAAACATTTTATCGATAACAGGAAACACATATTTCCTGATATTTTAAAGAAACAGAGGCGATTTTTTTTTTCATGAAAATACATCAAAGGCTAAACAGTTCAAACGGAGTTTTTGTTTGAGCCATGTAAGGGAACATGATTTGAATAAGTTTTAAATAATTGTTCAGATACTTTGTCCGACTATCAGTCACGCTTCGGTTCAAAATAGCATTTTTATCGCAAAACCTACAAAATTGAATACAAGTAATCTGATGTTTGATGCGTCAACACCTCTATATTAAAGGCTATGTCCGTCAGTCGAAGTTTCCAGCTTATATTAAAATAGAATCTTGTCGGTCTGACACGCTTGACTTAAAAAATACCATATCCATGGGTCTGTCAAACGTTAGTTTAAAATGACATTTATGTTGGTTTGTCACGATTATGTTTGAGTAACATTTACGGTAAGTTTTTAAAAACATTCACATCTTTCTGTCACGCTTAAGTTTGAAAAAGCATATTCGTTGCTATAACGCTTAGGTTTGAAATAGTATTTTCGTCAGTCTGTCAAGCTTAAATTTTAAATATCATTTTTCTTGGTTTGTCACGCATAAGTTTTAAATAGTATTTTCCGAGGTAAAAGTGCAATAATAATGGACGCATCGTCATATCCATTCTTGTTTTAATATGATCAACATTTTAGTTCATGATATAAAGTCAAGTTGTATTTTCTGTCTGTCTACTTTAAGATACACTTACAATCCTTGTGTTTGAAAATCTGATTAAATATGACACCGAGGAGGTTATGGTAAAAAGGTACTGCAGTATTTATAGACTGGGAAGTAAATTATTGACTGTGGTGTAAGAGAAGATCCAATACAGCAATGGACACTCGATCAATTTTTTAAAATTTATTTTCCTTAAAGTAAGTAAAATTACAAATTATTGAAACTAAAAAAATAAATGTTAGTATGGGGGATGAAGATTATATACACGAGAGTCCTTATTCATTCTCAGACAACGTTGTGTAGCCTTAAAAATCGAACATACGAAAAATATGAACAATAAACACAGCTCTGCATGTAAAGAAGTAAATATTCGGAACAGAAAAATTAGCGCCAAATATAAGTAGGGCTGTTGTTTTTTAATTAAAACCTATAGTTCGACGAGAATGATATCCAGTGTTAATCTTTAAATCTCATGTATATATGCGAAAAATAAAATAGAAAATAAATAAATGAACACAAAACAAAGAATTACCACACACCAAAAGCCCAATATTACGTCTCTTTGTTTATTTGAGGCTTCTTTATGCTTATTCTCTTATAATATATGTTTGATTATCATTCGTACACCCTACATCTCTCAAACACACACGCACACGAACACATATATATATATATATATATATATATATATATATATATATATATATACATATACCCATATATATATATATATATATATATATATATATATATATATGTATATATATATATATATATATATATATATATATATATATATATATATATATATATATATATATATATATGAGAAAGTTTGAAATACTTACAGGACACCAACGCCGAGTGTCTTCCTCTACCGGTACTATGGTTTGTCAAGAGAACCTGACACAAGGATACTTCACCATAAAAGTGAACTCTGACTAAATATTCAAAATAACATATTATTCAAAGCCCAAATAAGATCTCTTGGACAGGGCAATACACTGGCTCATACGAGGAATGCTTCACTTTCTCCAACTAATGTTACCTTAAGCTCTTAGCTGTATGCTCCACCAGACAAGCTGGATTCTTTTTCTCGAAATCCAGTAAGGCCAAAGAGACTTGAATAAAGATATAGCGTAACACAGTAAACATATAATATGAGGAGATGGACATTGATGTTCTTCACTTCTTTACTAATTCAACGCTTAAGACGTAGAAGAGAATCTTAATTGAACACTTGCACATCTATGTATCTCATATAGAAATCAGATTTTTCGGAGCTCACTTGATTTCTGAGAACTTACTTACTGAAGCAAAATGAATATATATATATATATATATATATATATATATATATATATATATATATATAATGTTTGAATTCACGAGGCCAGCGGTTTACAAGGTCATATGATGAGGCATCATCAGTATAAGTTTCTTTACTTTCATCAAAAGTATCCTTTGGTGTGCGTCCTTGCAAATACAAAAACCTGATCACTGCGCGACACTCAACTTGCTCAATTTCACACCTGACTCAGTTCAAACACTTGTAAATCAGAAACCACTATTACACATATAAATCATTACACATGCAAAATTTCATCTAGATCAGACAACTTGATGTGAGTCAGGGGCTGTACTTATTGAACACCCCTCGTACATCAAAGCATTCATAAGTTTTGTACCTCGAAATATATGGTTACCTTTTCTAGTTCGTGATTTCAGAAACGTTTAGATGGAGTTGTATTCGATGTGAGTTGTTTATTTTTCAGACGTGTGTTTTGGTGCATCACAATGTATATACTTTTTTTCTAATTGAGAACATTTTGGCTTGCTGATGAGTTCAGAGAGGAAATATACGATATTGACATAGAAATAAAGGTTGCTTTCTGGTGAACAAAACGGAACTGTAGTTGTACCAAACGTTATAGTATTGAAAAAATTATTCGTAAGATGAAAAAAATCTTGGCCTTTGGAATGTAACTTAACCTTGTTTATATATATATATATATATATATATATATATATATATATATATATATATGTATGTAAACCAAACCTGATGCAATGATCTACGTATAAACGAGTCAAGATGGAATACATAATAGAGTACAAAACTGAATTCGCAATCTAGTGGAAGATTATCTCTTCTCTACGACTCCGTTATCACAGAAGAGTTGTTACCAGTTATCCCCAACTCTATTGCACGTTTCATATTAGGTGTTCGACATAATTCCGATCTCTGGTTCCCTTTATGAAACATTTACAACAAGGAACGGACTTCCTACTATCACTGTTCTGTCTACCATTCTGTATCGAAAGCTTAACGTAACTTTCATGAACGTCTCATCTGTAGAACACGTTACTATGAGACTGATTTATTGCAGGCTATAACATGGTCGTCTTCAAGTGCAACATCAACAAATCCATGATGAGCCGTCCTCTTAATTGATGAAAAGTTGTCACTTTTAGTCTACCTTTTCAATCCTCTCATAGTGTTGTTCGACATCAAACTGAGAAACTCATTATTCCTGTTGATATTATTCTAAGTGCATTTAAAAAAGTTAAGTCTACTTTGATATTTCATAGCATTTAATTTCCTCATTTAAACCCAATGAAGTGTTGAACCCTTTTAATTGTAAGCAGTTACTAAAACCAGGTCTGTACGTGAAGTGCTAACAACACCGACCCTTAAATTTAATTATTGATTTTTAACAACCATTAAATTGTCACGATTTCTGATTTCTTGACAACAGGAGTATTATAACCCCGACCGCACGCTGTAAACCCTGCAGCTGTGTAACTCGCCATGAACATATAATGTGCCACCACTTTATCTAGTATATATATCACAATTTGATTTGTTCATATACATTATTTGAAATACTCAGTTGGATATCACATTTACCTATCATATACGCGGATATATTTATATACAGAGGAATTAGAATTAACTACTATACATATATCTTCGAATGTCTTTGATCTCTCTGTATAAGGGTTTGTCAGAACAACCTGATACGATGATACTTCCCCTCTACAAGTAAACTCTGACAAATATTTAAAATAACATAGTATTAGAAGCCCAAATAAGATACCCTCGGGACGGCTACACACTGGCTTATACGCAGAATGGTGCACCTTCTTCGAGTAATGTTACCTCAAGTAACAGCACTCAGCTGTATACTCAACTAGGCGATGAATTCATGTCCTGGAATCCGGTAAGACCAAGAGATTACAAGAAATATATAATATAATGTAGTTAACTGGTCAATTGAAGAGAGGAAAATTAATGTTGTTCACTTCTTTACTAACTCAACAGTTGACATGTAAAGAAGAACTTTAATGGAATATTTGAGTAGCTATGTATTTCATATAGAGATCAATGGTTCGCCCAAGGATGAGGCCTCTTGATTTATAAGAACTTCAACTGAAGTAAAATGAAACAAAATATACATATATGAGGGCTGTTTTAAGTCTCGGTGAATACTTCCTGTAAGCGTTCTTCCCCGGGGAGTCTGAAGTGAAGCAAATGTTGCGCAATTACGAAACCAACTCTCCTTGTATCCAGGGGCAATGGGAATATCAGTAAGATTAGAAATAATTTCAGGATAAGCATAGAAAAACTGATGTTATTTCAGAGTAGCTCTTTATGGTAGCTAGCCTGTGCTACAGCGAAACATTATTTTTGTGGATGGCTAAATATATACCACTAAGTGTATGTGTGAACTTTTCATATTGGTTACACCTAAGAAGTAATCTCTCGAATTAGTTTTAAAATAATTTACTGAGAAATAAGAATTATAATATTTGTAATATTTTATAATCAGTATTGGTTACAGATCGATTGAATTCATATTCATCGGGAAAAATCGAAATACGGTACACATTTTTATTTCTTTCTCTGTTCGTTCTAATTTTTTTCAATAGGCAAAATAGATGTTTCGTAAAAAATGTCCATCGATAAGTCTTGGAAATCAAACACAACGGACAGTATTCAGTATTGACTTTTTATAAAGTCCAAATATTCAAAATCCAAACGAAGGAATAAAAGAAATCAAAGTCAATGCGATCAAAAAATGGCTAAATTTAATCGTATTAAGGTAATAAGCCTCTCCAAGCTAGACATTCAAATCAAATCTAAAGTCAAAAAGACAATGAATAATTCCGAATTTAAAGAATAAATATATGATGAATATATAATATAAACAAGAAGGGGTATTCTATAAGATGCAACCATTCAATCAGCGCTTTGCACGCCAAACATATTTACCAAGCGACCCACTACCATCTGACGGACAAAGCCTCCTTTGGAGATGAATAGATTATCAAAATATATTAGTGAAACTAATAGAGCAATATGTGCCAGAAATAACTAACTGGATAAAGTGATGTATAGGTGTTGCAACAGAATTCGACATTTGACAAATCGAAAACGAAATAGGCAATGAAAAAGAGTTGTACGTATGGAGACCCGACAGTTTATTTAGCAACAGTTAGTATAACATACTACATAATTCTTTCAATGTAACCACCGCTAGACAAGCGCGAAATGTCTCGCACGCGTTGGCAACCATGTACTTGTCTTGCGGCGAACTCCTTCACGATGGCAGCCTTCAGAGAGTCAACTGCTTTGTTGGCGTGCGTGTTTGTCTTGACCTCGATCACGCATTAGAAGAAACTAGTATAGGGGTCGCAGTACCACAACTCCGGCAACCCGTGACGAGGGACATTGTTGAGCAGCCACGCCTCGGTCGTCTTGGCTCGTATGCAGGAGCGGAGTCTTGCTGTAAGACGTAGATGCGACTGGCGGCGATCTTGTACTCTAGAGCTTCACCAAGCTTCTGGTAGATCTCGGTGTTGGCTCTTAGGCGTATTTGAAAGAGGAACGATTGCATCATGGCCTCCCTCGCTGGGGATGACACCAGAGAGAGGTAAAGTAAAACAAAAAAGAATTAAAAAATAAATACTGAATGCACTTCAGTTTTATGCAGCCTGATGCTTTGTATATGTAGGACATTTTGTATATTTTAAAGATGCATGTGATTGATGTAGACCGAAACACATGTTTGCACACAATGAAATTATGAAAATTTGTTTCCCTCATTTGCTGAGGTTAACATAATATTAACATTCTAGTTCTACACTGTGTAGCTATTACAAACAAACTATGTGTTATAAAATGTAAATCTAAAGGGGTATATACACATATATATATATATATATATATATATATATATATATATATATATATATATATATATAGTAAGCAATGAAAATATATATGGTAATCAAGCTACACAGAAAACTGATACATAAAAAATTATATCTCCTTATAATATTTTATGTGGATACATGAAGTACTTATATATATATATATAGATATATATATATATATATATATATATATATATATATATATATATATATATATATATATATAGATAGATAGATAGATAGATAGATATCACGGTTATTGTTAGTGTCAAAGAATTAGTTAATGCTGCATCAAAACGTGTTTGCTTGGCTTATATTTCTTTGCTATTTTACATAATCTTTTTCCTTTTTCCTACCGATAGTTCGTTGATATACATGTAAGCGTAGGTGGACATGTACAAAAACAATCCCAGTTCACCGATTGTCTCTCAGTCTTCTCTTTGTTTGTAATACTTTCAATTGAAATTCATCCCTGTTTTTCATGGCAGGTGATGACAGAATTACGTAAACGATTTACTTCACATTGAAATGTGTCATTTTGTCACACACTCTTGCAGACTAGTATATAAAAAACGACTGAAAACTATTAGACAGAACGATACTTTAAGATAAACAAATATATATATACATATATATATATATATATATATATATAAATATATATATATATATATACGAAGAAGTCTAAATCATCAAATGAGAATTTTAGAAAGAAATGAATGGTTAGTAATAGAATTAATAGTTAATACCCTCCCACCAAAACTTCTTTAATATTATTCTGTATAGAAAGGAATCAACTTTCAATAAAGCCTTTTCTACTACAGATTATGATTGATTTCCCGACCAAAATATCGGTTGGATTTAGGGATGTGATTGGGTTATTATTTTAACTAGTCTGTTTACATGCTTATTCATGAATTCCATATACTATCCACTAACCCACATAATATATATATATATATATATATATATATATATATATATATATATATATATATATGAATATATATATACTTGCAGCTATTTGTAACTATGAGTTGGTGATACATTTATAATCTTAGAGTTTAATGAACTGCTTTGATCTGAATTTTCAAGGTATTTCATTTAGGTTTCCTTTTTCATAAGTAGGAGTCAAAACATCAAACCATTATAAAAACGATGTTAATCAGTTTTATTTAAGGTAATATGTATTAAAAGATATTTGCTGACCAACTATATCTCAAGTCTTGAAAAATAGTTAGCTAGCGTTGGAATCTTTTCATACGTCCACGAATTGCTGTTCTTTATTTCAAAGTCGGAGCATCTGAAAATGATTTGTAGTCACCCGTATCTTCATCTATTTATAACCAAGAATAACAAAAATCGATGTTGGGATTCCATCACTAGATCGAATAGGTTGTCGAAATATCGATCTGTTTATTGATCTGTGTATATCTTCGAACTGTATATATTCCTTACAAAAATACAAATCGACGTTTTAATTTAGACCTCGCGATTCTCATCAACAAATCAATCTCAGAAAATGTATATACACACATACACACACACACACACGCACACACATATATATATATATGTATATATATATATAGAGAGAGATAATAGAGAGACAGTGAGAGGGATTGAAAGGCGTCGAACATTCATGTAGTTTAATATAAATATACATATATATATATATATATATATATATGAGTTTATCGCTATATATATTTATCATTGTGTTTTAACCTACCTATATATCTATGTAAATTTTCATATCTATTCAAAGTACACTTACTATCTGTTGATATAACGTTATTATAATAACACCCAAAATGAGAACAGTAGTCCGAATAATCCAAATAATTTATAGTATAAATATAGCTTTAATATAAATATTTAGATGTTACTTTTTTATTTTTTATTAACTTATTGCAGAAGTTGTTGATGAAAATTGATTTATATCGTTTTGTTTATGACATATTAACTTATTTATTTATTTATTTTTTTTTTAGATAATAATTTATACTTTATATTATTCAGATTAATATTCTATTGTTGGATGTTTTTCCCACAAATGTGGCTAATGTAACACACGACCTCTTTACGTGGAGTCTTGACGACTCAGAAAAATGTATGAAGAATTTGGAAATCTATACGGAATTTCGAACCGAAGACTTTAATCATCGAGAAATTGGGATTAGCTTTAGAGTTGTTAACACAGGGAAGAAATGTACGTAAATTAAGCGATTAATTAAATTAAGCGACGTAAGCGATATAGATAAATAAACAGACGGAAAGATAAAAGCTAAAGCATAGACGAAAATCCAGACGAGACGAACAAGTGATGCCCCCTGCCTCAATGGACGAATTTACGTTAAAGACAGGTGCACAGGTACATACCCACGCGTGAGCTTCTCAACATAATACTATCAACTAAAGTGTCAATGAACGACAAATCAAATTATGTTCTGTTTTTGTCCAACATTAGTAAACCATAGAAAACCTCTAAAACGCAAAATGAAATTGTACTTGATTTCTTGTTGCGTCTTCTGTGAATTAACGGCAACAACAAACAAATAATGGAATAAAAAAACAACAACTAATACAAATACAACGGATCTACAAGCGACAATCATCTCATAACTACTGGGCTATAAAACTTATTTACTTTAATTTATATCAGGTCTGAATATGTATATATTCTTATTTTCAGTGTTTTATTTTTAACTTGTACTTTTTCAAACAAAGAATTAAATATATACAGGGTGATTCAAAAGTCACTTAACTTAGCTATTTAAAATGATTACCATATGAAGCACAAACATACTATGAACTTTTGATAAGTGTTATCTTACACTGTAATTACTGCTATTTGTTATTTTTAATTTGTTCGTTTATATATTTGTTTCTATATATATTTATTTCATAATCAATCAAATATGCTACAAAGAGTCTAAAATTCGTTGGAAAAAAGAATGGAGCTATGCATGCAGAACGAAGGTGGAAATTTTGAAAATTTGCTGTAATTTTAAACTCCCATGAATGAATTTGTTGAATAAACTTTCTGTTTTGTATTATTAATAAATAGCTAAGTGACTTATGAATCACCCTGTATATGTATGGCTATGCAAGTGTGTTTCAGCTTATATTGTGATTCTATTCAAGCATATATCTGATATAAGCTCATTTTTCAAATATGTAAAATATATGACATTAGGTAAATACTGATATATCTATCTGTTTGTCGCTATTCGGATTTATTTAATTCATAAATAAGGAAATAAATAAGTATAAATATATATGTATATATATATATATATATATATATATATATGTGTGTGTGTGTGTGGGTATGAGTATATATATACACACATATATATATACTCATACACACCGATATATATATACACACATGCACACACACACACCCACACACACACATATATATATATATATATATATATATGTGTGTGTGTGTGTGTGTGTGAGTGTATATATATATGAGAGAGAGCATCGATTATAGCCAAACATTCTGCGTCATTTTGCTTTTTTCACGTTTCAACAAAAGATATGGCGAAGAGTCGATATTCTAAATAAATATGTCTTTTAACACGTACATTTCAAAAAGTGTACTTTCTTCTTTCTTAAAAGAGAGATTACAGTTCTGCTGTTGTCAAAAGAAACAAACAGGTACAGAATCTTTGAAATGTTTGGTTTATCAAAACCATTTATGTTCTCACTTGTCAATACACCAAATTACTCTATGACATTTATATCTATAAAATAATCCTGCTTTCCTTTTTTTCCATGACGTAGAACGATCGTTACTCTACCAATACGCATGCGCTAAATGAAAGGAAGATAATTCATGCAAACTTAAAATAGTAGCATTATTAATACATATTAATGTAAACTAAAAATAGGGAGATAACAATTGATTTTTTAGGTGAATTTAATTAATTAAAGTATATAATAATACGCTTAGACACTTCATGTTCGTACGTACGTAATCACTTTTCACACACATTTAATAAAAATGAGATCGTCCGGTTAAGAAGGTGATTGGTGATAAATCTGATGTTGCTAAGATAACAATTCGACTTCATTCATTTTACAATGAATTTTCCAAAATCAAAGTATGTCGACGCAATTTTAAAACGTACATTTGAAATCGTGACATTTGTTTTATTGATTTGAAGAATATTTAGTTTACAATTAATTGTTATGGGAAGAGAACAAAGAATATTTCGCATTTTAAAATAATTGGTACGATTTAAATAAATGCCTGAAAGGAGAAACGTATTCGCTTACTTGTTTAAAGAATATTTATCTTACAATGACAATTATTTTTACGGAAGAAGAAAGAATAATTTGTTTTAACCTGAGTGACATGTATTATTTCAAAAGGAATACTATTATAAAGATTGATAGAGCAATATCGTAGAATTTCCACGGAGTTCCGCTATTTAACGAAAAATCTTCATATTTCAAAATTATTTTAATTAGGATTAATGATTTGTATTATTTAGATTACTTGGATGTTATTCGCACAACGTTTCGGCTGATGTGACCTCTAACCTTCTTCAGGTGAGTATTGTCGAACTCAGGAATCTCTCTGTCGTTCGCGAAAATCTATACCAAATTTCGAACGGGACCCTTTATTTATTCCATGTGGGTAGTTTGCTTTCGTTCCGTCAGCAATGACCGGGTAGAAGTCTTAAGTAATGTATAATTGTATTTTCAGTATGCCCTCTACCGAGGATTGAAAATTCAAGCCCCAGAAGAAACCGTTGGAATCATTCTAGTATGATTCGAATATGTTATAGATCTTATTATAATTTTAATATTTAAAACGGTCCTCCGTTCTTAATCAAACTTATATTTTCCATAAGAATTGAATGAATAGAAAACTTAATTCACTTTCTCTTACGTCAATTATTTCTCTCAACGTACAAGTCTCTCCGCGTAAAATCGTTTTATTTAATAGCGAGTATCTACCTAAGCGCGCTCATCGTGTTATAATTACCAGTAGGAACAAATAATTTCTTCAACCTACAAACTTTCATTTCAAAACAAAACCAATTTTTAGTCCGGAAAACTATCATAAATATTGAAAGCAACCACATCGATGTTTACACCTGATTAGTGTGTGTGTGTGTGTGTTAATTCTAAAATCCATTTCGTCTCCCTTGCTTTGCGTTCATATGTGGACAGGCATATTGCATCTTGTTATATATATATATATATATATATATATATATATATATATATATATATATATATATATATATATATATATATGATTTTATTTATGAATACAGATTTTAATCAGACATATGGACCGGCGGTTTCTTAATTAAAATCTGTATTTATAAATAAAAAATATTACGCTCTTAATTTAATTTAATTGAGCACTCTGCTGGTATTTCTTATTTATTCTTTTTTTAGTATACCTTTATACCTACATATATATATATATTTATATATATATATATATATATATAGTATGAATATATATGTATGGCAATTAAGCTACACAGAGGCATCCATGTGTCATGACCGAAAAGGACTTAACCTGATGATTCCTTGCGTTGATAAAATATTGACGCCTCTTAATAGCTCAAGTGCCATAGGTATATTTTCATACTACTACTAAGCTCTACACGCTGTTGAAGTAAATACTTATCATATATACACAATATGTTATCACCTTATAATATTAAATATGTATATACATAAAATATATATATATATATATATATATATATATACATATATATATATATATATATATATATATATATGAAAAGTCACACATATTGGAAAACAAGTTTTTCATTCGTTCCTAACCCACCAACACTTTTATGAAAACGTCACTTTTATAAAACAGTTGTAGACTTGTTTATAAAAAATATTAGGTTTGTTGTGTATTAAAGTTTGTTTAAAATAATTATTCTCAGTTTGAATGTATTTAGAAACATTCAACGAGATACAAGCCAAAGAGTCTAATATGCCAAACGTGTGAACGAAAAAACGTGCAAGTGAAAGAAGTGAGACTAACATAAATAATGACGTCATCGAAAAAGTTTGAACAATATTTTTTTAGTGAGAAACTGGGACGAAATTGCACTATATTTGGAAATGCATTCTCAATAATTGTGATGAAGACACACAGAGGTTGTCTCCTTTTCTGCACGCCACCGTGATGACTTATACCAGTAGAACCGTAATAAAACAGCAAGCTGTTAATTTGAAAATAATCCCAGAGTGTGTTCGATTAATTTGAATACGCAACGGTCGTTTTTATTTAGCAGGAAGGAGCCTTCATATCTGTAAGATTTCACTTCACAGTCTTATATATATATATATATTTCATGATTTTTGGGAGTACAAAATTTTATTATAGCAAGCATGAAGGGAAGACGCATTCTATCGTTCATGATTAAAAGTTAATAAGGAGAAAAAAATGCGAGCCGACCGGTTTCGCCCTCTCTTAACAAAGGATTTAAAAAAAACGAGGGATTTAAAAAAACACGGGTGAAAAGAGAGAGTACAGAAAATAAAATAGCGTTATATTATATGTACAATGGAGGATGAATCTTAGAGGCTGATCACATCTAGTCCGTATAGACATTCCCTTTGCTTGCAAAAGGAGGGATGTTTAAGACGAATGTGGATCGTCTCCAAGATTTGTAGATGGTATATATATATATATATATATATATATATATATATATATATATATAGAGAGAGAGAGAGAGAGAGAGAGAGTAAAAGATGAGTATAAAGCTTGTAAAAATACAATATATATTACGCCGTCAGTTGCTCAAAACAAGGTGTTTCCAATAAGAGATTTATTTTTCGTTCATTAAGCAATGACTTTTCAAAGAATACTTCAACAGTGCTCCATACAGAAGTAGAACTTAGCAGTAGTATTAAAATATATTTATGTCAAGTACAATACAGGAGAACGTTCATGTTTCATTCCCAAAGGAAATCATCAGGCTAAATGCGCGTGGCTGTCGTGTTTGATATATATATATATATATATATATATATATATATATGTATATATATATATATATATATATATATATATATATATTGAAAAGAAATCATAAATTGCTCGATCGCAGAAGAGTGAAAACTAAATGTTACATATTTCCGAATCGTACCGCGGCTTCATCCATATGGGTTGATTGTTTTCGATTTTAAAAAGTCTATACCCAAGGGACTCGTCAGCGTACTAAAAGGAGGTCGACACACAATGAGAAATGGCGTTTATCGATAAAAAAAACAACCGGTGCATTTCTGAAATATCTCTTTGAAAAAAATATATTGGTTGAGAATTGAGTTTTATTTTATTTATTATTTAAAGTTTTGGGTTTTAAGAAGGTTTTTATATTATTCTACTAAGTGTTTTATTTACTAATTTATTTGTAGTTTTGTATTTTTATTTTAATGGCGGTATTTGGAAGATTGTTTATAGATCGTAGAA
>OY744527.1:65770088-65832588 GCA_963556195.1 Sepiola atlantica
TACAAACAGTGTTATTTAATGGAATCGACCTCGTCTTTAGGTTAATATTGTTTTTACTGATATTTTTTTCGTTGTCTGAGTGCCCTCCCTAAAATATCACAAAACAGTACAAACAGTGTTATTTAATGGAATCGACCTCGTCTTTAGGTTAATATTGTTTTTACTGATATTTTTTTCGTTGTCTGAGTGCCCTCCCTAAAATATCACAAAACAGTACAAACAGTGTTGTTTAATGGAATCGACCTCGTCTTTAGGTTAATATTGTTTTTACTGATATTGTTTTCGTTGTCTGAGTGCCCTCCCTAAAATATCACAAAACAGTACAAACAGTGTTATTTAATGGAATCGACCTCGTCTTTAGGTTAATATTGTTTTTACTGATATTTTTTTCGTTGTCTGAGTGCCCTCCCTAAAATATCACAAAACAGTACACACAGTGTTATTTAATTGAATCGACCTCGTCTTTAGGTTAATATTGTTTTTACTGATATTTTTTTCGTTGTCTGAGTGCCCTCCCTAAAATATCACAAAACAGTACACACAGTGTTATTTAATTGAATCGACCTCGTCTTTAGGTTAATATTGTTTAATATTTATTCATGAATAGTATACGTATATGTATGTGTGTATTACAAAATATCAGAAAAACATCGGTACCGTCGGTTTAAAATCCAAACAAAAGCGATCTATAGTTGGTCTCCTATGTCAGACTCTTTCATCCTCTGTTTATGTCTGTCTACCCGGAAACTGGCAGCTCGCGCGTGTCACTTTCCTACAATATTTAAAACGTCAACTTTATTTTCATTGTTGCTATTTATTTTACTAATTCGGCAGTTCTACCAGAAAATTTTCTCGGATATATACGGGCAAGTAAAAGAAAATCTCTTTTTTTCTTCGAGCCGTGAATATCTTGCATTCTCATGATTTCTGGCATCGGAGAAATTAAAAATAAAAATC
Organism: Sepiola atlantica; assembly: GCA_963556195.1. Taxonomy (NCBI): domain Eukaryota; kingdom Metazoa; phylum Mollusca; class Cephalopoda; order Sepiida; family Sepiolidae; genus Sepiola; species Sepiola atlantica. Next base: position 65,771,046 of record OY744527.1, read on the forward strand.
CAAAAATCAAAAGTAAAACAATTCAAAAGTCAAAATTTTTAAAATTAAAAAAAAAATTACCTATCACACCGAAAAAGGGAAACTGGGAAAAATTAGAATTGTGAATTAATATTGGGTGGTAATAGCCTACGATAAATCATGGAACGACTACTCCATCATAGATAAACAAAGAAAAACAGTCAGGCTTATTATATCGTTTAAAAATAAAATGTACTGCCAAAATTTGATTAATACTCAAAGAACCGTTGGGTTTTGAATTAAAAATTAAAAATATTAAATTTTTTCTATTCGAAAAAATAAGCAAATAAAATATATTGAAAATAATTAACAATATTAAAAATTATAGTCAATAAATTTAAATAAATTAATTGAAAATAATTAAAAATATTGAAGAAAGGAAAAGTAAATTAAAAATTTTTTTTTATCGAAATCAAATAAAAAATAATAAATAAAAAAACGCATCTTACATTAGAAATAAATATTAATAAACATTCTTTTAAACAAATCTTTCTCTATATTAAAAAGCGAGTTTTTGACGAAAACCAAAAAGACACAGCGTTATTATTCGTTTGTTTACAAAATAACAGTAAGGCTAACCGAATTTCGTCTCTTTTCATCTTTTAAATTTCCGGAGTCTCTATTTCTTATATGGTCCTAAAGAACTAACTTCGGGAAATAGACCGGCTTCATTCTTAGACACACACACACACACACACGCACACTATACACCGGTATCGTCTTGGCCTTCGGGGCTTGATTTCCGCCGGTCTATGGGTTTAACCTGTGCAGTTCTAAGAGGTCTACCTTTTCAGGCTTTGCCTTCTCACCCTTTGAGAATGCCGACGGGTCTGTCCAGACATTTTTAGGGTCACAGGTGGTCTTCCTCTAGGGTGCTGACTTATCAAATCCCACTTTCCCACTTTCCGACCTTGTGTCACATTTTACTTTGTGGGAGGTAGATAAACACACGCATATGTATATATATATATATATATATATATATATATATATATATATATATATATATATATATAGAGAGAGAGAGAGAGAGAGAGAGAAAGAGAGCAATATATATATATAATTATTCAATAATAAATATTTTATTATTATTCACATACGTTTCGTCCTTACAGAATCTTCAGTGTAAACTTAACTGTTCAAACTGGTCGCATGATTCTAACCACGCAGCACGAGTCAACTTTAATTCAAATCAGAACGCTCTAACCGATGAGAAAGATTCAAACCTTTATGCGACAGGTGAAGAAATAAATCTTCTATCTCTCATGCATATATATATATATATATATATATATATATATATATATATATATATATATATATATATATATATATATATATATAATATCTATATATTAATACGATAGCGTGTGTGATCGTATGGCACGCTTACATCAAAAGCTTGCGTTCTAATAGGAAATAAAAAAGAGCTGACTGCGTAGCAAAGGATAGGTGCACCTACTACTTGACACCGAACATCGCTCAGAGGTAAACATTTAAATACAACTGCAATTATGTGTTAATATATAAAATGGAATTATTTAGTATTGTTGCACGTAAATAAATGATAATAAATATACTGAGTATTCGTTTTACTGATGATCAGAAATAAGATGCCGGATTATTGTTAGATTGGTCAAGGATTCAAAGATTTTAGGGAACGTTGAGGTGTAAACTGATGGGGCTATAATTCTGAAGGGCAGCTCTATCGCCATAACTCTTAAAGACTGGTACAACAGAGACAATTGCCCAGCAATCAGAGAAGTAAGATTCGGCAAGGCAGTTGTTGTAGAGTTTAGAGAGGACAGGGACCAGTTCAACAGAGAATTTCTTTATTAATTTTACTAGTATAATATCAGGTTGGTGGTGTCAAGGTTTTTATGATGCCCCGGATATGAGATGGGGTGATGGTCAGGTCAAGTGCCGTTTCAGTCCGCACTGAGAAATTTTATGACAAAGTGGTTTGTTTAAGGGGCACGCTGAGCAAGTAGTTCAGCCTAATCAGTTGCCGTGCAAACGATATCATTGTGGTTTAACAGCAAGGGGCTGTTGATTGCTCATTGTTCACTACACTATTGAAGATTCTCCAGAAATCGTGAGTACCTAGTTTATTTGACTCAATGCGTTTTCTGGTAATCCGTTTATACCTTCTCTTTGTTTTATCTATTACAGACTTACAGTGATATTTTACGCTAAAAGTCTCTGTCTATTTGTAGTTGAATTATGGCGGATAGATTGACGGAATACTTGCTGCCTCTGAGCAATAGCAGCTGAAGAGTTCGAGGTGATCCATTGTGGAGAGTCGGGCTTGCTGTAGAATTTTCGTATGAGAACATGCACCTCAATGCCTGCTTTGACCTATTCGGTTACCTCATTTGCGTACTGATAAGCGTGGAGAGAAAGAAAAAGTTTCGATCCATGGAACGTCTCTGATGTGTTCTCTGATGGATTTCCAATTAGCCCGCTTGTAGTATCTGGTCGTTTGGAGCAACAGATCATCAGCTTCGAGACAGGATATCAGGGCGATATCAATCATTACCACAAGGGGATCAGCGTTGCTGAGAAGGCTATGGGCATTCGCCGCACAAGCCTCGGGCAGTAATGTCAAGAACGAACTGAGAGGTGGGGCTTGCTAGTCCACACGATCGGGTAAGCGATTCGGGAAAGTGACAGTATGCGATAGAGAGTACACTACGGAGAAACCATACGTTGAGTTACCAGCTACGTCTGTATAAATAGAGGATTCAAGCCAGCCGCGGTGATGTACATTAAAATCCCTGAATACATGTATTTGGGTACTCGGTAGACAAGGTAGAGTGCTATATATATGCTTTCAGAGACAAAGTTAAGCAGGATACAGTCCTGGGTATAAGGAGAACGGTATATGAAATATAAGTAACTTAGGCTGTGCGGTAAGATTAATCTTAGGCACATGAGGATGATCATCTTATTCTTGTTTATGTTCTCTACTCAAGGGAAGGTTGTTCTGAAGATAAACTCCTAGCCGGTCCATATGTTTGTCAGAATCTTTACGGTAGAGTGGGAGGTATTCAGGCATATCAAAATGGTGTGAGGTAATTGAGGATTGTAGGTTTGTTTCACTTAGTGCTAGGATATCTGGAGAGTTTACTAGGAAAAGGTTTTCTACGTCATTAATGTAAGTTCTAAACCCGCGGATATTTGTTCATGCTAGCCTCAAGAGCAGAAGTGGACATGTTTTTTGGTTGATGTCTACTTTAGGTTTGTTTCCTTTTATTTTACTGTCATTTGTGTTTTTAGATAGAGTTGGGATGGTAAAGTGGGTGGTTTTTAGTGCCAATAAACAAACACAACCATACCATTATATATAAGTCAGGTTAATATTATATTCCAATAACCATGTTTTTATTTCATTATTTTTATTTTTTCACACTTCCAAAAAAACATAACATTTCTGTGAGATATATTTTTACGGTCCGTTTCATTTGTCCTGTGCCAAACAACAGTTTTATGTCAATATCGTCTATGCAACATTACAAAATCATCAGAAACATTCACAACGAGTAAACGTTCTTGAAGTAAAGTGTCTTGGAAAAACCTACACTATACAGTGGTTCATTTTTTGGTGGAACCAAACAAAAAACAAAGAAAAGAGCAAACTCACACGTGAGGTAAAAATAATAAAATGAAAACATGGTTATTGGTATTAATATGAACCTGACTAATATTTGCTCTGTTGTTACTAATTGACAATCATCGAGCTGAATCTTTTAAGGAGACTGCAAAGTAAAAGGGCACTGATAGTATATGCTAATACATATATTGTCATCAATAATTACATATATATATATATACGCATATACACACATACACATACATATATGTGTATATATATACATACATATATATATATATACTACTTTTGCCGTATTGAATATTTTTATTATGGGTTATTGTTATCACTATACAAATTTGCTGACATTTATGTTCGTTTCTGAATAAACACACATTTCGGTAACAATTAAAAACAATGTAGAACAGCATGATAGAATAATCTTTGAGCCCCCGGAACTTTTCGATGACACAATACATGAAAGAGAATACATCTATTTATGTATTTAGAATAAAATACATCTTCGAAATATAAAGAACAAATTCTCTTTTTCTTTGTTTGCTTTGTCTATTCTTTGAAGATGAACACTAATTAAAATAAGTTGTCGATAGAAAAAGTGAGAAAATACAAAGAATGTTATGAATAGAAATACAAAAAGTCTAAATTAAGTTTACTACAATAAAAGTACGAAATAGATAACAAAGACAACAAATAAATGCCCTAGGAAAATATGGGTGGTAAAAATTATATATATATATATATTAGTAGAGAATGGTAGTTTGCTTGAAGCATTGCTGGGTATAGTAGTAGTAAGTTTTTGAAAGGCTGTGGGCAATGCAATTCCGGGTAAGATGCAAGTTGAAAGGAAAGGAACAAAAACAATAAAAATAAATCGAATACGATATAAGACTTACTATTTATTTTTCCTTTTTTTTCCTTTTTTTTTTTTTTTTTTCTTACATAACAGCAAGAGTGTTTTAGCTGTCCGGGTGATTAAAAATCACTATTTGATATTTCGGGAAAAGACATCCCTTTTTCAAAAATAATTAGACCAGAAGAAGAATAATATTTTATTCTTCTCCGACTGTGTAGAGAATAATACAAAACAAAATGGCTGCCAGATATAGACCGCAGCAAAAAAACAGTTTCACAGGGAATATAAATTAAGTTAAGTTTTATTTTAATATTATGTTAAATATATGATTGGTGTTTAGAATATTAGTGTAATGTTGGTTAGGTGTATGGTGTTCGATAAACTGTTATTTTTGATAATATATATATATCATTTTTTTATTTTATTTATTTTTTTTTTTTTTTATATTTGAATATTTACTTTGTTTTATCTTCGTATTTTTAATTTGTTTATCTTTCTATCGTAATTTAAGAATTTTAATATAAATTAAAGTAATTAGTCTCATATTTTAAATATTCTAGATCTATCTACTTATCGATTTCGATTATCATCTATTAAAGAAGTGTTATTAATTACTAATTGTGAGTTTCGTCAAATTAGATTAACGAATTAACTTATTAACTTGATATATTTATTATAAGATAAAGGGGAGTAACTCTGGATTTTTTAAAATATTTTTTTTTATAATTAATTTTTATATATATATTTTTTTTTTTTTTTTAATTTTATAAAATATTTTTTTTTGGTGGAGATCTGTATAACAATATTAGTATATATATACAACATATATACACAAATGCATATATACATATATATATACATATCTATGTATTATTGTTTGTTTAATTGTTTATCTATATATATTCATCAATTTCTTTACATATTTGTTTGTTTGTTTTTTTTTTGTTTTTTTTTGTTTTGTTTTTTTTTATTTATTTATTTATTTATTTTTTATTATTATTATTTACTTGTTTAATTTATTTTATGAATTATTTATTTAATATTTGCATGTTATTTGTATACATTCTCTATGTGTTTGGATTTATTAATTAATAATGCTAGGTTATGGAGTGACTTATTTTGGTGGGTTAGACGAGTATGCTGAATATGGTTTTTGGTTTGTGGTTGAAAGTGTGTAAGGATGGAAGTTCATATGGGGAGGGGCCTGTTTGATTGTTTGGGTGTATGGTGAGTTTATTATGGGAGGTGAGTAATGAGTGAAATGGTGGAAACGGACTCTGTTAAGTGTTAGATATGGGGGTTGGTTGGTGGATGGGGGGTAGATATTATAGAATGAAAGGTGAGTAGAGCTCGTGACGTTGATTGAGTGAGGGGTTTAATCTGGAGATGAGGATTGATTCTGTGATTCTAAGGTCACCGATGTTTCTGACAGACGCTAAGATGGAGACGTGAATATCGCGCTGAGTGTTTGAGCAAATCTCTATGTGTTTGTGGAAAGAGGATATACGGGTATTCAAGTGCTCCTTTATGCGCAAGTGTAGCGGTCTTGTAGTGTTGCCGATGTAAAATTTTTTGCATTTATTACACTGTAGTTTGTAAACACAGTTAGTGCGAAGGCACAGACCTGTGTTGGAGATAGGGCAATTGGCCAGGGAGCAGGGTTCGGGTGTGTGGTTAGTGTGTTTATTAGATAGATGTTGGCGTAAGGAGGTGCCAGTATGTGTTAGTTGTATGTTAAGGTTTTCCTTATGTATTGCCTTGCGGATGGAGGTGGTGATCTTATCGCTGAAGAAAGGGAGTTTTAAGAAGCATGTGTTAGCGAGGGTGCGGTGTCTACGTGTTTTGGGCTTATTTAGGTGGGCTATGGTTGGGGCGGGGTAGCCATTATTTTGGAGGGTTTGGTGGAAGTTTTTAGTGTGTGATATTTTGTCAGCAGCAGAAGAGCATTTATTTTGTATTCGGGTAATTTCATTATGGGCATAACTTAATTTGGCTTTTGTGGGCAGGGCAGACTTATAGTGTATGAAAAGGTTTTTGCAGGCAGGTTTCCTATAGAAGTTAGTGTGTATAGAGCCATCTTCGGTGATGTTAAGGTTGAAATCAAGGAGAGAGAGTGAGCCGGACTCGTTTGGGTGTTCTATGGTGAATTGTATGTATTATTCTCTACACAGTCGGAGAAGAATAAAATATTATTCTTCTTCTGGTCTAATTATTTTTGAAAAAGGGATGTCTTTTCCCGAAATATCAAATAGTGATTTTTAATCACCCGGACAGCTAAAACACTCTTGCTGTTATGTAAGAAAAAAAAAAAAAAAAAAGGAAAAAAAAGGAAAAATAAATAGTAAGTCTTATATCGTATTCGATTTATTTTTATTGTTTTTGTTCCTTTCCTTTCAACTTGCATCTTACCCGGAATTGCATTGCCCACAGCCTTTCAAAAACTTACTACTAATATATATATATATATATATATATATATATATATATATATATATATAGAGAGAGAGAGAGAGAGAGATAGATAGATATGCATGTACATATAAATGTATATATATATATACATATATATATATATATATATATATATATATATGTATACGTATTACACAAAATGCTTCAAGCAAACTACCTCTCATTATTATATATATATATATATATATATATATATATATATATAGAGAGAGAGAGAGAGAGAGAGAGAGAACCCAAAATAAACGGGCCCCCGTGCATACGTTATGTAATATCTCATTTATTTATTCACCGATTGTCCGTATTTTACAGGATATTGCAGAAACAACGACCGTGAGTACACCAAGACCTCAGTGGGAGCTGAGACAAAGAATACACTGTGTAAAATGTTACTACAAGACAGGCTCGTTTAAGAAAACCCAGGACAGTTTCATGCATAAGTTCGAATGTGACAAGGCTCCATCCAAAAGCTAAATTCAGAACTGGGTGGACCACTTCACGAAGTATGGGACCGTGGAGAACCTCAACTCTGCCAGTGAGAACCGTCCAAGCCACTCGGGACGTCCAAAGAAGCAGACAGCTGAGCTGGCCGAAAGTGTAAGAGAGTCTCTCCAGGAGAGTCCGAAATGCCCTGTGCGTAAGCGAAGTCAGTCTCTCGGTATCTCCCGTTAGACTTGCAGGAGAGTGCTGGTGAACGATATCAGGGCTTACCCATACAGAATACAGACGCTGCAGACCCTTACAGCCTCAGACAAGAAGCAGAGAAGCGCTGTGGCAGTTAAGATGCTCGATAAGATCGAGGAGACACCAGGTTTCCTTAACCTCCTTTGGACCTCAGATGAAGCCCACTTCCATCTTGACGGAAAGGCGAACTCCAAGACAAATCTCTTCTGGGGGTCCTCCAGACCCAATGAAGTAGCCACCAAGCCCCTGCACTCTCCTAAGTGTACGGTGATGGCTGCAATCTCGGTCAGAGGCATCATCGGACCAATCTTCATCGAAGAATCTGGCGCAGCAGTGACAGTCACCAAGGAGCGGTATGTGAAGGTCTTCAAAACCTTCAAGAGTGAGCTCCAGACCCTCTACCCATCACTCATGAGCAAGTTCTGGTTCCAGCAAGACGGAGCAAGTTCTCACACCTAAAAACTGTCCCGAGATTGGCTGAAAGAGAACTTCGGAGGCCGAGTGATCAGTCTCAAGACTAATTTTGAGTGGCCACCCCATAGCCCGGACCTAAGCCCTCCAGATTTTTTCCTTTGGGGCACAGAGTGTACGCAAGGAAACCCAGAACCATCACGGAACTCAAGGAGGAGATGAGATGAGGTGAGAGCCATTCCCAATTCAGTCTGTAAGAACGTCATGGACAACTTCGTTCTGCGCCTCAAGAAATGCACGGAGCTAAATGGAGGCCATCTAGAACACATGCTGTAGAACGGAGAAAAAAGACTAAAGACCCTAGTGTTTTGATGTAATATTTTGAATATAAAAAACTAGTTATGACCAAAAATTCATGTCATTTGGACGAAACGCTAAGAAACGGGGCCTAATTAGAGTTGGGACCCGTTTTTTTTTTGGTCACCTTATATATATATATATAAATAAATATATATATATAAATGTATATATATATATATATATAAATATATATATATATATGTATATATATATATATAGAGAGAGAGATAGAGAGAGATAGTGAGAGGGAGAAAGAAAGAAAGAAAGAGAGAGATGTACAGAGATAAATTAAATATCTATTTATATAAAGTTTAGTGTATACATATGTTTGTATATTTGTATGTTAATAATTAAAATGTATGTTCTTTAATTTACCATGGAATGTTCACGAGTCTAGCTACTACTTTGTTTAGAACATATAACTGACGACAGACAAGGAAGACTAGATGCTTGAATAGCTCATTAAGACAAATATACAATTAAATATAAATGAATAAAACATGAGTTGAACTGCGGTCGAGTAGGGTTTTTTGTTAGCTCAGAGGGCAGACATTCCTACGCAAAACAAACACATACCAAAGAACGAATTCAAAAACAAATTTTAAGACGTCTATTTAAACACTCTTTTTACAATAAAGAAACGCAATCGAATCAATTCAAACAAGTAAAGTACGAGCGCCATGTGCATCATTGAGGACAGACATGAGGTCACGAGTGTACACATCCAATTGAAATACCTCGAAATAGATGAAGAGACTGATAGCCATTTGAGTAAATATTTGCCTTTTGTAAATCTGAAGAGTTTTGTGGCTCAGGTGTATAAATATAAAGAAAACATTTTTTTCTTTTTTTTACGGCATATCAACCATTCATTGGGTTATTTTAATGCCAAACCAAATTGTAGGATACAGCTCTTTAGGTGGGATATTTTAATTATATTTAGTATTATTAGTTTTATTTTCTAAAAATTATTTAAAGTAATCTTTATTAGATAGTCTTGGCCTTTTGGCTAAGATCAAAGTGTAGTATCTGTTCCGATGGATACTGCACCCCATACTAGTGTTGTCTTGGCCTTCGGGTCTTGATTTATGCCGGTCAATGGGTCTGTCCTGTGCAGTTCTGGTAGGTCCACCTTGCCAGGCTTTGCCTCCCCTCTTTGTGGAGGAGTAAGTTTATTGCTTACTGTCTGAGGCGCCTCTAACGGGGAATGCCGACGGGGTTGCCCAGGCAATTTTTAAACCCCATTTTCCCGACCCGACCTTGAGTCATATCTTACTTGTGGGAGTAAGATAAAAACTGGTCTTGTGCCTAACTCCTGGAGAAGAAGAAATCAATACTCTAATAAAGATGTGGCTCAGGTTACTATGCTTTTCGGCTTCACAACCCATTTAATTCCTAATCTACTTATTTAAAAAAAAAAAATATTTATTCATGGAGTTTGCTTTTATTATTTAGGTTTGAAATTATATTGCTGATCACAAGATATATTACATTCATGTTATACTCAGGAAAGATTCTATTTAATCCATATATTAGACAGTGACAGGTACAACCACTACGGATCAGAGTGAACCTAGGGGTAGTGGTTAACATTAATTAGTTCACAGAAATCTGGGTTAGTTACTTCTAACCTTCGTCGGGTGCGTCTTGTTGAATTCATTGTGAAACGGAAAAAGGAAAATGTATGAGTTTTGAAAAACATAAATACAATATTTACTAGGTCTCATAAAAAAAAAAAATATTTTAACGCATCATTAAAAATGAAACCATTAAAGAGATTCAAACAGCAGCCGTAATTCGACACTCTAATTACATGGGGAAATCATTTACATTGCAAATAAAATCAAGAGGTAATTTTACATAGGAAACGTTATATATATATATATATATATATATATATATATATATATATATATATATATATATATATATATATAAAGAGAGAGAGACAGAAATAAAGAGACCTGGAAACGATTTTGATATATTGCATCGAAATTATATGAGGTAAATAGAAAAAGTAAATATAAAATAATATAAAATGCGGTGAGCTTTATATTTCACCTTTATTATTCGGAAGATTTCGTCAAAATGAGTTAAAATTTGAAATAATTAAAAAACAAAAGGTAATCCACTTAGTAAACAGCAATATGGATTTCGTACTAAAAGATAAACTGTTGACGTAAAATATTGGATAGGATCAAGAAAATCTTGCGATTGGACTTTGTTTTGAAGGCAATATCATTTCGAAGCCCTTATACATGATCTGACACAAAGGCGTGTCTTCACAAACTTGCTGGTTATTACATATTCGGCAAGGTCTTCTCAACTATCAGATCATTCTTTCCAGGTAAGTCTATAAATGTAGTTGTTGATGGGAAGAAATCTGAATCACATAGTATCAATGCCAGCATACAATAACGATATATGTTTTGCCAGAATATCTTCATGATATTCATTAATGATATTTCGTATCATATTCTGAGATGATTTGTTTGACAGTTATGCAGGCGAAAAAACTGTCTATGGAAGCACTACGAAGTGCATTTGTGATCAAGATTTTGCCGATTCTGTCTCATTTGATCTGGCGCTGTAAAGCCAAGCGTCTCTTCTTTCACCACCAATGCTCAGCTTCTTGTTTAGCACCAGTTAGAAATGTATGTCTCTGTCTTATTTTCATATGCTCAAAAACTAAAATGGAATACATATCTAATCTGTTGTTAGAATCGCTGGAACATGGATTGGCTAATTCTACAGCTCCGGATACAATCCTCTACATATGTCTAGTGTGGGATGATTTACACAGCTCCGTAATTATCGAACAGACGTTGCTAGTCTTTCTATACTATATCGTTGTTCTAATGGAAGGTTCTCGACTCAGCTTACACCCCTGGTTCCTCTTTGTAAGATATTTACAGCAAGAACCTATCTCTCTACCACAACTGCAAATAACTGTCCTTTTCTGTCTCTGTGCTAAACATCAAATTGGATTTCCATAAACAGAGTGTATTTTCTAGGACTATCTATCTGTGAAACATATTACAAAGGGGACTGTTTCCATGCGGACCTGTCAGCAACCATACTCATTGCTAATCAAAATGTGTTCATTCAATTCATAATATTCCATCCTCGCGTGATATTCCCCATCAGTAAAATAAAAATCTATCAATCTTATTAAGCCTTATCGTTGAGTGACTCGTAGCCTTGATATGTGGTGACTCACGAGTAAAAATATGAAATAGTTTGTGATATGTTTACAGAATTAAGAATTATCATATATATATATACATATATATATTTCTATTTCATTTTGCTGTGCGTATGATACAATGCGGCAAATACAAAACATGTTATATATGCAGTACTATTAGAGCGCTTCACCTTCTACCGCGCTAGAAAACTTCTCGCACCAGACAGTATCCTATATCACTAAAACGCCACCATCCGCCCTATGCCTGGAATATTATTGTCACATCTGGATTGGTGCACCACCCACTAGTCCCTCTCTCTCTCTCTTAGACAATGTCCAAATAAGAGTCTATAATATGATAGGTCCCTGACTATCCACCAAGCTCCAGCCACTGTAACATCGCCGCAATGTTACATCCTTATGCTTGTTTTACAAGTACTTCAATGAATGTGCTCAAATGAACTTTCTGCTCTGGTGCCCCTTAGAGGTAAATACACTCGACCAACCCAACTATCCGCTAAACCCCATCCATTCACTGTGTAGGCCCCTAGATGCCGGAGAGCTTTCTACTCTAAGAGCTTCTTTACTCGATCTCTGTGTTTCCCTGACTGTACCAACAGGCAGAAATGTAAAACTAATGTAAGCAAGCATCTCGCTGCACAGCTCACAATTTAGGATGCCCCCAAAAACTTTCACCCTAATTCTCAGTAGCCTCTTACGTCTTCAGTGTCAACTAGCCTTGTCTAAAGTGAACTATGTTAAATAAAAGTACAGTAAACCCCAATTAACGAGCAATTGATTTCAGAAAAGTTAACAGAGAGTATATTAGGTATTATTGTATAAATAAATATTGGACACCTTAGAATGACCGAAGCATTATTAATAGCCCAACATAATAAATTAATTAGAGATTAAAACTTTACATTGACAAAAAAACAGTTTATAAAAACACACATCTTTGACAGATATGCAGAGTCATGCAGAACAGCAAAAATAAAAGAATACTCATTTTATCAATAACTATATATTTTATCAATAACTACATATTTTATCAATAACTATATAGACTAAATAAATCATAGAGAAAACGACACACCCGCAGAGTAATTCTCTTCATGAACATACATCGTCTAATTCAGAAACATTATATTTATCAACGTTTTGCATGCATGACGTGTTTCTAACAATAATCACTCCAATAAACGCTTACAAATAATGCATCTTTTACAACACTTCAGTTGATTAGAAAGAAAAACATTCAATAGCAATTATTAATTCTCCTTTAGAGAAAATATTAATCTCGAGATATAAGGAATTATCTCTACAGAGTGTTTGAAAACTCCATGGTATAACACGTTTAAATTATGAAATAAATTCTGTAAATATAAGTCCGGAAACGCATGGTTAGCGAGTTATATGTCATTAAAACATATACTTATAAATTGTTTTAATTAAAAGCACATAGCACGTACAATGTGTGTTACATTGCTCTGTTATCTATACATAAACACTATATCAGTGACAAGATTACAGCAAATAAATCTGAGACATACACCTACAAACCAATGTAAAAGAACATGAAGACCATGTAGCTCAACAGAAAAATATGAGTGTAATGATGAGCAGGAGATCGTTTGCTAGTAAACATGAAGGAACGGTAGGCATCCGGCTAATGTTGACCGTTCGTTAACGTAACATAATAAACAGACAGAAAATTAGCCTAATAATGTAGTACTATTACAAAAGCAACTCCACATACAAAGAGACACATTTAAAGTATAGAACATAACCCGATTTTTTTAATATAATGTGTTAATAGCTATTAATAATATCTATTATCAACATTTCGTATTGTTAAAGCTATAAAACAATATAATAGATTATATTCTACACACAATGATTTAAGCAAATTATGATATTCTTATATATATATATATATATATATATATATATATATATATATATATATATATATATATATATATGTGTATATATAAGTATATATACATTATATATATATATATAATTATTTAAGTATATACACATATACTATTATAAATTAATATAATATATTGTGTATATGTTTTCAGTATGTACGTCAATAGTGCTCTATACGTAACTAGAGCTTAGTAGTAGATGTATAAAAATATAAACAATCCGTGCTCTTTACTTGTCAACTACCTGTAAGGATGAACCATGGACGCCTTGCCGTAGCTTAATTGGCATAAATATATTTCAATATTATATATATATATATATATATATATATATATATATATATCGTGCCTCGTTATATATATATATATATATATATATATATATATATATATATATATATATATATATATATATGTATATATATATATATATATATATATATATATAGATAGATAGATAGATAGATAGATAGATAGATAGATAGATGCATGATTGCTACGTATTTTGTAAGGGTTAGGCAGAATAAGTGCCTTCTTTACTTACATATTAATGTGTTTGTTTTTGTGTATATATGCAAGCAGTATTTGCAATAAGAAGTGCATTTCGTATCGGTTGTTGTACGTGTGTGCGCGTTGTGGTGGTCCTGTTTTGATCGGTGCATTTGTTTTGACAAGTATCGATGTAATCGCATGATACGTGTAATTGAAAAGCTGGTCGATCGATTCATTCGTTGCGAAATGCATCGATTGAATGCCAGATGTTTCAGCGTTTTGCATGTAGACGCGTGCATTCAAAAGACGTGTATGCGAAAAGGCTTTCGAGAAAGAAAGCCAATCGAAGAATGAATCCAGAACGAACGAAACAGAGAAAGAAAAAGAAAATAAATAAATGAAGACGAAAACCAGAGAAAGGACAAGAGAAACGGAAGGGTAGACTGAATAAACGGAGATAGAAAAGGAATGAATAAATGGGTAAATTATAAATGGAAGTTTGGAAAGACTACGGCAAGTGAATAGAACGATGATAGGGAGTGAAATGTGATTGTACGCCATTCATTGCATGCATATATATATATATATATATATATATATATATATATATATATATATATATATATATATATATGCTGCTTATGGGTGGAACACTCTGGTAGGGAAAATGATAGTTTCCACTTCAAGCGAGCGTAAAAATAATTGAATGCTTTAGGTTATCATTATAGTAAAAGACAAAATAAACCACTGCAAATAATCATTTAAAAAAGCAATACGCACACGCATATATATATATATATATATATATATATATATATATATATATATATATATATATATATATATATATATATATATATATATATATATATATATATTCTTCCATATAGAAGGCAAGTTGCCACATCTTGACATGATAGGTAGTGATTGATGGCTGGTGTTTGAATGTCGGTTTGACTCGTTCTCCGCAACAAACCACACGGATTTATCCTGAAAAAGAAAGACGTGTCTTCCGATGATATATATATATATATATATATATATATATATATATATATATATATATATATATATATATAGAGAGAGAGAGAGAGAGAGAGAGAGAGAGAGAGAGTAAGATAATATTTTAAAGATATAAATAATATCTTTAACCAGTAGACTATCAGGATAAAAACAAATCCGAATATAGTGTATAGAGCAATAATATTAATGAAATGACGTAATAAAATGAGACATCAATCAGATGTTATTAAAGTTCAAAAACAGGGAGTGATATTGCGTCCTTAACTCATGAGTTTTCAAAGAAAAACGTCTCCTCAGAGGATCTTCTCCTTAGAGGATCTTTTATTACCTGAGGAGATGATTTTCTTTTAAAACTCATGAGTTAAGGACGCAATATCACTACTTGTTTTTGAAATTTAATCCAATCTGATTCATTTTTTTATTTCATTATGTCATTCAATTTTATATATATATATATATATATATATATATATATATATATATATATATATATATATATATTCTTATTATTTCATATATCCACATAAAATGTTATAAGGGGATATAATCTTGTATTATCAGTTTACAGTATTTACTTCAACAGTGCTCACAACGTGAGTAGAGCTAAGTAGTAAGTTAATCCTGCTGTTTTCGTACGGGATGAAACGCGGAAGCCTCTGTGTAGCTTAAGTGCTATAAATTTATTTTCATAACTTAATATATATATATATATATAATTATTAAAATATTGTGAAAATATGAAAATTATTTTAAAAATAATTTTCAACGAAATAAATATTTTCTTTATAGAGTCCTCAATCTTTTAACGTAGATTATACCATTCTTTATGTTGCAAATCTACCCAACGGGTTTTCACTCGTCGAAGCTACTTCTGTTGTGGATTAATTCTAAGAATATGGTTCATTAATGTTAGAATCTGTGCCTAAATTTTTATTTCATGACATATTAATATATTTTTTTTGTTTAATTTTATTTCAGTCGAAGTTCTCAAATTGCAGTGGGGCTATCACTTGATCTCTATATAAGATACATAGATATTCGAATATTCTATTTAAGTTTTCTTTTATCTCTCAAACGTTGAGTTAGTAAAGAAGGTAAGAACATTAATTTTCCTGTTTCCAATAGACCAGTTGATTATGTTAGAATATTTATTTCTATTAGTCTCTTGGTCTGAACGGATTTCAGGACCAGAATTCATCTGGTCTGGTGGAGTATTCAGCTGAGTATTTTTACTTGAGATAACATAACTTGGGGAAGATGCTCTATTCCTGTATGAGCCAATGTCGAGGGGATCTTATTTGGGATTCGAAAACAACTATACATTAGTTTGATCATCTATCGATACCTGTGTTTTCACAGAAACACCAGAGATCCAGACCGTAAGGCTAAGAGTACATAGCGTGACTGTTATTATGTGGGTGTGTTTAAAAACTGTCTCTCTAACACGGTTTATAACTTTCTACTGTGTTAGTAGCACAATTTTTGAATGTATGGACTGAATAATGGTCACACATGGGATTTTAGCCCTTCACACTGGACTTCCAGTATTTGCTGTGAAACCGCATGTATCGATAGACGATCATATATACATAATTATATATACATATATATATATATATATATATATATATATATATATATATATATCGTAAGTTATATATATATATCGAGATATGAATATTAATCTGAAGATAAAGAGTGGTTGCTAGATAAGCGACCAATTTGTAAAACGGTAATATTTTCAAGAATAACTTTTATAAAGTTTTTTAAGGCTTTACTTTATAATACACTCGCAAATGCTAAAAAAATATCGTCTGTGCACTTCGTGACATCGTCTAAACATAGACATCGAAGCTCGCGTAACCTATTGAGAAGTAACCCGTAGGATACTATTATAAGATTTTGCCAAGCACGTTTACAAATAAGCAATAGAGACTATGTCGCGTCAACATTTCGTAGTTTCTGCAATAAAAAGCTCCATATACAATAATCGGTGACATTAAAAGCTGGGCTTTTGCAAGGTAAATCCTCCGGTGCAATAAAATTAGGAGTATTGATTTACTCCTCTCCAGGAGTTAGGCACAAGGTCAGTTTTACCCTACTCCCACAAGTAAGATGTGACCCATGGTCGGGTCGGGAAAGTAGGGTTTAAAAATTGCCTGGGCAGCCCCGTCGGCATTACCCGGTAGGGGCGCCTCAGATAGTAAGCAATAAACTTATTCCTCCCCAAAGAGGGGAGGCGAAGCCTGGGAATGTTGACCTCCTAGAACTTCACAGGACAGACCCATAGACCGGCGTAAATCAAGCCCCGAAAGCCAAGACAATACCAGTCTATGGGGTGCAGTATCCATCGGTACAGATACTACACTTTGATCTTAGCCAAAAGGGCAAAAATAAAATTAGGAGTAGATTGCTCAAGAAATTGCATTGAAGGTCTTGCTAAAATTGTCCGCTTTTATTGCAACCTCGTTGTAAAATAAATTATATTACGTAATCGAACACGGCTCATTTTTTCTATACAAAAGAAACACAAAGTACTACATCGAAATATATATATAAATATATATATATATATATTTACAAATAAATATATACATATATATATATAGATATATATATATATACAAATAAATATATATATATATATATATAGATAAATATATATATACATATATATATCGATATATATAGATAAATATACATATATATATATATATATATATATAAATATATAAATATACATATATATATAACGATAAATATATATATATACATATGTATATATATATATAGATAAATATATATATATATATATAAGTAAAGGTAACTCAATTTTCTGCCGGGTTGTTGCACATTTATTGACCAGTCACGTCATTCTGTAATGATGTTTTCTGTCAATTACCCTCAGTGTTGACGTCAGCATAACCATACAATTATTTTTGTTAATTAAACTAAGTTTGGCAAAAACAGTCAATTTAAAAAAAAATCTAATAACAAAAGAGACAACAATCACAATTATTTTTATTTGGCCACTACACAGCATGTGTTTTTACAGTATACATTTTTCCCCTAAAAACTCACAAATTATAAGTAAGTACATGCTTACAGTTAAGAATATTGAAGTTGCTGGCAGATCAGGGGTCAGGTAACAGTTTTGAGAAACAATGGCTGCATTCGAATTGCCACCGCTAGTTGCCCTACAAATGTGCGTACTTCGAACAGAGATTTAAAAGAAAGAGATATTCTATGCTTTGAAACCGAAGAAGCAAAAACAAAAGAACATTATTCTATATTTGGAAATGTAATTGAGCCGTAAGAGAATTATTACCTGTCAACTATTTTTTTGCAATAAGTTTGAAATGGGTTTTTTTGGTTGATGCACATTTTGTGGTTTTGTCAATAATTGGAAAAACAATCGACATTGTTGTTTATGAACAATAATAAATAACCAACTATACCAGGTGAAAAAAACTTTCTTCGGGATAAAAGTCTAATTTAAATGTTGTTCCTATTTATTTGCCTCTAAACAAGGTCGGTATTTAATATGGGGGAAACTCCAGCCCTCCAAAAGGGACAGTCTGGATTTGAACAAAAATAATTAAAAAAATGTCCCAGTCTAGATGGATTCCATCATTCACTGAGCGAATATTAAAAATGTGAACCGTCGTATCATAACAGATACTACACTTTGCTTTTAGCATAAAAGGCCAATAATTTCTTATTCATATGTTGTTTTCTTATTTACTTGTCATGTTTTTATTTCGATAAGTTTAAATTGTGAGTAAAATAAAAGTCATATTTGCTGTTTATGGATGTCCAGTGGCGAAATGCTGAACCCAAAACTGTTCACTACTATAGATAAGACAGGCGTGTGTAATAATAGAGTATTATAATTGGTAAATGGTATATGCTGAATCCAAAAGTGTTCAATACCATTGATAGAACCAGTGTATTTGATGATACACTATTACTTCTAGAAAGTGGTGTATAGTTGTGGGCGGATAAACGTAGGGAAGCGATCGAGAATAGAGAGATATAAAGAAAGAGATATAAAGACAGAGAGAGAGAGAGAGAGAGAGAGAGAGAGAGAGAGAGAGAAGTCTTAAAAGAAAGATGTTACACAAACTTTTAACTTTTTTTTATTTTGTTGCCCATTACATCGGGCAACGCTGGGTAGCCATGCTATTTAGTACTATACACCGCAATATGATTTAAATATATATTTAAACAATTATTTTTACTCTAATTATTATGGTTGTCTTTTTATTTTAAAATATACTAATAATTTTAAGGTTATGTAATGGATGATATCACACAATAATGATTGAAAACTATTCATTGAACACAAGTTAGTGTTTTACTAGTATCAGATATGGAATGCTCAATATATTAGTCTTTAATTGTAACACCTAGCAGATTCCGAACACTTCACGTCGGTATATTTTACACCCATCACCCACCCTTAGTAATCAATGATGTTTTGTTATTCTAAAACAAAAATACAGTATTTGTTGTACTTTATTTACATTCAAAGCTCTTCTGATAAAATTCCGCCTAGTTTTACCAGAATGTTTTCAATTTCGAAACCCAGCCCTGGACAAGAAATACAATCTATTTTTGTGGTCTTGAAGGGGACGTAAATTGAAAGTAAATTGCCATACACTTTCTCTATCTCCCCTCTCTTTCCCAGAATAATCTCCCTAAGATGATAAAAAAAAAAATTTTGTGTACAAAGGACTTGGTGTTTATTGACAACGATCGGGCCAAACGATGACAAATGAAGAATTACCATTAGTCTCGCTTGAAAGACGATAAAGGATGCATTGAAGTACTTCGTTACTCTTCATATCTTACAGATGTTTTACAATCATCGTAACAATCGTCTTGTAAAAACTCTAAAATCTTAGACTGTATACGGCAGAAAGATTGGAAAATAAACAGAAAAACAGTTTTCTCCCTTAAACAACACGTAATAATTAACACATAAAAAACGTCGTCTATTTCAAAAGATTATAAAATTACTTAATTTCTGAAAAAGCGGAAATTCTTCAAAATGCAATGTTTTTATCAGCTTTTGTAAGAATTTAGCATAGCACTTACAAAGTGTTGAGCACGGGGTTGTTTTATTTCTAGTAAAACGGAAACCATCCGAAATAATATCAGCATTTACTTGTCTGCCGAACAGGTGCGTTGCGTGGTGAGAAGTAGTATTGACTCCCAACTACTATTCATCGGATCTCAAGCTATTGGATATTTTCCGGGTAATTTGAACCAAGAGAGACAATTATTCGTCAACGCATTACGTTTTCCCCGAGACAAAGCGACGCCTTCGTCCATAAAAATATTGCGACATATTTATATTTGTTACACATTTATCGCTGGGAGTACGCATGCTATACAGGAACAATGAAATCAGCTCGCGTATTTTTTAATTCTTATTCAAGTTGATTACGTTTGCTTCTTAATAGCATTTACCCGTGCGGATACAAAGTTGATAGATATATCAGTGAGCGTTAATAGAGATATGCGTGAATGCGTTTGTCATAAGAGATGGAAGCGTAAGTTTATACATATATCAGTGAATGAGTTGAAAGTATGAATGAGTTGCTCGCCAAAGTAATATATGACCTGACCAGTATATTACCCACGGTCTTCACATAAGTGTATTGTTGGGAGTGGATAGCCTGACAGAGCTCCGTCCTTTACTGACAATTAATTCCTCTATCTTTGAAGTGATAAAACAGGAGAAATGTAACATATAACATAATTTTCTTTTGCTTAACGAGCGAGTTGACTAAACATAGTATGTGCTCACATTCTTGCTTCATACCAAGTTGGTGAAACAATAGATTTACTTGATTTGTTTCTTTTACAGGCAATACACACAATACATATTTTTAAAAATATAATATGGGGTAGCTTAGATAAAAGTAGAAGCCTTACTCCGGAAGTGGGGAAGAATAATGAGTAGTAGCAAAAGTGAAAAACCAGACTCGCTTTCTTATGTTTTGTCTACGAAACAAGGCAAACGTGTTTACGGGGAGCTTCCCCACCCTTCCTACGATAAAAGTGTTGCATGGATACTCGTAATGTTACTATGTCATGTAATTCGCTGCAGAGAAAAGTAAATACAAAATAAAGCTTGATAAATAGTAAAAGAAATGCTGTTTTTGTATACGCTCTTCCAACATGTATGCCACTACTACAAAGAGAGACACAGACGGCTTCTAATCTCTTTTATTACACCTAGTATTCAACACGACGTCATGTAGACACTAACTGCTATCACTGCTACTAAACAACACAAAACAACACACGCCGACCATATTTGTTTATGTGGCGAAAATTCGTCATGTATGTTACATTGTATTTAAACCGATTTATTGAACATGCATTGCTACTTTTCCCTTACTCTGGAGAGGATTGCCATGTCATAGTATTCTAACAGTATTTCTGTATAAATTACCATAATAGAATCGAAAGGATTTGAAGTTGATACGGTCGATACCATCGTTGGCAGCTACAAAACACTTCACAAAAAATCCAAAATACGTGGATTATTGCAGTATTTGTTAGGGTAGAGTTGGCATTGTATGGTATATAATAATCTCCCAAAGAAGATAAAAATATATATGTTTGTGTACAAAAAAAGAGGTGTTTATTGACAACGATCGGGCCAGACGACGACAAATGAAGAATTACCATTAGTCTCGCTTGAAAGACGATAAAGGATGCGCTCAAATACTTTGTTACTCTTCATATCTTAAAGATCTTTTACAACCATCGTAACAATCGTCTTGTAAAAACTCGAAAATCTTAGACGGTATACGGCAAGACAGATTGGAAAAGAAAACAGGAAAATCGTTCTTTCCCTTAAACACCACGTAATAATTAACACATAAAAACGTCGTCTATTTCAAAAGGTAAGAACATTACTTTATTTCTGAAAAAGCAGAAATTCTTCAAAATGCAATTTTCGCTTCAGCTTTTGCAAGAATGTAGCATAGCACTTACAAAGTGTTAAGCACGGGGCTGTTTTATTTCAAGTGAGAGTCACAGAATGAGCTTAAAATACGAAAGCCGAAAAATGAGAAAGGAAATACGTGAAGTGGTGAATTAAATTCACTTTTAAACAATGAGAATTGTGTACATTACCTGAAATCGTGTATATATAATTTGTCGATTAATTAGAAACATTTTTATTTTTCGTAATATATTGATTACTGCCCTTTTGTAATCGACGTAAAAAAACAGTCTACGTCGGGTGTTCATATGAGTTTAAAATATAATACATGTAGAACGTGAATACGGTGTCTGTACGGACGATGCAATTGAACACAAAGCTATACACTAAAACGAACAAAACCTTCCATTATTATTCATAACTTTAAAATTGAAAAAAAAATAAGAATAAAAAATGGTAGTATGTGTTGGAAAGCCAGGAATTAGAGTATATCATAGGCATCTTTCATACTCAGTTAAGGCCGGGATTCTTACGAGTAAATAACACGAACGAATAATCTTTAAATACGCCCTTTCAATCTGCACACTTATCAACGAAAATGCTATTTTATTTTAAACTTAAGCGTTACAGACCGACGAAACGCTATTTTAATCGACCGACAAGCAGAGCGTCTCATAACACGATCTTATCGTCAGGTTTTCCGATAGAAATGCAGTTTTAACTGAAAACATAAAAGATCGACCGACGGACAACGCCCCAAAAAGACATGCTTAGACGCATCGAACACATGATAAATTTAATCAAGTTCTAGATTACAGTAAGTCAGTTGTGTCTAAATTGTCAGAAAAAAAGATTAATTGGAAAATGAGACGTCGATAAATATCAATATCTTTTTTTTCATTATTGCAATTGCTTATTTATTCAATCACTTTTAGATGCGTCCTCACATCTCTATTAAGGGACTCAGTCCATCAGTCTGTCACGCTTCTGTTTCAAATAGTTTTTTCATCGCTGAACGTGTAGACTAAAGAGAGACATTTTATTTGAAAATTGTACAAGCATATTAATAAGAGACTTTATTCTGTCAGTCGATCGTCACACTTATGTTACAAATAGCAGTTTAATTACAAAAACGCTCAGCTTGAATGGACGCAACTTATTTTAGATTCCCCCGTTTGTCTGACACGCTTAGTTTTGAAATAGTATTTTGTTTGTGATTGTTAAAGGTTGAAATATAATTTTCTTCAGTCTGTTATGTTTAGTTTTGAGCTAACATTTTCGTTTGACTGTCATGCTTATGTTTGAATATATGTTTGTCGGTCTGTCATGCTTACGTTTAAATAACATTTATATTGTCTGTCACGTTTAAGTTTGAAATATAGTTTCGTCAGCGTGTCATGCCTAGATTTGAAATAGCATTTTTTCGTCTGTCATGGTTAAAGTTTAAAATATAATTTTCCTCAGTCAGTCATTAGCACGTTTGAAATTGAATTTTGTGCGTCTGTCATGGTTAAAGTTTGAAATATAATTTTCGTCAGTCAGTCATTAGCACGTTTGAAATTGAATTTTGTGCGTCTGTCATGGTTAAAGTTTGAAATGTAATTTTCGTCAGTTGGTGATGTCAAGTTCGAAATAGCATTTTCTTCATTTCTCATGGTTAAAATGTAAAAAAAAAGCTTTTTCATTGCAAACCGCACATGTAAAATTGACGCATCTTCAGTATACCAAATCTTCTTTTATCTTAACTTTTGGTGTTGGTTGGTCAGCTGGAATGACTTTACTCGAAGTCAATGATTTTTCTCTAATTATCCAGACATCAATTTACTATTTGCGTTCATTTCTTTCTTTTGCAGTCGGACGATTCTTTAATTCACTTCGATTTCTCATCCGTACGAATTATATTCGCTTTTATCCGCATCGCTGAACGGAGACAGAGTTTTAGAACCAGAATTCCTGAACACGTATGCTTGTAAAATCTTAACAGCAAACTACTAATACGAATAGTAAACAATACAACTGCTATTACTAAAAGATCAGTAACATAATGCCACTGATAAGTGACTTCGTTATCATCACTAGTAGTTATAATATTACTGCAACTTTTTTTCCATGATATTTCACCCAAAACAATGGATGGCGCCACTGTAGACGTAAGGGCTACTGAGAACTAGGGGTGTCATTCTGAGTTGGGAGCTGTGCAGCGAGATGTCTGTTTACATTAGTTTTAAACCTCTGCATGTCGGCACTGTCGGCGAAACAGGGAGCAGGGATGGAGTTACAGAGGCCAGCAGCACGAGGAACTTAGCTATTGGAGTAGAGAGCTCTCCGGCATCTGATGACCTCCACAGTGAATGGATGGGTTTTTGCTAATATCCATATCATCAGTATCACAACTGGTAGAGAAGTAGTCATATTAGAACCATTTTATTTCTGTTAGTAGTAGTACTATTTGTACCACTGCTAGTGGTATTGCTAGTAATAATATTAGTCCAAATAATACCAGTAGCAGTACTATAATTACCTCTTTTACGACTAGGAGAAATAAGAACATTTAAGCCACTAAGAATGTCACCGGTATTAATATTTGTGACACTTTATTAGTGGTATTAATGGTATCATAGGCAAGTAGTTGTAATATTAGCCGGGTTGCTATTACTCCTAATAGTAATACTATTATTAGTAACACTACTGCTTGTAGTTGCTATACGTAATATTAATATTAGAAACGCTAATACAACTACTTGTCTTGCTACTGTGAATACATTAGTGTCACTGCTGCTATGATTAGTGATAATATTAGTGTCACTGATATTAATAGTAGCGATATTCGTGTCGCTTAGTAATACTATTAGTATCGTTACTATTATTTGTCCACCAAACATATACATATATATATATATATATATATATATATATATATATATATACACATGTATCGACGCATAAATATATATTTTTTAAAATCTACATACACACATGTTCAAGAGGAGTGGGCTGCAGTGTTCGGTAAACTTGTTGTCACTTGTTTTCTAGATAACACACTTAGTTTGTATTCCGGTTGTCTGATCGCTACGCAATAATGATTTAAAGAAGACTGCCAACAATAATCTGATATCTACGCATATATGCATCTGAACACACACACGCACACACCTATCTGAAAGAGAGTTTTCTGGAACGTTGAGGAGAGATGCTACCACTCTCGTTCTAGTAACTACCCCATCCATGCCTGCTATCGGTGTGAAAGTAATAAAATGATTATAACACCGAATTTCCCGAAAAAGCGATGTAATGATATGACCTTTGCTAAAAAAATATTGAATGTATGACAATTACCAGGACAAAATTGCCAAAGTACGAACATAAAATTCTAATATAATTTTCGATAATATTTATGATTATTTTTTATTCCGCATCAGAAGGAGAAGCGGTGCGAAAAGTAATTAAATGTAATTCATCACGGAAATTGTTCCGTAATCGTAGAGATATTACAAACAGATAAGATACACGTGGAAGTTTGTATGCAATAAAATAGATCAGATGAGAAAACACTACTTCAAAGTAATACAAATCATATCCATATGGTAAATACTGTGTGTGAACACACATTACACAACTAAAGTTATGGGCTTAGAAATTTTTAATAATGTAGGGTTATGCTCCTATTAACTGGTTATAAATGTACACATTTACACTTAGAATTGCTATAATTGTCTGTGTTTTTACTTAACAATTAAAATTAATAAGATGAGTTAAGAAATATTAGTGTGAAGCATTATGATCCATGAAACCCCTTTTTGAGAGTGCAAGAGTTCAGGTCCCAACATGTCTTGAATCCAATCATATTCAAGCAATAGGTCCAGGCGTGATAACTGTCAACAAAAAAAGAATAACAATATATCTCGCGGCGCTCCAGTTTACGGAAACATCAAAACCGAATCAAATAGATAGACATTGTCCGAGAACTGAAGGGAATATGGAACATGAATAAGACCACGCTGGTACTAATAATCGTAGAAACACTTGGAATAGTTCCAAAAGATTTAGACAAAATCTAGGAGACCTAGAAGAAGAAATGAATGAAATCATAGAAAGCATGGCACAAGTTAAAATAGCTGAACTATTTAGAAACATTATGGGGTGCGTAAACCAACTTACATAATCAGATAACGCAGATGAATCAAAGGTAAACTGAAATAGAATCACACTACGTAAACGCAACTAACAACTTATGAATCATATTACAGGAAACAGAGGGAACTGAAACTACCAGAGCAGATATGACACATCACATTAGCTGACATTCTCTAAAAAAACGCGATGACACGAGCATCTGTGTGTCCGACAAACAATAGTCATGGAGGGTCAAAAGTGATGACAAGACGGAAGCCATCGACAAAAACTAGCACCTATATTTGCAGGTAACGGAGTACTGGAATCCAGAGAAAACCAACGCGGGTTGTCAGCGAGAAATCAGTTGTAGAAAGCTGTTGCGAGAAAGCAAGATGACTACTACTACAACTACTACTACTACCACTACTACTACCCCTACTACTACTACTACCACTACTTTTATTGCGCTTCGAAACAACATCATGTAAAGTAAAACTATGCTTCGCCAAAGTTCGCCATTTATCAAGATATATTACTATAATATTCATATAAAATCACAAAATTACGCGAGTAATTTAATTTTTCATATATACTATATAATTATAAATATATCATGATACTATAATATAGTATAATTATAAATACTATAAGGAAATAGAAGATGCGATTCCGAATTCATTTCAGCCCTCACCACCTGAAATGTTTGATTCGGAGTTTAGATAAAACTACATGTTTTACTTGCGAACGCGTGCGTGCAAGATGGACGTACACACATACATATACAAATAACACATAAAATTGATCTTTATTAGAGAGTGGAATATATATATATATATATATATATATATATATATATATATATATATATATATATAGAGAGAGAGAGAGAGAGAGAGAGAGAGAGAGAGAATCAAATATAAACTAGAATGAAACTTTTAGTAGATAGAACCTGTAGTGAAATTGTTTAAGCTCAATATACGAGATAGAGCAATTATAAAGATAGAAGAATAAGAGTGATGAACATGTACAAATGTCCAGATTTATTTCAAAAGCCTTGGCTTAAGGAAAGAATAATAAACATTAGCTTATTATAGAATATACTTTGCATTGAACAATCGAAGTTTGAAATAAATCTAGACATTCTTACATGTTTATCACTCTTATTTCTTCTATCTTTATATATATATATATATATATATATATATATATATATATATATATATATATATATGGGAAGAGAAGGATGAAGGTAATCCGACGTGATGGGAAAACTTGCATGACATTTTTCTCTATATTATCATCCGGATGAAGTCTTATAAATAAAGACGAAACGTTGATGTACACATAAAAAACATCCATTTTTTGGTTTTCCTTTTTCATTTTCCCATATATATATATATATATATATATATATATATATATATATATATATATATATATATATATTAACCAAGTTCTGGGTGATTTCCAGCTGTTCGCATTGGATATCTGCAACCAGGTGTTCACAGATTAAACGTATTTTATTTCCTTGTTATTTTAATTCACCTGTTGTAAGTAAATTTCGTGTGGTGACGTCAACAACGCATGCCGGACATGACTTGTTGACACGCAGAGGCACGATCGATTGTTAGCTTTAGTTTTCACAAAACACGTTTTGTTCGCAGTGACCATAAAGAGCGTGACAGTTTTGTTAGGTTTTAATGATCAAAAGTATGTCCGGGTGTCTGGATTGTTCTCTGTATACTATTACACACGGAAGTGATTTTTTATGTAAATTCGCACGTTCGAAGATCAACTCGCACATCACGTTCTTTTTTGAGAACTTTGTTCGGAAGGCCGAAAAATAGGTTGAAAGATAATCCCAAACTCAATCTATTAAACACTATTTTCTCGTGAGAATTTAATGTGTTTGATGTCGACTATCTAAAATTCGAACATTCTGGACTGACGTTTTTGTTTCAACAATGTTTTTAATAACAAGCTATTTGGCTGTTTCCACTTATAAAAATATTACAAACGAATAAATATTCATATTTACATAGCAAGGAACATCCTTCTAGTTCGTTTATGTAATGAGGATCGGTATGCATGTGCTATAAATAAATCCAAATCCAATTATTCTTATGGACCAACATTTCATTTGCCATATATATATATATATATATATATATATATATATATATATATATATATATATATCAAGATATTTGTCTTTGTTCACGTATTGGGTTCGATATTATCACAGGTAGCATTTGATAACAATGATATATACTAGTTTAATTTAAGCCAATTTTCTCCAGTATGTCTGTTAACGCTGCTAATTCTAATTTACGATAGCTTAGTTTAAAATAAATGTTATTTATTTTAACACGTACATTGTTATGGTCTTCTCAACAAAAAACTACTTTTACAAAACAATGGTTTATAATATGGCTACCACAGCTTTTGACACCTGAGGATGATTCGACGATAAATCGAAAACGTTCGTGAAACCTGTTAAACCTATGGAACATTTATTAATTGGTTTGATTTAAATATTAAAAAGACTATAAAAAATGAAAACATAAAAAAGGTATAACTAAACAAACGATTTCTGTTATTTTAATCAATGCTTGAATATATATATATATATATATATATATATATATATATATGTATATATATATACATAGATATATATAGAAATATATGAGTGTGTAGGTAAGTATAATATGAAAGTTATGTAAGCAAAACAAGTACTCTTTTAAGAATAGCGGTTACTTAAAAATATGCACGTATGTTGAGCCGAGGCATATGATTTTAAATACTTTCCAACTACACAGCGTAACCCGCACCTAACACATTATCATGCATGTAGTTCAACAGCGCGGCCATAGTGTTCCAACTGTTAACGATAAAGTGTCGTGCTTTATTTAATAACACTCGACACATACTTTTAAAGGGTTCTGCTGTATAATATAGTAAATGTACTCTATTAATCAAAGTTAGACAAGTGATTCGGTTACTAATGAACAAAATGGAAGAGAAAAAAGGAGAGAAAAACGATAGAAATAAAAGACGGATTCAATCTGTTATATATCACATTAATCCATTTGGTTTTATTTAACTAGGAAACACAATACCTATTTTAAAGTGAATTATAGATTGGAATTCTAGCTTATTTCATGGCGAAACACAATATAGCACGATAAGAGATGCTTGTGTAAAAATAATGTTAAACTCAGTTGTTGTCCACATTACGCTAAGTATGAAATTCCATCAATAGTTAACCGACTAGAGTTGTGATTACGTTGCAAGATATCACGTCAGAGGAGGAAGTATGTGGTAGATAATTGAGATGATTCTACCTTTTTAAGTTAAATACGTCGTTTTATAGATCCACACCCCTACAAGTGTAAGTCTGAAATGACAGCTTATCTAGATGCACATTGCTATAAATTACGTAGAAAAATTAAATCGTAACACAAGAAGAAAATAATTGTTTATTTTTCGTTTTTTTTTAAATTTAATTCCTCCCATTTTTTTAGCTACTAGAAAAAAAGAAGAAAAGCAAACTAAGAGACGAACTACCAACAGAGTAATTTTCGACGGGTCGTCGGAACAGCACTCTAGACAGAACGGAGGACAGAGATGTTTACTTGCGGTCTGGAATCAAAGAATACTCCCCAGAGTACGTAGCAATTATATCTACTGAAGACGATTCATTGTGTAGAATAGATGGAGTTGTCTTCAATTTCTACAGTGTGTTTACTTCGTCGACAGAATCAGCTGGTCTATTTTCGGTAGTTGCAGTGATTAAGTTCCAATATTCTCTCTCTCTCGTTGTCGTATTCTCAATAACGGTTTTCATAAACGTTATTAAGAAGGAAATATCAATATATAAAATAGTGGTTTCAAAATCTCTTTATATGCTTTTATCTTTCTTCACAGCATACGTATATATGCGTACAAACACTCACATTCCTCCACAACTATCTAAACGCGACGCTCTCTTTCTCCCACTCTGCTGGTTTATTTGAAAGAGACAGACACTCTTTACCCATTCGTCACCTCAGTTTATCTACTCTCTGTGCCTATGAAGTCACTGTCGAGACACGTGACGATTAATTGACTTTTAACTGAAAAAAATTCCACTCTACCTAGTTGTAAATCGGCATGATAATTTATCATTCTAACCTTATTTTAAAAGTTCAGCCTCTTATATTGCTGTAACTGTACACATTGCAATACATGTTAGTTTCATATCATAGTTGGGGAAATATTGAGGTTCATACTGTCCTCAATAGTTTTATAGAGTAAGTTAGCATGATGATTCTAATTTGATTTGCACTCGTCATAGTCAACGATCTCAGTTAGACTAATCTTATAGGCTGGCAGAACGAGAACAATCTATCCCGTGGGTTAAATAAAGAGTGTATTTCAGAATTCCGTATAGAATCTTGAGTTCGACAAGACGATCTTGAAAAATGTCGGAGTTTATATCGGCCGAAACGTTGTGGGAATAACAGCCAAAGTTGAGAACAGTAGTCCGAAAAATCCTAATAATACAACATGTCTGAAACATGTAAATAATAAGCCTTTGAGTGAATAAAACGTTTTTAAGTCTTTGTTTAAACAACTAAAAGCCGCCTTAATTCATGAGACGTAATTAAGAAAAAATATTCTTATTTAATTAACGAAAAACTTTAAATCAGTAAAATGATAAAATACCAAAGATAAGAAAGAAAGAAAAAAAGGTAAAAAATAGAAATAGAGTGAGAAAATGTATTCGTATAAGGAGAGAAAACAAGAGAAAACGGGTTACAGTGTAGACAAAAAGAAGAGAAAAGAAAACGAAGACAAATCTAATTTAACTTTATTTAACTTCACACTTATCATTGCATGATCACGCATGCGCCATTCCACAAGAAGTAATGGCGGCCGTTATAAGTAACTCACCGAAGTCACTTAAACTATTAACCTTTTTTATTTGCTTCTTGCGGACACTTTAAAGACGAATAGCCACTATTAGGTGACAAATGAAGAACTTGAAGTAATCCTTTACACAATGGAGCAGCGTCGGCTTGAGACATTTAGCGTCAAATTGACTTCACTCTCGAGGAATTAACGGTGTTTTTCCTGGCGTCTAATTGCCCCATTAAGACAGAATCGTCTCTTTTGTTACACGATGTCGTTTTTTTTAATGAGGCGATTATGATTTCTCCGACGGCAATCATACACTTTCTTTACTTTGTCTAATGTACGGCGAACCGTCACTTATCTAATCAGATAATACTTTATCTATTCTGAAGCATTTGTTAGATACTCTTATCCGAACTTACGCTGCTATTTCACGTATAGCTTAAAGTAAATTACGGGTGCATATCTTTTGCAAAAGTATTAGTGTATAAAAAACGACGATAGATCAAACAGAATTTGAGTTCGCCATAAATAATACCAGAGTCCGTCACAGTACTCTTTAGGTCTATTATGAACATCAACACAATATGTAAGTGAGACTAATAGCATTGATAGCAACACAATTAAACATATGTTGTTGCTTGGTTTTCAAAATCACGTGACCTAAGATATATCTGATTTTATATTCTTTTCTTTCCAGCATTTTGGTATCGGTAAACGTTATGTATTGTTTTTAGAAAAAAAAATGTGACGCTTAGTACGCTTGTCTAGAAGCAGCACTTAGTTAACAAATTACATCTCTATTTTGGGTAAGTAAAAAAAAGTTATATTAAATAAAAAAATCTTCACTGTTTCGTTCTTTCAATAACATTGCCAACGATATAAGTCTCGTTAAAAGCAAACACACACCTTCAAGCATGGACATTGACGTAAAATTAAAAAGCTCTTATAATGAGGACAGTAGTTCGAGGAGATACGATATAAATAATAATAGCTTAATCCAAAAATATCCAGACATAAATTCTGTATTTTAGTTTAAGCAAGTTTACTTTCATAGCGTTATACTGAACTCGACTTGGCAAGGCACAGTCAATACGAAACACACATTTTTATGCCAGTCTCTTTTCTCATTTAATAATGATTTTATAAATCTCTTAATCTTTTGTCATTGCTGTGGTTTACGAAACGTGTTACACGGAATGTGTTTTTTGCATAATTATATTTTCTGAAGAGAAAGATGATTGGAGATGATCAAGTGAAAAAACTACTGAATACTTTTCGCCTTGAGCATACATTAATGTTTCGAAACGTGTGTAACGGATTTACCACATGATCCTCTTCGATATTTACTTCAGTGCCATTTCAAATCAGCAACACTTATACCTTAACTCTATATTTTGAGTGAGCTTTCCAGGCTGCAGTCTAGAAAAGAATTCGTATGGACAACTCTGAGCAGCTTTTTTATATGCGAGTTGGAAATACATTATATAATTGACACACCGATGCAAATATATAAATATATATATATATATATATATATATTTGTTTATATCTGCATACGTATACGTGTCATCCTTACACGAATCTTCAGTGTAGAGAGGAATTATTCACACTGATCGTCGGACTCGAACCCCGGAACACGAGTTATATTTCAAAGTCAGATGCAAAACATCTTAGTCCAAACACCCGTTGTTAACAACCCTGTAAATCAGCGAGAGAATTGTTAAGTGTTCGACTATTGAATGGAACGTTGCATTGAAGCCACGATAAATAGTATCTGTTCCGATGGATACTGCACCCCTATAGACGGATGTCGTCTTGTCCTTCGGGACTTGATTCCACCTGTCTGTGGGTTTGTCCTGTGCAGTTCTAGGAGGTCCACCCTCCCAGGCTTTGCCTCCCCTCTTTGGGGAGGAGTAAGTTTATTGCTTACTGCTTGAGGCGCACCTACCGGGGAATGCCGACGGGGCTGCCCAGGCAATTTTTAAATGGCCAGAATGCTCACCTCTCGAGCGCTGGCTTTTAACCCCACTTACTCGACCCAAGCTGTGGTCACATCTTACTTGTGGGAGTAAGATAAAACTGGCCTTGTGCCTAACTCCTGCAGAGGAGTAAATAAAGATAAATGTTAAGCCTTTTGGCTAAGATCAAAGTGTAGTATCTGTTCCGATGGATACTACACCTCATAGACTGGTATTGTCTTGGCCTTCGGGGCTTGATTTACAAAGTTCTATGGGTCTGTCCTGTGCAGTTCTAGGAGGTCCACCCTCCCAGGCTTCGCCTCCCCTCTTTGGGGAGGAGTAAGTTTATTGCTTACTGCCTGAGGCGCCCCTACCGGGGAATGCCGACGGGGCTGCCCAGGCAATTTTTAAACCCCACTTTCCCGACCCGACCTTGGGGCACATCTTACTTGAGGGAGTAAGATAAAAACTGGCCTTCTGCCTAACTCCTGGAGAGGAGTAAATCAATGTTAAGCCTTTTGGCTAAGATCAAAGTGTAGTATCTGTTCCGATGTATACTGTACTCCACCCAGACTCCGCCTCCCCTCTTTGGAGAGGAGTAAGTTTATTGCTTACTGCCTGAGGCGCCTCTACCGGGGAATGCCGACGGGGCAGCCCAGGCAATTTTAAAACCCCACTTTCCCGACTCGACCTTGGGTCATATCTTACTTGTGGAAGTAAGATAAAAACTGGCATTGTGCCTAACTCCTGGAGAGGAGTAAATCAATACTCACTACAGAGCCCAGACTATATTTGCAGGGCTAGAAATAATGATAAATATTTGTTTTTATCTACATACATATACGTTTCATCCGTACGGGATCGTAAGAGTAGAGAAGAATTATTCAACACACATATATATATATATATATATATATATATATATATGCATACTTTTTAAATATTAAAGAGTTTTTCACCTACAGACAACGTCGTTTCGGATCTCTTATTCTCATCAGTGCAGGAGTGGCTGCTGCAAGCGGTCGCATGGGCCCGCACGCAGTTCGTAGTTTCAGGCTACAATAATGAGACAAACGTTCAGGGTCAAACGGCCGCGAAAAATCGACACAGACAGAAATTGAAATCAAGATACACTTACCCGGGAGGCGGGGGAAGTGTCATTGCTGTGTACAGTGTTCAACGCTCAAGCGGAACTCTAAATAAGGTTCATTGTACTGCTGAATTATGACTATATATATATATATATATATGTATATATATATATATATATGTATATATATATATGTATATATATATATATATATATATATATATATATATATATATATATATATATATATAATATTTGTCATATATCGCCCTTTCAGTAGAATCATCATCATTATTTAAAGGTTTCTGTTCTTCTACTTGTAAACATGAAAACTGTGGAAATTTAGACATTTTCAAACAGATAAAACTAAATAACGTTTCATCTCTTTCCAATATCCGTTGAGCGTAATTCAAAGATTATTATCGAAGAAATTTTCCTTAAGAGCCTGGAGACATTGATGGACATCGCAGATGACAGTCTGTCTGAAAAATTCGAAAGGTGATAACAGTGTCACGTTTGTCGCATAAATAGCAAATACTTAAGCGGCGACAGCGATTTCACTTTCGCTGGATAATAAAGCCACAAGTTTCATTATTGGAAGAGATTCGCGGTCTGATTAACACACGAGATAGCGTTAACTTATAACCACTTTGGAAATGATATAAGTTACCAATATATATATATATATATATATGTATATATATATATATGTATATATATATATATATATATATATATATATATATATATATATATATATATATATATATATATATATATATATATTATTGTTTTTATTTACACAGACATGTACAACATCTGCGACACTGGCATGTCGATTTTATCGATCAACAGTCTGTATAAACTGAGATCTCATCAGGGAGAGTAAGAATCCGATCTTAACCTTAGATCATATTTGGAGAGAACCAATGTCTGTGTAAATAAAAATAATCATATATAAAGCTCTATTTGATATTGAACACTTTTTATAAACCCGGTTGAAATTCTTCGGATTACTACCTTGTGGATGTTTTACCTGGATTATTATCATTATTATTATATATATATATATATATATATATATATATATATATATATATATATATATATATAGAGAGAGAGAGAGAGAGAGAGAGAGAGAGAGAGTGGGGGAATAGATTTATTTATATATTGGTAACTAAAGATAAATAACATCTCCATTCTACAAATATGTGCAAACATTAACCCGATAATATATGTACACGTTACTACAATGTAGTCTTGCCTCCGATGTAGCTATTTATAACAAGATAGGAATGTATATAGCACATCACTCAATAAGCCTTGGCTCTAATTAATAGACGAGTACATTTTAGGTAACATTCGGCTTAATCAATCAGCATTGTCAACTTCTAAAATGACACGCTAACTCTCACGCTTTTCTAACAATTTGATGCCTTTTTGTAGAAAGATTTGTCTTTCGCTTCAAAATACGTCACATTTTGCGAAATTTATTTCCCTCGGGCATTTTTTTAGGTCTCCAAACAGCCAGTCGTCGCTTTGGCCAGATCTAGAGAATAAGGTAGTGCGGAAGCAATTCAAAGTTCAATTGATTTAGTTTCGTTATCGTTGCGATCGTTTTGTGACACGGTTCATTATCTTGGTGAAAAAACACCTTTTTCTTCTTTATTTGTGGCCATTTTTTATTGATTTCTCCGTTCAAATGCACCAATCATGCTATATAATATTCGAAATTGGTAGTTCACGTTTCTGAAGGAAATCGATGAAAAAAATCCTTGCACATTTCGCTTTTATCTCACATAGCATGTTTGTCGGGTTGTCAGGTTTAGATGTAAATGAAATTTTGTTAACCCATTCTCGTTTATCTGTGACGCTTCAATTTTAAATAGTCTGTCACGGTTTAAACAAAAATACTATTTAAGCCAGTCTATCACGATTAGGTATGAAGTAAAATATTCGTCGATCGGTTACATTTCAGTTTTAAGTACAATTTCCTTGCTCTGTCACGCTTCAGTTTTAAAATAGAGTTTTCAGTGATGTGTCACGCTTGGGTTTGAAGTAGATTGTTTTTCTGGTCTGAGATGCATTTTAAATATCATGTTTTCTCACGTGTAAGTTTTAAATAACATTTTTTTCCGTCGAGTTTTCATGTTTAATTTTAAAGTTTTCGTTCGTCCGTAACGCTTAAGTTTGAAATAGAACTTTCGTTAGACTCTCTATTGTTAGAAATCGTTACACATGCATCGCGCATAATTTACCACCTATGCTTGTTATACAAGGGCTTCCACATAATCTGCATAGAAGAATTCACTGTACCTGTACCCCCTAACCGAAGGTATCCGCGTACCAGCCGACTAGCTGCTAAATTATATCCTTATACAATACTATAGACGTTCATAGTAGCCGAAAGCTTTTCTATCCTGATAGCTTATTTTCTTTTACAGCTTACCTTTGGAATTCTTTTACTCCTCCTTGTTTCTTTGACAGAATGCAGAAATTAAAATGTAATGTAAATAAACACTTTGCTGCCGCATTCAGCACTCAGGTCCCCTATACATCTGCTCTATTTTACGCTTCAGTGCCAATATGCCTTATTTGGGTGAACAAAAAAATAAAATTTTAAATATCAATTTCGCGTGTCTGTTTCGCATAAGTTTGAAATGAATTCTCTTTTGTTTTTCACGCTTACGTTTGAAATATCAATTACATCGTTAAACGCGCTGATTTGATAGACGTATCTTACGAATATCAGTTCTCGATTTGTTTTCATCTTGAGTAAATAATTGTTTTAAAATTGTCCACATCTTCAGCTCAACAGACATATTTGATATTATGTACCTCCCTGATCCCGTCTGCTCTCGCGATTGGGTTATTATTCGGTCATTGATCGAGATTAATTGAGACTCAGATTTCACAGCTGGACACCGGCTATGTGAGAAATTATCACTTTGCATCGAGCTAAGAAGGAACGGACAATGAGTGGCGAGCAACCCTGCGTGGTTCCAAAACGATACCCGAGGCACTCCGAGGATTTGAGGTGGGAGT
This sequence comes from Sepiola atlantica, assembly GCA_963556195.1. Taxonomy (NCBI): domain Eukaryota; kingdom Metazoa; phylum Mollusca; class Cephalopoda; order Sepiida; family Sepiolidae; genus Sepiola; species Sepiola atlantica. Next base: position 65,808,165 of record OY744527.1, read on the forward strand.
GGAAATCGAGGCAGCGTTCTCGTTTCAATTCGGATACGGCTACTAGAAACCACCTTAAGAGATTCGAGTGGGAATATGAAATCGAATAGAATTTGTATTTGCTGTTTTTCCTATTTTCTCCACACCTGAATTTCATTATTCATCCCAACTTGAGAACCGTTCAAGATAATACAACATTGTATGTTTATTTACTTACAGTTAGCTTAGTTCAGGCTTTCTACCTCCTCTCTCGTGTTTATCTGATCACCGTTCTCGCCTCTATTCATTTTATACAATCTTCTTACTTAGGTAAAATTCTTAAGAGAATGATATCACGTTCGGAGTATAACTTTCTAAAGCCAAATAATAGGGGTAGATTTTACAAGTAAGCTACGGTAGACCTTTTGCAAATATCATTGTCAGAAAATCCAGTAAAAGGAAATATTTTAGTTTAACTGCTGTGATGGGATGTTAGTGGTTGCTTTAATTAGTAGTTTATGAAATTTACTGACACGTAGGGAATTAAATGGGGTTCCCTAGTGTCTGAGTGACCACAGATCTCCTTAGATTGCCAGTACTTTCTGTTTCTTTAGATCGCTGCTATAAATAACTTTGCGTTATCGCAGCAGCCGTTTACCAACGAGTTTTCGCTAATAACGACAGTTGGCTTTCTATAGAATTTAAGTGACGATGAGCCACGTCATGATTCCAATATTTTAGTGTACGTTTGTTTGATGACAAGAGTTTTCTTACATAACGAACGTGGTGGTTTAAGTTCCTTTGGATTCTATCATCATCATCATCATCATCATCATCATCATCATCATCATCATCATCATCATCATCATCATCATCATTTCATAGTAGTTTCAACTCCTGGATTTATTTTTTGTTAACATCAAGTGAATTCCCTTAACTTTAGACAGTCAAGCTGCACATTAACACTTTCGCCGTTCCTAATAGGCAGGCCTTTTGCAGAATTGGAAAATAAATCTTCTAGCCAATATGTTTAAGCTATTTATGGTGGATTTTCGTTATGGTTCCAAGCGTTCCAATTACAACGAGAATCATCTTGATTTCTTTACATTTTAATAGTCTAACTAATTCCCGTGATTATAAAGATAACCTTGCAATACTGTATTTACTAACCTAGTCTTTTTAGTTAGGGAAGGTTCAACTAACATAAAATATTATACGTTTTTCACTTGAAAAATTGCCGAGTTACGTTTAATCAGAACGTCATATATTTCCATGAGTTGCACAGTGTACTGTTTTAGCTTCTTCACAACACTTACCTCAAACGGGGTCCTTGCTCTTTGATCGAAGTCGAGTATGATTTTGTTCAGTACTTACCTTCTCTTTCGAGAGAGGACATTGGTTTATCGTCAATCGTCCAATGAAACCCTTACCGGTGAATGCCGACTGGTCCGATCACGGCAAATGTGGCATCCATACAGAGTGCCTCTTTTCGGGGGAGCTGGATTCCTCACTATGAAATAATCGTATGTCTAACTATCCTGTAATTGAAGGGGACAGACATATACATATTTTCGGCTATACTAGCGTCACGTTTTCAGAACTATATTTTAGATTCTATGTGTAGAATATATCTGTTAGTTCAGTATTAATAGGCTGGGCTAGATTTCTGGAATCTTAAGAGTTAGTTGGTCTTTTTATAACTATAAACGCAATATTTCAATAAGTCCTCGCAAGAAAAGTTTAATCGATTATTACAACCATTTTGCCAGGTGTTTATTTTAATTAACTAAAATAGATAATGGATCGAAGATTTATGTGGCGCCCACACTTTGCAGATAAAACTTTGCTATAAGATAACACATAATTGAAAACGGTGTTTGTGTATAACTTCACTGACTGCTTTCTCATTGAAAATATCTTTTTATACAAAAATATTTTCTATTTTTACTATTCAAAAATAACATTCCTGTTAAACACACACAAACTACTTATCTCTAAGCGAAACTATTTTAAATAAAATCTAATTTTGAAACGATTAATAACACGTGACTGGATTTCAAATATTTTATTTTTATTTCAAAAATATTTGTAGCTTTATTTAATTACTTCAAACCAGCCCAGACATTTCTCTATATATAAAGTACGGTATGCATATATATATATATATATTTATGAAGTAAGGTATGTGTATATATTTGTATATATATAAATATATATATGTATAGGGTAATCTTCTAAACTAATAGACGGGTGATTATCAATTTTGGAATATATATATATATATATATATATATTCTAAAGAAATACGGTAACATCGGCACATTATCTTTTTTTCGTAAATGTTAACATGTAAGGAGTGCATATAGATAAGGATTTCTTTTAATCTATTAATTTTTTATGAACCGATAATTACGATCTTTGGAATATATATTCTCGGTAACCCGCTGAGTAAAATGGAAACATTAATTATTTTGTAAACTTCACCATTTAAGAGGTCCGCCCCCCCCCCAAAAAAAAACTAATGTACTGATCATCTCCGCTGTCGCGTTTCGCATTATCTCTTTTTTCGCACCCTCTAAAAAACAGCTTCACTTCGAGCAGTTTGGAGGCTGCTAGAACGCTGGTAACTCTCCGCTAATGTACGGCAATTTTTTAATCGGTTGTACCACTCCTTAATTTGTGTTACACATCGCATCTCCTCGAAACCCCTGCTTAATGTTACACGACAGTGGAGATGAAAACCATTCCAAAAGAAAACTTCCAGATGTGTTTCCGGCAGTGGATGGATCGGTAGGCTAAGTGTTTGCAAACAAAAGGGTCCTACTTTGAAGGAGATTACTGTCCCAAACTCGTCACGTGTTTGAAGTATTTTTCTGGCTGAAAGTCAGATACTTTTCAGACAGGAATCGTATATATATATATATATATATATATATATATATATATATATATATATATATATATTATCTCATTGTGTATATTGCCTTACCTATCCTTTGTGCATCTTCTCCCTATCTTCCTATTTGACATATGTGCGTTCATCTACGTATATTCGGGTTCAAATAAAATCGGATTAATCCGCTGAGAGTATTTATTTATATGCCAGTGTTTAAATGGGGATTTATTTACGAAAGTACAATTTGAATTGATTTTATTGATTTGAAGGCATTTTATAATCATTAATTAATCGATTTATCAGTGCGTATGTTGCTTAATGGTGACGCGCTTGGCATTGCATCAATATCATGTCTTGTAAGAGAAACGACATTTTTGGCAACCCGTCGGCTCTAACGCTTGGCAGATTGACACAGGAAAATTGGTACAAGTAATTGAATAACTCTCAGTGAGTTGAGCTCAAGGCGACTGCAGTAGGGCGCCCAGTGATTAATACGTCTTCATTCTACGTTTATAGGTTTTGGTCTGAAGGTAAATGCAGCAAAGATTACAATTTATATGGAACTGTGACAAATCTAAACAGATATGAGATTGGTGCTTGCAGGACATAGCAGAAAGAAAGGCACATTTAAGGTATATATCTGGAACGAAACCACAATAGAATTAACTATGATTTCTATACATACTGCATATTCCTTCAGACACAGACACACACACACACATATATATATATATACATATACACACACACACATATATATATACATATACGCACACACACACATATATATATAATATACACACACATATATATACATATATACACACACACACACATATATACATATATATATATACACACACACACACACACACACACACACACACACATATATATATATATATATATATATATATATATATATATATATATAGTAAACAAGTGATGAGAATAACATTTGGATAAAATGCTATATTCATTAAATCATCAATTGTTCAAAAAAGGGTTACATAAACTTTTTCATTTCATAGTTTTTCCTCGTTCCTACTTAGTGAGCCTACTAGACCTTGAGAGTCTTTTCTACTCTTTTATTTCGTTAATAGGGTAATAGGGGATTGGAAATACATACAAAGCTTTATTAATGATATCTATCGGATTACTTGAACATGTATTACTGCACGGAGAGAACGGGAATAGAGTCCGCAACATAAACCCCCTGCATTGCCGCCCGGAATTCTTTTTCTTCTCTGGAAATATCTGCCATTCGGTTCGGATAAACCTAGTCTTGTACATGCAAATCAAATATTTTAAATTCTTATGTGATTCTAAAAGCAGTTCTCCCCCCCGCGTTAATAGATTTCCCAGTGAAAATGTTCAAAAATACTTCTTGCTTGATCTTAAACGAGGGCAAACAGATACGCGTGACGCAATGCTCATAGATAAACAATGCAAACATTGCAAACAAAGGACCAATAATTACAGACTCAACAATAATGATTCTATTTTTAAAAATAAACCCGAAGATTCGAGCATTCCAATAAATAAAAAGGAAATAAATTCTACGTGAAATAAAAGTAGAAAAGAAAAACACGTTCCGCTAATGATCCAAGTGAACATGAATGTAAACAATGTATTAAAATAAAATTACAACGCCCTCAACGGTAATGACAAAAATGATTCAGGCTATTACAGACGAAACGAAGATAATGATGGCGTTTAGAAAAACGAACACTTTTGTAATTTTCTTTGTTCGTATTCATTTTTCAGAGAAGTTTTCTAGTTTTGTATTCAAAGTGAAAAATGCCAAACATCTTATTAGCTTGTGTACACAATGTCGTTTGATTATTGCACGTGATTGGCTTAATTATGGTATTATGTGAAGAGGTCATTGAACCGACACGGGAAAACAAAGTGAAATGGACGATGTAAGCCGATCAATTCCAGACGAAAAAAACAAACTTACAAAGATGAAATCCGTAAACCGGTACTGTCTTGGACTTCGGGCCTTAATTCCGTCGGTTGTCGGTATTGCCATGTACAGTTCTAGGAAATCCACTCTCCAAGTCTTTGCCTTCGCACTCTTTGAGAATGGGTTAGTTTATTGCTTATCGTCTGAAGCGCCCATACCGGGGAATGCCGACTAGGTTGTCCATGCTTTTTTGTAGGGCAGAGTGATCTTCCTCTACGGCGCTGTTTTTTTTTTCAAATCTACTTATTTTAAAAGTATTTTGACGTCGGATACGAGTTTCAGTCGACACACTCCCTAAATGGTAAAGTTTACACCAAAAAATAATGTGCCCACCTTACTTACCGAGTTGCTGAGAATACATATTCCAAAATACATAATCATACGTTAATATAAAAAAGAATACATACAAATATAAACTTTATATATATGCAGCCCCGAAATGTTAACATTTACTAAAGAAATGTACCAAGGGTTATTCAGCATAATTTTTAGAATATATATTCGGAAATTCATATTGATCTGTTCATTAGTTTCGGAGATTATCCTGTACATAAATACACATATAAATAAATACACATACTTAACTTTATAAATATAAAGGAGATATTTTTAATCGAAATCGCCCCAGACAAGGCATGAAGCCACTTGATGTAAGGAGCTAACTAGAATGATATATGATTATCACAAATATAGTGGATGCCTATTGGACTTAGTCTTCTTAGGAGGAATACGGTCAGCAGGAAGAGAGTTCCACAAGCCTGCATTTCTTGGAAAGAAGCTAGTGGAATCGGAAGCTGATTTACAATGAGGTATCAAAAAAAGCGAAGCGATGGAGACCACAACACTAACGAGTCAAACGAGCTGGAACACAGGAATCACAGAATAGATCACATAACTCTGAAGAACACATGCGATGATAGTATTTATAGAAATACTAAGACTGCCAACATCACGTCTGTGAGAGGGAAGGTGCAGAGAAAAAGAAAGGGCATTGCCAATCAAATTGCAGATACATTTCTGCACTTTATTTAGAACCCTCAAATGGGACAGAGATTCCCCAGCGCATATATGGCAACATTACTCGATACGTGGTTTAATAGTAGATTTGTTGAGATAAAGAATAGCCACAGGTGTGAAACATTGTTTGGAGCGATATAGAGAACTGACTTTACGAGAATGGAGCAGTGGATCTAATGTATGAACCTCAAGAATATTTTGATGAGAGAGAAATACCAAGACGTTTCAAAGTGGATCTATCGTCAAGAACATAGCCATCCATGAGAATCTCAGGAAAAAAGGGGCACACCTACGATTGAAAGACACGAGCTGAGTCTGTACAGAATAAAACGAAACAAGTCATTTCGTACCCCAAACCACAACTGAGCCCATGTTGACTTCTAGAACAGATGCATATATCAACTGATCCGAGGAAGATAGTCGAAAAGCAACACCAGAATAGAGAGTTGTATCATCGGCATAGATGTTAATTTTCTGAACAATGTTCTCTGGTAGATCATTTATATAGAGAATAAACAGTGTTGGGCATATACTATAGCCCTTAGGAACAGCAGCATTGATAGGAAAAGAGAATGAATAGACACTGGTTGACAAATATGTTTAACATGAATGATACCTACTCCTGACTTATCCATAAACTGACAGATCCGCTCAGTTACATCAGTTAAAAGCTTAACAGTTGAACGAAAACCACAAATATATATATATATATATATATATATATATATATATATATATATATATATATATATTGGTACAGAAAAATAGTACAACATTCGTACCGTCGGTTTCAAGCGCGGAAGGACTTATCTATTCGGTTCTCTTCAGCTTCTGTTGTCATCTGTTTCGGAAATGTGAGGTCACGTGTCACTCTTGGACGCGTTATTTGCTTGACGTGTTGTGTATGTTTGTTTAAATTTAGTGTAAAGAAAAACGCGTTCAAACGAGAGTGACACGTTACTTCACATTTCCGAAACAGATGACAACATAAGCCGAAGAGAGCCGGGTGGCTAAGTCATTCCGTGCTTGAAACCGACGCTACGAATGTTGTACTAATTTTTATGTACCAAAACAAATACATATTACGTTATTAATTTTTAACTTTAATTCCTTATCAATCAAGCACTCTGTTGGGATTTTTCCTGCTATATTACAAATAAGTTATATATATATATATATATATATATATATATATATATATATATGTGTGTGTAAGTGTGTGTGTGTAAGTGTGTATGGATGTATATTTAAAGTTTTTATATGTCAAATATAAATTTTATAAAATAAGGCAATTGTAATAGCTCAATAGTGTTAAGCTAGAGCTATGGTATAAACTATATTTTATTTGATTTAAACAACGTTAAATGTAAGGAATAACAGCTTCACACCATTTCACAAAAATCTGTTTTTTATTACTACCATACAATCGTTTCGGTCTACTACGAAGATATTTATAAAATGCTCCAGTATCCTATACATTCATTTTGAATGAGTCCCTGCTTAGTTGCTTCCATACGATGTCAGAGTTAGGCACAAGATCCGTGTTTAATTTGAGTAAAATCTAGCTACCTCAAAAAGGAAACTCTGGACTTAGAATAAAGATGAAATTAATTCATTCTAGAAAAAATAATTCTTCACCTACTGAATATAGAACAGATGAAGTGTAGTATCAGATCAGATACTACACTTTGATCCTAGATCTTTTGGATGAGCTTCTCCGAGCTAACAAGTATATACAATGCAACTTAAAACTACAGATAAAATATTTTAAATCCTACAGTTCTAAAAATTTTGCGAAAAATGCAATCATATTTTGATTCTGTCATGAAGTACTATAAACTCAAGACTGAACTCAATATTACAGATCATGTTTACTTATTACGAAATACGTAGAGGTATTTATATTTGCCGGAAATCCAACGATGTATAACATTTTCTGATCAATAAAGATCTGATATCATAGAGAAATTATCGGTAACCCTCCAATGGAACCTGTTAAAAAATAGTAATTTCCAATGAGCGATTACTCACTTAGTTTTATTTTAAAGTAAATGACTTCTATCAACTATTTTCTGAAGCGAATCTAAAACGATATCTTATGAGTACAAGCAAATCTAAAATTGCATTTCAAAATTTCGACTTTGAGATCAACCTTTGGCTGCGTGATACATTTATTATGTAAATTTTATTGCCGACCGTCGATATAAATAATTCATTAACATTTTGTCACATATATTATAAGCTATTGTTCAAATTAATATACTATTGTCGCTACAGTTTTTTTTATATAGTTAACCCCAAACAAGGCAAGTTGCCACTGCAGACGTATGGGGCTACTGAGAATTAGGGTGATAATTTTAGGGGGTCATCCTAAATTAGGAGCTGTACAGCGAGATGCCTGTTCACATAAGTTTTACATTTCTGCATGTCGGTACAGTCGGGGACACAGGGGGGAGGGAGTTCTAAAGGCCGGAAGCAAGAATAAATACGCTATTTGGGTAGAAGGCTGGGGACATCCAGAATAGATGGATGGGATCTGGTTGAGTGTAGTATTTGTCGTGTGTATTTACTTCGAGGAGAACCAGAGCAGAAAGTTCATCGGAGCACGTTCCAGTGAAGTACTTGTAAAGCAAGCACAAGGATGCAACATAGCGGCAATGGGACAGGGGTTGGAGCTTGGTGTATAATGAGGGACCTATTACGTTTGCGACTCTTTTTTTAACCTTGTCTAAAAGGAAGTTTGTAGTTGATGGTGCACCTACTAAGATAGCAATGTCGTGTTAGCTCCGTGTTACATGCACATTATTTTAATGATCTTTACAACAAAAGAACAGATAGTAAACACTGAAATGCTTTCCATGCTAGACATGTTGTGATTTAACGTTTTCTCTTTGTCGGGTCTTTATCTCGATTCGATCTAGTAAAAAGTGGCTTCAGCTAAACAGTTACCATAAAGGTCATATGAACAGGGCAGTCATACATGATGCGCAGAACGTGAGCAGTATACTCAAGTGTAGCATTCTAATATGCTTTTAATTTTTCGTCGGTTGATATCATATTCAGGTACAAATACAACTCACACATGCGTATAAGAATAAACACACACACACATATATACTTTGCTCTTTGTATAAACCAATAGATCTCTCGTGAAATTGACATTGGGATTTCACTTATTTTCAGCAGGTGCCGATGACATCTAAATGTTAGAAACGCCGACTGTCGTTTAAACGATCGAGTTTCAACCATACCCCGGCTTGAAGCACTTGCTTATCTAGCCACACTCAAGAGCTGTAATACAGCAAAACAGTCTGTCTGTGGGTGTCTTTAATTCGTTGTAATTTCATTTTAATCTCCGTCTTCATACTAAGACCATGGCCTGATGAAGTCCAGCTGATTTCTATCTAAAGCTGAAACATCTCTGCAAATCTAAAGCCATTTATTTCGTATAAATAAATATTTATAATATGCACATATATTAATAAATAATTTCGAAAGTTTATTTTATTTATCCGAACGATATTTATATGAAAACTCCTTATTCTATCATACAAAATATTTTCAAATGGCCGATATATAATAATCGGGAAAAACTACGCATTTGAAATTATTCAAGATATATAATTGTTTATATGACTAATCGAAGTTTCGCTTTTTCGTTTATTCATTTCATTATATAACCAGTTTTAAATAGGTAATTCACTTCTATTTTTATGCTTAAAAAGATGGAAGTTTTTAATATCAAAAAGATAAAACCTGTTGGTTTCTTTGTCCTAATTAAGAAATTTTAACTATTTTGATACACAGTAAATTTTCTCACTATTGAAATATATAAAATTATGTTATGGAAATACATTTGTTGTTGTGTTTTTCCAAATTATTACAATGTGAAATAGAAATTGTTTCTTTGTTTTTCGATAAAGACTGATACAGTAGGATTACTTACTGCCAGGAAGGCAGGCAGTTTTTTTGCTACAATGTATACATTAAAAAGAAAACAAAACACTGAAACCCAGAGCAATACCAAATGAAAACAGCAGGGCTTGGACAAATAAATGGCTCGATATACTAGCGAATACATTTATACCAATAATACACAATAAAATATTGTACTTACTGTTAATTACATGTTGTTATCATTTATTAGTTGTAGTAGCACTATATATGCGTTTGCGTCAATCGTTTTTCATAAATTAGAAGCAATATCCGTTTTCCATCAACCCACTTGCAATGTAATATATCCGGAAGCCATTTCTGATTAGAATTCTCATTTCTAAATTAAACTTCGACTCGGATATTAAAGACACTTTTCATTTAGAATAGATGTTAACATATATATATATATATATATATATATATATATATATATATATATATATATATATATATATATATATATATATATTGCTCATTCTTACATCAAAGACGAAAAAAGGACACTTAGAATTAAAAGAACATTCATTAACTTTTTATTACGGTTTGATTGAAAAAAGTATATGATACATGCATACATTACATTACATTACGTACTGGATTTTTAAATAGGTAATAACATATGTGATAGTATAGAAATAGTTATTTTGTATAGATGAGATCGATTCCACGGGTATGAGATTCTAAGGCAAAAGTGAAGCTCAATATCTAAACCTTTGAATAGTTTTTTTTTTATTTGTAATATACCTATGCATAAATAAATTGAGATTTCAAAGTTATACCATACTGTCAAATGAAAACCATGACACGGCAACATTAAATTCCATATAAGAAGTTTTTCATAGACACTTGAAGACTTTTTTGTATACAATTTCAGTTTGTTTGCGCACGGCTTTCATTTGACAACAATGATCTGGCGACTTTACCTATTTGAATTTGTGTCAAGTATGTTTTAGTTATTCTAGAAACATGTGTTAGCTTTTCTTTGCTTCGAAATTGACAATACATCACATTTTTGCATGAATAAATAAATTTACAGATTTAATCTATGTAATCATATATATATATATATATATATATATATATATATATTTATATATATATTTATATATATATATATATATGTATATATATATTAGAAACTGAAAATTATCTTTTTAATCAATGAAACAGGCGGGTTGAAAAAAAAGAAAATTGCTAACATTTTCTTTAAGGCCTTATCGTCTAACCTTCTAAGAGGAAACGTCAGAATACTAAACTAAAAACTAAGAACATCGAATGATAAATGAGAAGAAACTTTTTAAGTTGGCGAAATCAATTGAGAGAGAGAGAGAAAAAAGAGGATAAATCTCTCAATGTTATGGGGAATTTGAATCGTAGCAAATCTTCAACTCATGCTTTAAAATCTTTTGTCTACACAGGCAAGAATTGTTAATAACTAACGCCTAAATGATATTGAGATGGTAGTCCAACCTAAGGGTCAGACGATAAGGCCTTAACGAAGATTTTAGCAATTTTCTTTTTATCCACCCGACCGTTTCATTGATAATGTTTCCTCTAAAATTTATATTACTATTTTGTGTATTCAAAATCTACATTTCTTCATTTTGCTCACTTTCGGAATCATATCTAGAACGACCCTTTCTAATAATCTAATAAGTCAATATTAAATTACCAGACCACCCATAACTCGTGGGGGTCAGTATTTTTAGTATATATTGTAAGACATATTTTTTCAATTTTACATTGGGTGATGATCATGTTTTTGCGAGTAGTATAAAATCAATGGATTTCGCATCATTTGAATACATTTTGATGTCATAATAAACTCTCTATTGACTATCTTCATTTATTCATGGCATTCTATTTGTTTAATTTGTAACGTTATTCGAACTTCATACCATCATCTACACCACATGAATTGTGCACGGTAATTAGAAACCTATCATGATAATAAACAATATCACCAGAGTTTTCAGAACTATTTCAATTCGCTTTCAATAAGCTTCAGACGTCCACGTATAAAGCATTTTTAACTGACGAAAAACAACTATGATTTCAAAATGTTCTTAATCTATTGAGCAATGTAACTTGTCGGGCATGTTTTTCTGAGAAATATTTACTTCTCAGAATTAAGTACACGTGACCGCACACTACAGATAATTATTTTGAAGAATACGCGGGAAAAATAGACATCACCAAAAAACTGCAACGGTTAAAGGGTCGATTAATCTTTTCTATCCACTTTCTTTTTATGTCCAATCTACTGTCTTTTGAGTGTATTTTCGTAAAAAAATATATCCAAATTCGAATTGGCTTACCGATATCAGCCTTAAATCATTCCGCCCTGTCCATGTCAGCATCTGCCAGCAAAAGCCATGCGCTAAGCAGATAGTTGAGATGATTTATCACAGGACGACTGTCAATTTATCTTATATCCAAACTCATTCAATTCCACCACCCAAAAAAAACACCGCTACTACACGTACATATGTTCGAATACACGCAAAAAAGCACGCGCACACAACCGAAATCTTATTAACGCATGTGTTTACTTATGTTAATAGATGTTTAATCCTCTTCTTATTTGTATCCTTATCTTCTACGATATGTCTGATTTTACAATCTTATGTCAGCTTTGTGTTAATTACAGATTTCTTAGAGTTCTTCTATGTTATTAAATGTCAATTGTTCTGATAAAATGCTCTCTGAGTAACACAAAGAATTGGATCATCTTCCGCAGATAAACATATGTTTTAATTAAAATATAATTAAATTACTTTCATTTGTTTCATTCAATGTGTCCTCGCATCTCGATGAGAAGATGTTTTCTGTCGGTCCATCTCTCTGTAATGCTGAAGTTTAGTTGGTGACGATGTCATTTTAATAAACCTCAGCAATTAAAAACAGTAAAACTCAGATTTATGCACATTGCTTTGTGTGAATTGCCCTGCATATGTGTTTCAGATTTTGTTTAGATTCATGCAATTATTTTACTATCGGAATCAGAACTTATTAATGCCAAGAGCCTCTCGAGGAAAAAGCTATATAAAGCGGTAATGAATGTCAGTTGAAAGATGGGGAACACTATGGAGGTTTTAATATTGAGCTATGGTATTGACTGCCTTTGATTAGTTTTCGGGGGACCATGACACGATATTGTTGACATTCGATTTCAAGACGACCATGTTATAATCATCCAGGAAGTAGTGTGAAGCCCTTGTAAAGAAGCTTTCTCCATGGAAATTATGTCTAAGTCTTTGCACATGGCGGGGGGAAGGAAAGTCTTGAATTGTTGTTGTAGTCAACACACGAGTCGGGATTATTGTATTACAACCGAACTTATATTACACTACCCCTTCAAAAGGAGAATGCAATGCCTTGGAGTATGGTCTCATGATTACGGAGAATATACTATACTACTCTAGACAGAGACAGTAATAACTTGGAGGATCGTCTCATGACCACAGAACACATACTCCACAACTCCTTATCACCTAAAATGAAAAGTGTATTGCTTGGAAGGATTGCATTACGACACACGAATATATATTACACTGCCGACTTTCAAAGAACGAGGTAATACATGTGAGGATGGCATAATGACAATAGTACATATAGTATAACCATTAAAGTGAGCATTGAAAGATAGCATACTGGTACAATTGATTTAAGGAATGGTATATCTTTACATTCAGATGGACATATATATATATATATATATATATATATATATATATATATATATATATATATATATATATAATATCCATTAGTAATATATTTCTTACTACTTAAAAGTTCTTAGACGTATAATTACCAGTGACTTACACACGCATATGGTGTATCCTAGTGTCAAAGTGAGAAAAAGTCTCTCTAAATTTGCAGTACTTTCTGCTTTTTTCGCTCGTTGCAAATCACTTTGCGTCCTTGAAAGAGCCGTCCACTATTAAATTCTTGATGATAACAGCCAATAGTTTTTTCGTGAATTTGAATGAAAATAAGCTTCCACGGTATTTCAGTACTCTCGGTTCCCTTCCAGTAGAGCTCTGGGTGATGCTTTCCCTTCTCGGTCTTTCTATGCACTTCATTACAATTTTCTGTGCGAGAAACCAATGTTAGCGACCCCGTGTTCTTTTCTTTTCTTTTAATTTTTAAAAAAATAGTTCATCCCAAACAAGGCAACTTGCCACTGTAGACGTAAATGGCTACTGAGAATTAAGATAACAGTTTTGGGAATCATCCTAAATTTGGGGCTGTGCAGCGAGATGCTTGTTCACATTAGTTTTACATTTCTGCATGTCGGTACAAGCAGGGAGCAGAGGGGGTCCAAATGACCGACAGCACGAGGAAAGAAGCTATTTTAGTAGAAGGCTCTTCGGCATCTGGGGACCTACAAATGAATAGATGGGATTTAGCTTATTTTCGGGTTCGTCGAGTGTATTTACGTCAAGGGGTGCACCAGAGCAGCAAGTTTATCGGAGCACATTCAATTGAAGTACTTATAGAACAAGCACATAGATGCAACGTTGCAACGATGGGACATGGGCTAGAGCTTGGTGTACAGCGAGGGACCTATTAGATTGGAGACTCTTTTTTTGACCTTGTCTAAGAAGGAGAGACAAGTAAATGGTGGACCAGCCCATATATGACAACCATACTTTATGCATGGGCGGATGGTGGTTTTGTAGAGATCTAGGATGCTCTCAGGTGTGAAAAGTGTTGTAGCTCGGTAGAGAGAGACCCATTTCATTATTTACTCGCAAAGAGTTCTCACGGAATCATAACGAGTTATCGCAAACTAGCAAAAGCAGGTGAGGTTCCTTGTAGTGTGAATTACAAATCTTACTATTTCAGACTTAGTACACTTGTCTTAAATAGTATTGTCATGTTTCGTACCCGGCCCTTCTTTCCATCAGGGACAGATTCATCCCTTCACCGCTTTTTCTTTAGTTTGCGTTTCATTCTTCGCTACGACATTCTTCTTTTCGTCTTTCTTTTTTTTCATTCCTTTTTTATTCTGCGTTCTCCTATGAGGATTTTAGCTAGTTTTATCCTGCTTTAATTCTTCATTTTCGATTTATTTATTCTAATAATAATTATCACCCACTCTCGTTAGCGTGACTTGCTAGAGACTTGTTCTTTTGGCGGTTTTTTCAACCGTCGCCATTTTTCCTGCAGTTTGTAAACAAAATATAAGGGCGCTTCGCGCCGCAGATTCTAACACCCCGCTAACATAGCTTGATTTTTTACCTGTTTTACAGGGAATAAATGATTTTTATTTTAAATGGAATTCGTTGTTTTTCATTGCTTCCTTTGTCTCCGTGTGATTCCGAGTCATCTGGCTGTCTAGACAAGATGATAAATATCATTTTGACGATGGCAACACAAGTATAGTTTTATTTTGAGGAAGACAGATATTATTTTTTTAATTATTAATAGATTAGTTGTAGTAGTAGTAATAGTAATGCTAATACTTAGGATCAATAACTTCAAAGTGTTTACTATAAGTATCTTTATTACTAGTAGTATTTAAATGTTTATCCATCACACATTAAGCATGTATAAGTTTTTATGCAAGATTCGGTGGCGTACTCAATAATAGTTCTGGAGGCTATAAGTGTGTATTGCTTAATATTAGCAGTAGTCGTAGTGACAATCTTAGTATTTACAAATCCCTTTCATGACGACCATCCCAAACATGATATATGAAACAGTGGATGTAATTCTTTCAAAACGACATACAGACAAAATGCATAGTTATACTACACATGAGACAAAAGGAGATACTATATAAAGATATTATAAGCTTTTATTAAAGTGACAGAATATATTAAAGAGAAATTAATTATAAAAATGGCGATATATAAAACTCTTTGTTTTTATTCATCTGCTGTTGTGCGTAAATTACAGATATTGCCACTTGAAAAATATTTAAAAAATAAGGTGCAAATGGATATATCAAAATATGACATTCTTCTCATAGTTAACTTCAATGTTGCAGTTAATTAACACCTACTGATTATTTTTAGCGTTCATCTTATCACATGATGTTATCTTCGTCAGTTAAAAACAAATTCAACGAATCTCGTTCATATTTCAACTGATGCAGCGTGTTATAATGTCGAAGCAATTACCTGATATTATTGAAACTTTTATCTTTGTGTTGCTAATTATTAAATACCTCGACAAAGATGTCTTGCGTTACAGGAAATACTGAGTCCGTAGTTATTATCACTGCCTAAAACCACCTTGTGTAGACAATGATACAGGATTCATAAAAAAAAGATTGAATAAATTATCAATGTTTAACTAAAAATTATTTTACTATCAAATTAAGAGACATTGAAAAAGAGAGGGTTGGAGAGAAGGTCATGAGAAATGTGAATGCATAAAACATGTACATAGTAATGGTTCTCTACTCGTTAGAAAAGAGCATAATCATTGTACATCATCAGTACACAGTATTAAGGTCCATTAATGCTTGTGCAAGAGTTTTACGTTTGGTATGACTTGCGAAATTACACAACAGCTTTTTGAACTTATACCAAAATGTCCAGATATAAGCAAAGTTAAATATATCCGACTCAGCAGAGCAACGGATCGTACATACGAATTAACCGTCTCCTGGACTTATGCTTTCATAATGACTGGTAGTACTGCATTCCATGTGGGCGTACTGAACTATCAGACACAAACATACATTATATAGATTTCGTTACGAAGAGTTATTAAAATGCAGTTTAGTTTAGATTTTGAAAATGGAATCTCGTGTTAGGTCTTTGTTATTATTGACGAATCAGAATTAATGCGAGAAGTATGTATGAGGTATATCATAACGCAAGTGACATGTTTAAAGACATATACAGAGAAAATAAAGTGTAGACAAGAACCGGAATGGACAGAGATGCTAAGAAGGAAAACGAACGAGCGTATATACAGCCAGGTAAAGAGACAACATTTAACGGCGCCTGCTAAAATATTTAAACACGTATATGCAAATACTCATGTGTGTGTGTACGCAGAAAAAACAGAAGAAAACATTTTTTCCGAAACGCAACTTGAATTGTACGTGTTTTCTTCTTTTCGGTGTCTTGTGTATTTGTAACAACGACTAACCATAAATTACAAACAATTAGCAGATCAATTAACCAAGGAGCAACAACAAACAAGTTTCACTCATAGAAGTTCAACCTTTGATCACCACTGTAGGGGTAGTAGGAATGCGGTACTAAAAGCGCTACCTGGCTAACAGAGATTTGGTAAAATTCCAGGATGTGTCGGCACCAGGATCCGTCGTCGTCTGGTAGTCTCTGTCACTACGTATTGCTAGCAAAGACGTGTCAGTTCTGAAACAGCAAATTAATTGAATCAGTGCGACAACGTTGTTTTTAGGTAATCCTTTTATGTGTTCTGTACAAAGCGTTCTACAATTTCGCATGCAATCTCTGAGCCTTGCTCTTCCCAGAATCGGGGATACACAACTGCAATCTATCAACGGGGAACACTTCATGCAGACCAGACACTCCTGAGGCACGATCTTCATGAGCTCTACGCAGAAGGCTGACTTACTTAACAACAGTAACAATAACGATATCAAGAGCAAGCGGTCGTAACAACGCAATTAACCGGTAAGTTACAGACAGACTTTTGCATTTAAAGACACTTTAATTAGTCCGACAATACGCTGTAGAGTTAAACATTGATCCGACAATGAGTGTCGAGATACAAAGACTAACGAATAAATATATAATATTTTCGAATCTATTGCTAGACCAGCCACAGACCATGTCATTTCAATACGGAAACGTTATATATAACAAGTTACTAATATAATAGACTAAATAGATTGCAACATAATTGCGTATTTTTATGTTTCCCCTTTTATATGTATGCATTTTCATTTGATCAATAAGTCTGTTTGCCATGCTAATACATTTTGCACAGATCAAAATTCATATAAACAAATTCTAAAACATCGTATTCGACATGTTAAACAAGTTCATTGTTTTGCAGTATACGCAGAATGCGGCCAAGTTGTTTCACGTTAGATCTGATATCACGTCTGGAATAAGCAAGTTTCTTTCCAAGTCCAACGAATTAATTAATAAGAATAAGACAAAATAAGCTATAGGATGAAGATGCATGCGTCATGGAATAAACGAGTGATTCGGTTATCACGTAAATATTTTATTAAGAAAATAATGCCTTGGCTTCTGTTGTAATAAGATGGGCGACTTCTGTAATGGAGTCACTAGAAAAAGAGAGGCAAAGCGAAGGAGTAGAAGAATATAAGGAAGGAGTATATGAAGAGGTAGAAGAAGTAATACACGCATTTATGAAGAAGATAAATACAAGTGAGAAGCGGTGTAGAAGCGCATGAAGAAGATGAAGAAGAATTAAAAACACGTTACGTGGAAGATTAAGAAGAAAAAAGAAAAGAGAAAACGGGGAAAGAAGAAAGAGAAGGATTGGTGGAAAAAGGAAGGAGAAGAAAGGGAAGAGGGGAAGATGCTGACAAAGACGGGGAACAGAAGAGGAGAGTGATAGGAGAAGAATACGGAGAGAGAGAAAAAGAAAAAGAAGTGGGAAAAGGAGAATAAGAAGAACCGGAAAATTAAAAAATGCAGAGTAGAAAAGAAACAATTGAAAATGTAAAGAGGAATAAAAAGTAAACAAAGCAGGGACGGAAAAGCAAAATAAAAATAAAAAGAAGGAAGCAATATATGAAGAAATAGAAAAGAAAACAAATTAGCTGAGAAAACAAATTACGTAAGAAAAAAACAGGTAAGGGAATAAGTAAAAGAACACGTTATAGTGTAAGTTAAGAAGAAGGGGAAGACGAGTGAAACGCGGGAGAAGAAGAAAAAGTAGTATGAAAATGAAAAGGCAACAGGAGAATAAGACAAACAATAATTTGAAGGAGATGATTAGACAGAGAGGTAAGAAGATAATGGAAAGGAAAGACGAAACAAAAGAGAGGAATTATCTCTACACAAAGGAAGATGGCGTAATTTAGAAAATAATAAAAAGATGGTGTCGTAAGAATAGAGAAAGACGAGGAGAAAAAGAGAAAGACGAAAAATTTCCCAGAAGAAATAATAAAAGTAAAAAATAGAGCAAGGGGCATGGGATGCTGGGAAAGTATGTGGAGATTTAAAGATGCATAAATAGTCCTTAGTAAATCCAGTCTCATTTACAAATAAGCAAATTATTTACATTAGAAAATACCCATCTGATTTTGTTTTGAATTCGTTAAAAGAAAACTTGACAAGAGAGTCGAGTTCGGTTGTATTTGCCTTTTTTACGGCATATACACCGTTTTCAGATTATTTAATATCTACACAAAACATATACTGTAAGAAACATCACGAGTTCACCTAACATGGCTTAATTTATCCGTTTTACGGCATATTTATCAAGTTTTTCATTTTTATTTTATGGTAATCGCTCCAGATAAGGCATACATCTGATAGGTGTAAGGAGGTAAGAAACAAGAAATATGACAGAAGATGTCTACTGACATTAGTCCTGAAAAGATCAAGGCTATAGGCAGGAGGAAAACTGTCAACAGGAACAGAGTTCCACAAGCTTGCAGTTCTTTGACTGAATTTACTGAAATATGAACTGTATTAAAATGGAGTATTGACGAATACCACTAGAACAATGAGTAAAACGAGCTGGAACAAAGGAAGCATACAATAGATCAGACAATTCTGAAAAAACACATGCCATGATAGTATTTATTGAAAATACCGAGACTAGCAACATTACATCTGTGGAGAGATGGTGCGGAGAAGAAGAAAGGGTGCGGCCAATCAAGTTACAGATACATTTCTGCACCTTATCAAAACCCCTCAAATGAGACAGATATTCCCCAGCCCAAATATGAGAAATGGTCTCCATAAACATTCTGATAGTATACTTGTAGAGATAGATAATAACCTCAGGTGTAAGAACATGTTTGGGGCGATAGACAAGACCGACTTTACGAAAAGCAGAACATCAAAACAGAATACCAATTCCAAACATCGATAAGTTTTGTTGGTTGATTATACGGCATATCAAACATATATCTTGTCAAATACACATCATACACGATTAGTAATTTGCTTAATGATTTCAGTCGCGGATTATGGAATAGTTTATGCTTCACTAAAAAATCAAGTCCTAGTAGATATATTGCTGCTGGCTCAAATGCAACTACTAGTCATAATATTTGTATGATTATTTGTAGTTTCTCTCATAGCCTGAAAAGTTCTAAAGCTTGGTGAATATCCCCGGTCCTATAGGATTAAATGAAACTTATAGCCGTGAATATCACGTGACATGACGCTAGTGTGTCGCTGTGAGATTTCCCAGAAACGCTGCAAAGCTGGTACCAATTTGTACATCTGGCTGCCATATTTCCATACAGTATCTGATGATCAGCTCTCTTATAATTGCCCAGGGTAAACGTCTGACTGGAACTGTATGTCTATTCGATTTTGGCCGTAACAATCCGATTAGGAAAAGTTTGAATTCATAATGAGTCCTCATTTATTGTAAAAATAGCAACATGTATTCAATTAATCGTATTCAATGGATCCTTAAGAATGCGTCAGTATTGAATAATTAAAAAGCATATTTATATGCTGTAAAACAAACCAAGACTAACGTTTCTGCCAATAAAAGTCAGTTAAAATCATGAAATTATATATATATATATATATATATATATATATATATATATATATATATATATATATATATATATATATATATATATATGTATATATTTATATATATATATATATATGTATAAATGCGAGTCGTTTCCTGGATATGCGTGTTTTTAAATTGTTTTAAAGTAAAGTATTACGACATTTGTAAATACAAAGGAATTAACATACGCCCTTTTTCATTGAGTTTAGACGACCTCAATATATATATATATATATATATATATATATATTAATATATATGAACTTGAATGCCTACTGGGGACCACCCTCGGGTGTCTTCGGTCTCTCTTTACAGGGGTTTGTCAGAGACTCTGACATGAGGATAGTTTTGTTAAAAAATGGTGTGCTGTCTCCTCAAGCCATCCAGCACGCATCCCGAATTATGGACGTGGGCACCCCCTATATTTATAGAGGGCAGCTTCGCATAAAGAATTAGAAGCCGTTGACAATGAGGAAATAAATAATAAAAAATATGAATAAATACAAAAATAAATACTGGCAGACCGGCCCCCAGAATGAAAACGGCCCACCAACTCGTTCATACACCAGGTGGGAAGATGTACGCAATGGTGTAAACTTTTCTGCCTCTAGAAATGGTGCTCCTGCAAATACATAGGCTAACCAGGGTCAGCCATCAGGCCGTGACAAAAAAGGTCCTGGCCCCCTATCTCTATCAAATGCAACAACAACATAAGAGGCTTAAAAGCCAAACCATGGACTGTTGCACAAAAGAAAGTGCTATTGTTTTGCTACCACTACTCAAGTTTGAAAAGTGGAGCAAGAATCTACACTCCCCGAAGCTATATACATACATGCATATATATAAACATATATATATATATATACATATATATATATATATATATATATATATAAATATAGCCTATTGTATATTATTGTATGCGTATAAACTATTTCAAAATGTTCACATGTAATGCACTTCCCACAATAATTCATATATATATATATATATATATATATATATATATATAGTGTGTGTGTGCGTGTGTGTATACAGACACACTTGGTACGTTATTTTCTGTATATAGAGAAGAGATGTATGTATGGGTCGATATATGTATACCTCTCTCGCTCCATATATATATATATATATATATATATATATATATATATATATATATATATATATATATATATAAATTATACAACGGAGAATCAATAAATGTAAATATGACGTAAACACCTAATCAATGAGAATATTGTCAGCAGAATAAACGTACACATCGATTAACGATCTGGAAGCAGGTGCTTTTCTTTGACATGGTTTTGTGGCGCCAAACAATAGCCGAATACCAATAGTTGACGTGAATCTCAGTAGGTTAAGAGAAATGAGGTTGTTCGTCTATATCTGAATTCATACGCCAGCTCCAACTGCCCCAAAAGTTCATAAAAAAGTTTTATTATTCGTTGAGTCGCAACTCTCAATTGATTGAATTTTACTCATGCAGTCTTTATGTTTGCAATGTGAATTTGTGTGCGCGCAGATGGCTTAGCAGCTCAGACTTATTTTCACAAGTCTTGCGGTAAATATGCCATAGAAGGCTACTAGTTTCCGATTGTGCATGCCTATATTAAACTTTTATTTGGTACTTGTTTAGTTGAAGGCTGTCATGAGATCTTGTATGGCTCAGTACATCAGCCATTTATAGAGAGGCCTTGTCACATAGCCCACAAACATAGTCATATTGAACTGTGTATATGACGTTTCTTTAAAAATGAAGTACTCTATTCGAGTCGCTTCAAATTTACTGCAGCCATCATAGTTACATGTGCGCTATTCTTATCGCTCCAGCCATCTTCTACCAGTTCTCCACATTATATCAAGGGTTTTCAGGTCATTTCTGATTACATATTAAAACGATTATTTGACTTCTGTAACGGACGTTAGCTATGATGCAATTGCCCATATAACAGGTGCTTTGAACGCCTGTAATCTACTTGCCTAACCAGGTCCTTTATCACCGCGTCTGATTACATATAATACGCACTTCTCTGTTTGACGCTCAAACTTGCTGTAGAACATTGTTTTTGGTATAAACGATTGCCACTTAGTATTTAGAATCCCCTTAAAACACGTTTGGCGTAACCTCTCCAGCACCTAAATGTTTTAGCGAAACGTATTCCATGTCTCTGAAGATTACACGAGAACATAAAATACGCTAGACTTGTACACACCAAGCTATGTTTTGATGTTAATTGCCCTGTCTGACCACACACGCACTTAAAACCTACCAAAGGCTTTGCTTGCCATTTTTTATTTTTAGAATTATTTCGGAGTCAAAAGATACATATCAGGAGATAGTGCTCCCAAGATGTATAAATGAGTTAACTACACTGTAACTAGATTCATTGATGTAAATGTTGGGCTCTACATATCAGAGATATGATGGCAAGATGCGCATTGCCTTAGTTTTTTCTCAGGGTGATGGTGAGTCCAAAGGTGGTGAACGCTCGAGAGAAGAGGTCCATTATCATCTCCATATCCTCTTCAGTGTTCGAAACGGAGACAGCATTATCAACATAGATGGGGCTACCGTACAAAGGTTTGGAAGATTTTGCATTAAATAGAGCTAGGTTTAATATCTTAATGGTTGTTGGGAAACATATGGGAAAGTCGACGTTACAGCTATAAAAGTAAAAATATATAAAGAACAACATCACTGCAAGAATATCACACTGTTTCAGACAGTTATCAATATATATATATTAGTTCAGAGAGAGTCCTGCCGTTGTCGAAGCGTGACTTTATATCATGCGGTAGCAGCATCATATACAATCTTCGGTAAAATTTAATGGACACCAGGATATTTAAAATCACACTAACACAGACATGCACTCTGCGACACTGGCATGTCGATGTTATCGATCAACAGTTACTATAAACTGAGATCTCATCAAGAAGAGTTAGAATCTGATCTTTACCTCAGATCATATTTGGAGAGAATGAAATGGAGAGAAAAGAACAAAACAAGAAAAGAAATTTAACCTTTCAAAAGTTTGGGGTCACGTGGTTATGGGCCGTTAAAAATCAAAAATCAAAAAAGTTAAACTCTAAAATCTGAAACCTAAAACAAACAAAACAAATACAAATAAATAAATAAATAAAATAAAATAGAATAAAGTGGAAAGAGAGACATATAATGAAGGGAATAGGGTAAAAAAGAAAGGTAGGTATATATATATATATATATATTCATTAATTTTTACTTTTAAGTCGCAATATGTATCTATCTATCTATATATCTATCTATTTATCTATCTATCTATCTATCTATCTATCTATCTATCTTCAGATAGTTTGAATCACCTACTAGACACTATCATCGATTGTCTTCGGTCTTTCTGCAAAGGGGGTAGTCAGGAAAACCTAACATGAGGATACTTTACCCTACAAGTAAACCGCGAATGAATATTCAAAATAACATAGTATTCGAACCCCTAATAAAATATCCTAGGTGTGGCAATGCACCAGCTCATACGAGTAATGGTGCACCTTCAAATAGTGATTATTACCTCAAGTAACATCACTTAGGTAGATACTCCACCAGACTAGATGAATTATTGTCCTGAAATCCGGTAAGACCAAGAGACCAAAAGAAAGATATACTATAAGATAATCAACTGGCCAGTTGGCGAGAGGACCATTAATGTTCTTAACTTCTTTACCAACTCAACGCTTGAGAGCTAAAGGAGTATTTTATTGGAACAGGCGAATACCTATGTATCGCATATACAGGGTGGGCAAAAATAAGGGTCCTATTTTTAAAAATTCATAACTTTTTTATTTATTGATTTAAAACATTTTTTTTTTTTAGAATAAGTAAAGGACCCCTTCCGAAGCAAGCATGAGCCGTATTAGCCCTAAGGAACGTACCCTCATTTAGAAAACATTATTTTTGCTTAAAA
>OY744527.1:65837588-65872588 GCA_963556195.1 Sepiola atlantica
TCATAATGAATCAGTCCTTTCATGTCCCACAATAAAGAGAGCATAACCTTATTTGTGTGTAGTCATTGTTTTGGCACAGGCTGTGGACTTTGGCTTCGGTCTAACCATTGTCTTTTGCGTTGGGTATTTTTGTAAAGAACACATTTTACATCTCCAGTCACAATTCTTTGCAAAAATAGTTCCCGATGATTCCTGGAAAGAAAAGACGTGCAAACAGTCAATCTTTGATTTCGTTGAGAGTCGGTCAAATCGTGGGGAACCCAGAGTCCAAGTTTTGAAACTTTTCCTAACTCGTGAAGGCATGAAATAATTGTGGTATGGGTTGTATTGAATTGTTGAGCTAATTCTCTGCTGGTTACTTTTGGATTGGCCTCCACAGCTTCTTTAATGGCGTCTTCATCAATTGATGTTGACCTTCCCGAACGTCGCCGATTTTACAAGTTAAAGTCTCTAGAAGAAAATTTTGCAAACAACCGTTGACATTTTCGATCATTCAGGACATTTATCCAATAGACAGTTCCAGATAGTTTCTGCAACTGAGTTTTCTTTTCTGAATTCATAGAGCATACAATGTCTCAGATGCTCCTCACTAATATCCATCTTTGGCGGCTGAGACAGTTAAACTTAATATTTTTCGACTAATTACTATATCTGAAAGGCAAAGCAAGATATTAAGACACCAATTCACCAAAAAGTCTAGAACTGTGTACAACTTAGGAGGCTGCAAAGTGATGAAGTGAAAAATATGACATTACTTTCTTTCCAATCTGATAATAAAATTCCTCAAACTACTTGTCATGCCGGATATGCCATATGTGATGAAGAATATTCTACTACTACTACTACTACTACTACTACTACTACTACTACTAGTATTATGCTTACTACAACTTCTATTAGAATAATAGTAATACAAATGTAACCCTCAAAACATACTGAGAATTGCACGAACTTTATTACGAGGAGCCATTAGGAAACATTTTATGCATTAATTATAGTACTACGACTATTCACCCTCCTTCTCATTCATAGTCAGAAAACAAAACATATTTATGGCAGGGTGATAAAAAAATACAGTTTCTTTATTTGTTGTTAGACAAGTTCCGAAATAAAAACAACTTATTTCTAAGTCTTTGATTTTTGTGGTAAGTTAGTTGTAAATCATTATTTCGACCAAATATCAAACAGGGTAGTAATAGATGTTTCCCTACAAAATATTCTTCCACTATAATATCACATTAAGTATCGACTGTTAGCCAGCTATCAGTATTTTTGACATCAAGGGATAACATTTATTGTATGTAAGTGTTCATACAAGTATACAGTAAGACAACACTTGCTGACATTTTCTGAGATCATTTGTTTACATCTATACACATGACACAGATGCCCATGGTAGCACTTCGAATAGCATTTGTGATTAAGCACTTGCTGATTTTCTCTCGTTTCTGATCCTGAGTATGTGGTGTAGTGTAGGAAAATGGCTTTTCTCCGGTTAAAGACGTATTCCTGTTATTAACCGTATACCGGACACAGCGGATCGACCGTCCGTAACCTTCATGCTCACACAGACACTTTTTCTTTTACCTTGTTTTTGAATCTTTTAAATGCCACCCATTTATCAGAAAATGGAACATAAATTATTTACATCCGACTGAGATATCCGACTTTGAATATATGTCAATACTCTATCTCCTCGTATTTCTCTAACTGTTACAACTAATAATAACAATATTACTAATTATTATTTTTATTATTACAAACACTTATCGGTTCTTAAACTATTGTTATAAAGCCACGAAATTCGACAAAAATCGCTCTAGGAATACCGAATGTAATACACTTGAGAATAATAATTATTATCTGTAAATAGAACTCCGGGGAGAATCGGTAAAATCTACTATTTGTGCAGAGTTTTGTCTTTTTGAGATTCAATAGAAATAATTTAAAAATAAAGGAAATATAGTAGAAAAACAAAGAAAAATAAACACGAACATAAAACCCGCAATACAACAAATACATAATAGAAAGTATTTCCCATAACTACAAAATAAAAAAAAACACAAGTAAAAACAACAAAAAGCAACAACACTCACCAACCACAAAACAAAAGTAAACAGCCAATCATAATCGACTGTAAAAACGGAGTCTTTTGATTGGCTGGTACTCATTTACAATCATTCTTATTTTTGCTTTTGTCCATGTCATCAAAATCCGTCAAGTTAATTCGATAAGTTTCCATTGTCAGTTTGCTTTCCTTTTTCCTCGATATTGTTCAGCATTCGCAGATGTATTATAATATTGGTTTTGGCAATGGCGTCTCGCCGAATAACTGAGTGTACCGACGACCTGCCTACATCCTTTCAAAACACACACTAACTGTTTCTAAAGGAACCACAACAAATGGCTGCTCTTTTGCATGGAAAACAAAAAACACGAATTGGGAAACAGAGAGTAAATATTGAAATAGAGAAAGGAATGAAAAACAAAGAAACAACAATTACCGAAATGAATGTTTTCAGGTCTCGACATGTAAAGAATATAATTCATTGACGACTAGTCAACCTACTCGATGTTGACCGAGATCTTTACACTTAGTTTTCAGGGGTTATTTTATCACATATTGTTTAACTTTTTAAGATTTTCAAAAGAAATCTGTTTCATGATACTCGGATGGTGTTATTTAAACATGTTTAACTTCATACATTTGCTTTTTCATAGCGAATAAATAAATAAGGCATATTTCTTTAATTGTATTAAATCTATATTTAATTGTATTATTTTCATATATATATATATATATATATATATATATATATACATTCATTTCTATTTCTCCAACAAATACGAACGTCCACCCAGCAGTAGCCACTATTTCATTCTACTTTTCCTCCCAATATGTCTACCCTACATGTATCTGCACTTGCATGACATTTTTTCTCTATTTTATCATCCTGATGAAGTCTTATAAATAAAGACGAAACGTTGATGTACACATAAAAAACATCCATTTTTTGGTTTTCCTTTTTCATTTTCACATCACGTCGGATTACTTTCATCCTTCTCTTCCCATATATATATATATATATATATATATATATATATATATATATATATATATATATATATATATATTGTTTGCTACAAATTAGAATTATTTTACAAATAAACGTCACTCTGAACCTGGCGTGGCCACCAAGTTTCACTCCTGAATATCCAACAGTTTATTTTGTGTTATTGCCGTTCAAGGAAAAGAACACCTAGATACAATGGACACACTTGCCAATAATCCTGAAATACTCTTCTATATGAACTGGAGTTGTGTAGTATAAGTTCTGTTATCGTGAGACCCTCCCCCAGGCACTCTTCCTATGAGGGGTGGCAGTATTATTATCGCAATCTTAAATATTTTTCATTCCGCTTCGATACCGTTGCAAATACGCTTTTAATTTTTACTTCGTGACTTTTTTGCTAAGATCAAAGTGTAGTATATGTTCTCACTGCGCACTGTTGATGAATTAAAACATAACCTTGATTTATTTGCGAATCTATTATTGGACTATATTTAATAGGGGTGCTGTTGTATCTGCTTATCCTCTCAAGAGAATTGTCTTATTTATATAATGATACTAGATCACCTCTGACCACTAGGGTCAGAATTTGTTTGTTATATTATTAAATATATCTTGATAAGAATTATTCATTTCATATCTGCTATTCTCTGTCTTTTTCTTCCTTCTTTTTCTCCTTTTTCTAAAAAAAATAACTTATATTTATAATGATACTAGGTCATCTCTGTACATTTGGGTCCGTACTGTATTGTTTTGTTATTAAATATTACATATTTCTTAATAATTACCATTCAATTTTTATTACTTTTCCCCCTCATGTCTTCTCTCTTCCCCTATAGAAAATTGTCTTATTTATATCATGATATTTGTTGGGTCAGTATGTGTGTGTTATATTATAAAAGAAATATCATTTTTATTTGATAATAACCGTTCGTTTTTTATCCGCTCTTCCGTTCTCTTTCTCCCCCCCCCTGACTCTTTTCTCTGAAGAAAATTGCCTCATTTATATAATGATCCTCCTTTATTTTTTATAATTTCAAAACTCTTGAGCCGATTAAGCCCAAATGCTAGACACAAATGTAGAATTGACACAAACAATCTCATAAGTTACTTGTATTTTTGTTAACATTATGATTTGGAAAAAGAACTTTAGTTTAATAAGCAGAAAAAATAGCATCTAATGACAATTCGACAATTCGTGAAATGTGCATAAGATGTATATTGTTTTGCCGATCTCTATATGTTCATATATTTTTGGTGTTAAAAATAACGTTTCATATTTTGTTTGCCTAATTTCAATTCCTAAACGATTGACACAATTCTTTTGTTGTAATCATCTATCCCTCTCTTTCTCTCTATCTCTTTTTCTCTTTCTCCCGTTCTCTTCCTCTCTTTCTCTTTCTCTCTTTCTCTCTTTCTCACTTTCTCCCTTTCGCTGTCTCTCTCTCTTTCTCTATCTCTTTCTCTCTCTTTATATATATATATCCCTTTCACACTCTTGCTTTCCTTCTTTCTTTCTTACTCTTTCTCTATCTTTATTTTTTTCTCTCTTTACTTTCTCCCTCTCTCTCTCTTGCTATCTCTCTTTCTCTATCTCTCCCATTCTCCCTCTATTTCTCTTTATTTTCTCTCTTTATCTCTTTCTCTCTCCTATTCCGCTTTTTCTTTCTCTCTTTATCTCTCTCTTTCACTCTCTCTTTCTCTTTCTCTCTCTCTCTTTCTCTCTCTCTCTCTCTCTCTTCTTCTCTCTCTTTATATATCTATCTGTTTCACACTTTCTTTCTTTCTTTGTTTCTCTTTCTCTATCTTTATTTTTCTCTCTCTCTTTCTCTTTCTCCCTCTCTTTCTCTTCCGCTCTTTCTTTCTCTCTTTCTCTCTGTTATCATGAAAATAATACAAGTTGACATTTTCTCTTAAAGAGCCTCTAACTGATGGCAGTAATTGAAAACTCATAGATCGCCGCCTACTTCACAGCGACACCTATCGATTTCAGAAGAAAAACGAAAAGTGACCTGTCACCCGATCTTCAAATTAGCCGCTCCGCAGGATAATATAAAAATATCCAAAGTTCAACCTTTTCTTTTCTTTGTTCTTTCGTTTCCCTTTCATCTGTCGACTGTCCATTTTCATTCTTGCTTAAATTTCAAATTTCGCAGAATAGATGTGATGCCATTTTATTCGAAAAACTTTTTTTATATTCTCCGTTTCACATGCGCAATCCAATAGAAAGCGAATTATTTTCCATGCTTCGATGACAGATTTGGTCATTTGTGGAGCGAAAGACATTCCAATTCTTTTATAACGCTTCACGCGGGCAAAAATAGACACGGATTCTTATTCAGTGTGATCTGTCTTCACAGTATATCTATGATTTATGACATGATCTCTCTCTCTCTCTCTCTCTCTCTCTCTCTCTCTATATATATATATATATATATATATATATATATATATATATATATATACATACACATTGCACAATCATTGCATAAACACACACATATATATATATATATATATATATATATATATATATATATATATATATATATATATAGCGTAATCTCTTAAAGTAATAGACGGATCATTATGAATCTTTTTAATATATATTTTTTACCATTTAAGAGGTGCCCACCTAAACTTGCACCTGCCCACAAATACACAACATGTTATAGAGAAAGGAATTGCCTTACATCAAATTTTTAGTTATATCATATAATACATGTTTAAAAGGATCTGTGCGCGCGCACAAGCGTCAATAATATGTTTGTGCTTGTCTTTTTACTAATAATAATAACAGCAACAACAACGATAATAATAATAATAATAATAATAATAATAATAATAATAATAATAATAATAATAATAATAATAATAATAATAATAATAATAATAAGAGTCACTCTTTCTCTAAATGTACAGAGTGACATTTAGAAATATTAGAGTGGGTTTGAATCATCATAAAGTAAAATCAAGCGATAGAAATAAACAGTTTGCTAAGAGAGTGATGGGTGACTTGTTTCAGTTAATTATGAATTACGACTTATTCTTACAATTAAATACGTTTTCATTCTAGTATAAATCGATCTTAGGTCTGCGGTATATTTTAGCATGTATTTATGTTGAGACAATAGATGGAAGAGCCTTTACGATGGATTAGTCACTATGTAGAAAACTGACAAAAATAGGTATAGTGTGAACGGCGAGGGGGTACTTTATAGCAAATAACAAATAAAGTGCTAGCTGCCTGCAAATGGATTTGATCGAACGCGATCCATAATACAGGCCTGGCAAACATGCGACTGGCGTCCATGACTGGGGCCAGACATGTGAAGACCGAAAGTACTGCTAAATAATTATTACCGCAAAACGTTTTGGTAAGACATTTCTTAATTAGCCACTATATATATGATTATGCAGCAACTTACAATAATTAGCTTATTTTCATCAAATCAAATGTAAAAAGTACAAAAATAGAAAAGGACTAAATTCATAAACAAACGACTTTATTCACCATGAATTAGAAACACTTTTGATATTTAAAAAAATATGAGTCTATTTGTTTATATTAACTTTTTAATAGCAAGAAACTATGACATAATACAATCAGAAAGCGAATTCAACATTTTCCAAAATCAAATACTTAATGAAAAAATAATGTTCAGAGAAACAATTTTGATAATTTTTACAATTTTCATTATGTTTGTTATGTTTGTTACATAGACAATTTCTTTTACAGAAGATCAAGAAAATGCTTCGTTCTTTATGATACACAGTCCTAATAATGAAATATAAGAACAAAAAATCAATAAAATATATGTAAAAAGGGGAAATGTAAAACATAACTGCTTGGAAAATTATGAATTAAAAAATAATAATATTCTACTTTTTTTTAGTGATTAAATGTGCACACCCTGAAACACTTAGCAGAGAGAAGAGAAAACAATTGTCTACAATTTAGAGTGTGCGATCAGTTTCGCATATACATTTAATGTAAAATTATTCCCCATTTTCGGGCCATTCTTGTGTTTAAAGGCAGTTTACGAATTTTGTTTTTACTTATGAGAGATAAATCTTGTGTGTTTTTTACATGGTGTGTGCCAATAGTGGTTCTACATTTTTTAGGTGATTATCTGGTTTTAAGATCTTGCCACTCGTACTTAGCGTCACTGGTCAAAACCTTATGTAAGTGCTCTAAATAAACTAGAAATGCCCGGAAATAAGGGATAATTTTATGTTAATTTTATATAAAAAATAAACTTCGCTCTAAATTCTAAAATAGTTGTTTGTTTGTAATTTTCTTTTTTACGACAGATTTTTCAGAGTGTTCACACGTAATCGCCTAAACAAAGTAACATACTGTTTTTCAGATTTAAGTAAGTGACCATGGCACAAACATCTCCCATTATTAAATAGTCAAACAAGAGTTATTGTTGCTAAAAAAACATAACAAAAAAAGAGCTTGTTAAAAAAGTACCGTTTCAGACCGGCCTAAAATCAATTTTTTTCAAAATTTTTTTCGGTAATTATAATTTAGTAGTAATGTTGGTATTCACCTGTTCGTCCCCTAGTCGTGGACAACAGTCATGCACTTGCCTGGCCTGTATTATGGATCGCCTTGATTTAATTAAATAGATAAGATCCCAATAGGAAATGGGGCGATGGACGAACTCAAATGTAACTTTAGAATCTTTTTTGGTATTCTTCACGGTGACATGTTTACTTAAGTATTTATCATTCAGTTGAGGTGAACATTAGATCGACTATGCGGATTTATGTCGTATTAATGTCGTTATTTATCTTTTAATCGGCAAGAATATTTAGTGAAAATATTTAACGTGTGTCAATCCAATATGTCGATAGTAATGCGTGTTGAATATTTTTATTTTGTCCGACTCTTTGTATATTACTGCAATATGCGAACCCATGTCATTGATTAAAAAACAAATCCATCATGATGAATGTTTTTTATTTATTTATTTACTTTCTGAGCGGCACTTTGTACTGTTCAGTGGGAAAATTTGACCATCGTTAGGGATGGCATCATATATGAGTGGGAGGAGTGGGAACAGTTCTCATTAGCTGATTGGCTTCTTTAAAAGACAGGTTGAAGATATCAGAACTAAAACAGTTTTGCAATATCAACGGACGTAGCTGAAAGCTATCAACGATGCGATATGACGGGTTTGTAGTCAGGTCGAGGTTGCTGACTGAGCCGATATGATACGAAACCCGACATCGGCAATGAATAAAGTGCATCACTGAAGACACCCCTTTATAAATCTAAACATTTTACGATTTTACATATTATTAAAGCATATCTCTGGGAGCCTGTGGACGAGTGGTTATATCACTTGTCTTTGGGCTGGACGACCCGGGTTCGATCCCACTCACGGCATGCGAATTTTCGAGTCTGAAAACTCCCTCTGTCCACCCAGCATTAAATGGCAGCGGAAAGAGAGAGATGGGGTCCGCCTTCCGTATGCTGTGCCCTGGACACGGTGATTCTTAACAAATCACCGCAGCTACGGCCATGGGCAGTGTGCGATGACGGCAACGACACTCGTGCGCGTCCAGGCTATGCGACCTTTACCTTTTTTTTTTACCTTTTTATCTCTGCGACACATACTCCATCTCAACGTTACGAAAACAATCTGATTGCATTTATTGCGTTATCAAAGTAGTTATACCTTGATATGCAGCCACGGTAAAGAGACACCGAGAGAGGGACGAATATATACGTTCGGTCTGCCTTTTGACCAACGTAGAAAAAGCAATCATTTTTTTACCTTTTCCTTCACGGATGCTCGACTATTCTATCAATTTAAATATTTCTCATTGTTTTTTTAACTCCTGCACCTTGAGAATACATGCTCACATCCTCTCTAAAAATCAATCTAATACTGTTTTCTGATCTTACTTGTACTCAACTATTGCACCTAGCTTAGACTGTAATTATAAACAAACTGAGTGTATATTACACAATAGTAGTAGATGTACACGCCTATCATTATGCAGTATGTGAAGTCATACTATTTGAAACTATGGTGGGATGCTTCCATGTTCCTCTTGCTATTGTCGGAACTTGGATTGCTTCTTTCTTCGTTCATTATTTTGGTCTATTAAAATAAGTGTCGATGTTTTTGTTTCAATAAATATAATGTTTACTTTGAAATTCGTATACATTTAATGTGTATAGAGATCCGTTTTTCATTAAAGAGAAACAGAACAGAGAGAACGATCTCATCTTACATCCGCCACTTGGTCAAAAGTGGGAAAATTTAAGAATTAAAAAATACTAGAGTTTCGCCCGTAATTAAATTGACCATCTTACAAGAGTCTAAGATATGTAGATTTTTTAAGAATCTGTGTAGATTATGTATGAGAAACACCCCAGAAATATAAGAGCTTGAAGATGTAAACAATTTATTAAGTGTAGAAGTGAATAAGTACGTATTGTAGACATAGCAGAAACATTCACATTAGAATAGCTACTATTATATATACTATCATATATACTATTATATATACTATCATATATACTATTATATATACTATCATATATACTATTATATATACTATCATATATACTATCATATATACTATCATATATACTATTATATATACTATCATATATACTAGTAAAATCTAAGTAACTCGTCTGTTATAAGTTAGAGTGATTAAATATTAAAACCAAAAGTTTAAATAAAAGTAATAGCAATATAGAATTTAAATCACATATTTATGTGCTTATAGTCGGGACCAAAATACACCATAATAATTAACAGATAGACCATGTTATTTCTAAGTCCTAATTATGTAATAGTGTAGTTTACTGATACATAATCTGTTTTAAACTAAGGTATCATGATTTTAGTTTATATCGATTTAGTTTATTGGTTGACGGGAATGAACATGAGGATTGGTGTGATTATTTTTATAGGAACTAACAAGTTTAAATTGACAGGAGGTCAATGTAAACATCATTTCTTTGTAGAAAGGATCGTAGAATGTTAATCATCTCTAGCCTGTTGAATCCTGGGAAAATGTAAATCGGAACGTGATAGTCTATGTACGTCTTTTACTGTGTACTTGTTTAGAATTATTTGCATACACACTAGATGAGAGGAACTACAACACACACAACTTTGATATGAAAGAAAAATCTTCAGCATATCAAATACAACATAATGGCTGATTTCAGATTAAAGAATCTGTTTCCACCCTCCACTTCTATAATAAAGAGCAACGTATATATATATATATATATATATATATATATATATATATATATATATATATACATATACATATATATAGCTATTCATATATATATATATATATATATATGAATATATATATATATACTTACATAAAAATACATATATACATATATATATATCCATATATACACGTATATATACACACATATATATATATATATATATATATATATATATATATGCATATATATATAAACATATATATATATATTGATATATAGATAGATATACGGATACAAATATGTAAACACACACATATATATACACATAGATATACGTATACAAATATGTATACACACATAGATATATACATATATATACGTATATACACATATATATATGCATATGTGTATACATGTATAAAAATGTGTATGCACATATATATCAATATATATCTACATATTAATATACATATATATACACACATATATACATATATATACATATATATACATACATATATACATATATATATACATATATACACACATATAAATATATATATATATACATATTAATATACATATATACACACATATATATATACACATACATACATATATATACAAATATATATATATATATATATATATAAACACACACACACACACACACACACACACACATATATATATATCGGACTTGCCACACAAGAGTTAGCTAGTAAGAAATCTGCCGGACGAACCCATTTAAAGTATTTAGCAGAATTGAGAAAGCAAATAGCCTCTCAGACAAACCCAGCCTCAATCTATTACCATAATGAGACGTTTCCTTTCCTTTTTTCTTTCTGCTTTTTGTACTTATTCATACGTTTATATTTATGTTCTTGTATTTTTGTAAAACCTTTCAAGTTTGAGACGTTTTCTTTCTCCCTATCGTATTTTTTTTAACTTCATCGATATAAACGTCATTTTATATGAATAATTTCTTTAATCTTTTTTAATTACATTTTTGACGTAGTGTGTATATTCATATTTTATATTTGCGTAGCAATATCGTTAATAAAAGCATTTTCAAGCGTCTGGAATATATGTTGTCACGTAAGTTAGAAAAAGTTAAAAGAAATATTTCTTACCGGAAATGAGATTTTCGAATTAAATATGTCTTCCCGTGAATACAACCACACCGGAAATAACTCAATGAGACTTACCTAAAAAGATAAAGAAAAAATATGTTTATACATAATAAAAAGAGAAAGTACTAATTTGAATAATACTAAATTACCGAATGGTCCAATAAATGTGCAGTTTTATGAAATTCAATGAAATGCAAAAGAAAAATATTAAAACTCATAATATATAAGATACACGGAGAATGGAAATACAGATTAATCTGTGTAAAATGTTACATATTAACAATTTTAATAATGATTTACGTACATTTTAAGTATGACATACGTCCACGACAGTTGTGCTCCAAATTTCTGTCTTTTTACAAAGATCAACCAAGATAATGATACCAAACCTTCAAACTAAATGTCTTATTCTAATTTTGACACAAATCCAATACATGATTATATTGTAGAAAATGTCTTCCCCCTAGCAGAAGTGTTCCAAAATTCCTCACGATCGGTTAATGGACTTAGTTGTGAATCTTGTACGTACAAATATATAAACATATTAACATTTCTAATTTCATAAAGGTGGATATATACTTTTTCTTGTTTATTTATTTGTGGTTTATTTGTTCACTAACTTATTTTATGATTTAGGGGATAATCTTATACACCATTAAACAGCATAGCACATGATACTTGAATAAGGATATTTGATTAAAATGGTTACATTACCGTATGCTTGAGATCTATGGGAATGCAACTTTTTAATTTATAACAAAAATAGAAATTAAGAATTCATTTGCGCAGAGAGGGAAAGAGAGATAGATAGAGAGATAGAGTGAAATTGAGAGAGAGAGAGAGACCGATAGGGTAAAATAGTGGGATAACACTATCGTAGTTGCATGTATATCCCAGGCGTAATAACGACGTGATGGTTTAAGTTATTTTTGCAGAGAGTGTTAGGGTTAGGGTTAGGGTTAGGGTTACGGTTTGCAGTTA
Organism: Sepiola atlantica; assembly: GCA_963556195.1. Taxonomy (NCBI): domain Eukaryota; kingdom Metazoa; phylum Mollusca; class Cephalopoda; order Sepiida; family Sepiolidae; genus Sepiola; species Sepiola atlantica. The sequence continues at coordinate 65,849,999 of OY744527.1, forward strand.
TGCTTGCGGAGAGGTGTCACCATCCTTACACATGGAATTCCAGACTGAACTGCAGTTCGTATAAATTAACTGAAGTAGGATCCGACCACTCTCGAATAATTGCAAACATAACCATAGAAAAGTCCTAAAAGTCCAAACACAAAATTAATAAACCTTCGAGACGTTACGACAACGATAGACCACGCGGTGAGGAAACACTAACAACATTTGAGGCAGTAGTGGGTGGAAGGTTAGCTAGTTTATTAAATGATGACCTTTTGCAGCAGATGAACGAATTCTACAATGAATTTAAAAACATATTACATAAAACTGAAGAGCAAGACATAGGCTACAAACATTATAACGAAACTTGATTACCAGCTGCAATTATAGACCTCTGTGAAAGGCGTGGAACTGGAAAAAAGAGCAATGCTAAATAATCGCAATGATGCTGAGTAGATAAATAACTACAGAACACTAAACAATAAAGTTAAATCAGTTGTCAAAAAACAAACAAACATCTCAGAACTAAAATAATCGAAATGGAGAAAAGATTCAAAAACAGCAACACTCACAAATTATTTTAGAAAGTCCAACAATTGGAAGAAAAGAGATACAAACCTATCCTTGCAATGGAAGATACACAAGGAAAGCTACAAATAGAAACACAGATGTTGAGTATTTGGAAGGCTCTCTTTGAGAAATAATTCAATGCACGCTTTCCGCATGACGAGGACGCTATACTTGAATTTGCACCGGCTTTACGAGACGTAGATGCCCTTATTCCATGGATAGGCGAGCTAGCAGTTAGAAACGCAACTAAACAGATGTGCAAAAGCAAGTTCCGTATTAATAAAATCTAGGGAACATATTATAATTAAAACATTGACACTTTTGTTCAATTAAATAATCACAACTGATACACCACCAGTTGACTGGACTAAGATATTATAACACCAATACACAAAAAAGGTGACAAACTGAAAGCTGAGAACTACAGAGCTATTTCACTGTTATCAATACCTTCTCATAACTGATATAGTTGGTAGTTTGACTAATCAAGGTATATGGTAAACTGAAATTAAAATGCCATCAACTAGACCCTAGAACCTCTATCTTTGACAAAAATCAGCTGAATCCATAAAATAGTTGATGAGATACAGGGTGGACCATACGTACGTACGTACACACAGATAACATGTTGCGAGAAGTTGTGGGATGATAAATGGCAGATACAGAAGAGACTTTTCAAACGCAAAGTAAAAAAGACACCCATTAAAAAAATGGTCACACAGTATTAAGGAACAGCCGAGGAATATGAAATTCGGAGAGAGCATTTTGTGTTCAATACAGGGTGGGGGTGTTAAGTCCCGTTGCGATTAAAGTAAAGTAAAGTAATATATATATATATATATATATATATATATATATATATATATATATACATGCATATTCATGCATATACATGGACCTTAGGTTTACTTTCGGTAGCCTCGTAACTCTCGCATGCTTTATTTTGTCCTTTAGTCCTCACATTTCATGAGCGATGTGTATGAAAAAAGGGAAATGTTCTTTTATGTGCCAGAATCTATTCATATACCACTTATTGTTGGCTAGTATTTTTACCTTGCAGTAATATTGTTTTTTCGCAACTTACATCAAGTGGCTTCATGCTTTGTCATGAGCGATTTCATAAAAATATCCTCGCATATGCATATGCATATGCATATTAATATATATATATATATATATATATATATATATACCGAAGTATACATGAATATACATACATACATATATAATTATATATGTTTTTTGCTTTATAGCGTTTCACAATGTGATTGTTTCTCGTATACAGAACTAGTAATAGCATCTGAACGCTATACGAACCGTAATTGTATATATATATATATATATATATATATATATATATATATATATATATATATATATATATATATATATATATATATATTCTAGGTTTTATTATTTTACTTTCAAGCAAAAATAGCCATAAATAACAACGTTCTAGAAATAACGACGGACAAATGAGCCCCGTTGTTTTTAATGGTCACAAACTAATTTCTCTGCACTAAAGTAATGGCAAAACAAACACAGAAAAAATCCCAAACAAAGAGGATATAAAAAAAAGAGAACTGAAAAAAGCCCGATAAACAGGGACGCCATTAACGGAAGTTGTCTTAGAATATTTACTGCGCATGTCTGCAATGCGTGCTCAGATTAAGGTCTAACGAATGTAACGTTGTTTAGCTTTTCATTACGGATGTGAAAGAAAGAGAGAGAAAAAAAAGATCTGTCGAAAACAGAATATAATGCTTACAATATATATATATATATATATATATATATATATATATATATATATTGTGGCTGAGAGTAAATAATTGTTTAAGTGAAAAACAAACTCGAACAAAGAAACGATTTTGTTTAATCTATTATTTTTGATTTCTAGTTGTTCAAGAATAAACTCAAGTTTAGAGCTTAATATTGTTAGTCATACGCTTTTATTTTGTTTTCCTTTGGTAATCTTCTGTGTACAAGCTACTCCTTAATTCGGGTTTTCAACTGTTAAGCAACCCAATTGGTGAAGAAGTACTAAACATAGATGCTCAAAAACGAAATCGATAAAATTTAATCGTAGCTTTTTGTGTTCTTTTTCAACAAAGGCGAATCAAAAGCGAGATTCGTTATTTGCTGCAGTGTTTAGCATCATTAAACAAAATACAATAAGAGAATTCGAAGTTTCGCTGCAGACTAAGGAGACAGGACCACAATTAATGTTGATAGAAAGTTGGTGGAACGGATTGCCAGAAGAGGTTGTCAAAGTCCCATTCGGTGAACGCTTTTAAAGCCAGGTTTGACCGCCTTATAGAAATCCATCAACATACAATTTCAGAGCCGTAGACGACCCACAGCCACCCACTGTGTCAGTCGGCTAAAGAAGAGGTGCAAAATGTGTATCTTTGACAGTGTTCATGCTAAACTGGATGTAACACATCCTACCTGACTGAAGACTCTACTCTACTCTACTCTACTCTACTCTAATCTAATCTAATCTAATCTAATCTACTCTACTCTAGTACCTATACATAATGTACGTTAATACGCATGCATAAACACAATTGTATGGACATAGAAATATATGTTACGAAAAACTGATATCCGTTTAATCTACGAGCATATCACCGAAACTACAACTTAAAACGAAAGTATGACACATGAAAAGTATATTCAAACTTTTAAAACATGAAACATGACAGACCGTCGAAAATAGTATTTTAAATTTCGGCATGAAAGACCGTCAACAATCAAGGGAGGCGCGAGAGCGCTCTATTCCTTAATAGACCTCACGAATGGCCTATGCTGGAAATCTCATTTCTTTGATCAATCATAACTCAAAAACCAATAAACCAAATTAGTTAAAACTTTGCACAACATTTTAATTTGATAGGTTCTATAAGTGTGTAGAATTTCAGCATCATTAGTCAAGGCAACCCAGAGATCCAGAAATTTCAATCATGAAATCATGTTATCTGTGTGTACGTACGTACGTATGTGCCACCCTGTATCTCATCAACTATTTGATGGATTCAGCTGATTTTTGTCAGAGATAGAGGTTCTAGTATCTCGTTGATGGCATTTTAATTTCAGTTTACTATATACCTTAGTTTTCCAGGAAATTCCAAAACACTTTAAAATGACCAGTATTCATACACTTTATTATATATGTTATCGACCATTTGATGGATTCAGCTGATTTTTGGCAAATATAGAGGTTCTAGTGTCTAGTTGATGGCATTTTAATTTCAGTTTACAATACACCTTGATTAGTCAAACTACCAACTATATCAGTTATGAGAAGGCATTGTATTGAGGCACTGCCTTTACAAAAGTAGTGACATTTCATGAAAAAGGCCAGTATACCGAAATCATATGCCCTTAATAGGGTTAAGAGTAAAATCCATATACACTAAATGTACAAAAGCAAGGAAATTCCCAAATGTTGACACTTTTATTGTCATTAAGGCTATGCGAGCACAACAGGGCCATGTATTTTACTGGTGGGAATTTATCTTCAGCGCACCTCACACACTTCATCCACTCTTGCATAGAGATTTATACTGTAGTGATTTGATAATTAAATGGTTTGGTTGATACGTAGTCATACCCTTAATTAATGACAATAAAAGTGTAACAAATTGGGAATTTCCTTGCTTTTGTACATTTAGTGTATATGAATATTCATCTTAACCCTCTTAAGGGCATATGATTTCAGTATACTGCCATTTTTCATGGAATACTATTTAGATCTTCAGCATTTCAGCATGACAGCCCGTCAAAAATACTATTTAGATCTTCCGCATGGCTGACCGTCGAATATTCTATTTAAAACTCAAGCATGACAGAAAATAAAAAAAAATCTGCTCATAACCTAAGCATGACAGATGTTCAAAAATACTATTTCAAACTTAAATAATACAAACCAATTAAAATGATGTTTAAAACATGACAAAAAGACCGACGGACACAGCAACCTTTTATAAATATTTAAACATATCTAACCTGAGATTTTCATCGTTTAAATGATATTTCAGACTAGAGTGGCAGCCTTTTATTGAGAGTGTTGGCTGTAGCTATAATAAGATGCGTTAATTCAGTCTGCGCGTTTAGTGATGTAAATGCTATGCAAACGGAGTCTACGCGACCGTCTGAAAAAGCTACCCACAGAAATGGGAGGTTTTTTTAACTGATGCGAATATACTTTACAAAAACGAAAATAAAATTGAAGAAGAATAACGTTTATTTTCTTCAATTTAGCCTTTTTTGAATTCCACACAATTCCACACAATTCCACTAAAATGTTTTCATCAATCAGATCACATTTGACATCACTCTTTACCTATATGAATGTCTTCTGTCGTGGGTACTAGATAAAAAGCACGCAAAAAGTCTGGCATTTACAAACGGATAGTGGGGATTTATATAAACATCATGATTAGTATTTTTAATCGCGTATGTTTTGGTGTAAAGTCTAATGTTACTGGAGAGTGTATACAGCTTACATTACTTAGTGATACTTTTTTAACGATCTATTTCGCTACAATTAGTGTAATTTAAAAACAATCCGATTCGTGATCTGATCGTATGCCTCGTCTCGACGCTTATTGCTGTACCGATGCGTGGTCTACCGTGTATTTTGTGGATATCCTTTGTCGAAATATTTGAGACGTCAAAATCGTGGTTAAAATAAATCATGTGAGAAAATAGAGCATTCGGACTACGGTCAAATCTTGCATGTTATTCCCACGACGTGTGGGTCTTAGAACTTAGATCTGTTTTAACCGGATAAAAGTGCTAAGTAATATTCAGTTCTAAGTTACTGTCTTATAAAGGTTGATAGGCACTCATCAGTTCGGTCGATACAACGAATAGAATAGCTGACAGAAATAGTGCAGGTTACCCGCGTTGATTAAATAATAGTGTTCCGTTCGTTCGAAATTTTGTACAGACTCTAGAGTTCAACATGAAGGTTCAACAAGACGCACCTGAAAGATGTCGCAGTAATATCGACGGAAACGTTGTGAGAGTAGCATCCAAGATCAAAACAGCAGTTCCAATCATCTATATAAAGCAATTTAACAATCCAAATCTGAAAGATTCTGAAAGTGTTATCGATTAGCTGATTAATGTATATGGAAGCTATGTTCAGGAATGAAAGCTTTGATTATGCATGTCTACATTATAAAATTAAGGAAGTACGTTTGCAGTATTTTTGTGTTCTGAGAAGGGGCAAAATATTTTAACGATATATTGAGTTATCATTTGTTAGATACAATGGGTCGAAGTTATATGTTTATTTTGTTAGTTTTAGGTAGACTATATTACGTGGGGGATGTGTGCGGTGGTGTGCACTCTGTTATTCCATGTTTAATCGTTTAACGATTTCTTGAATGCCTCGATTTTTTATTGATGTGTTTTTAAGAAGTGGATCCATGGATCTTATGATCTCACGAAAAAGTGTTACTTTGTCCATCAGGGACTGTACTTATAAGATAGATTAGGCGATCAATATAATATCTGGCTCATTACCTAACTATTTAAGTGATCTAATTTGATCGAATCCGAACCAAAGGCCACATGATTATGAAGCAATGTTAAAGAGGGTTGCAACATTTTCTACGAAAACTTGTGTAAGGTTTATTTTGCTTTGAAACTTACATAAAATCAGTGTATAATATAACTCTTGTCTGCCATTTACATTTACATATACACATAATTATACAAATGTACGTATATATATATATACATATATATACATATATATATATATATAAACATATGTATATATTCATATATATATACATATATATATACATATATATACATAGATGTATACATATATATTCATATATATACATATATATACATATATATATATATATTCATATATATACATGTATATACATATATATACACATGTATACATATATAGACATAGATACACACACATATATATATATGTATATATACATATATAATATATACATAATATATATACATATATAATATATACATAATATATATACATACATATATACGCACATATATACATATATATATATATATATAATATATATATATGATATATATACACATACATACATACATATATGTGTGTATTTTTATATATATATATATATATATATATATATATATATGTGTGTGTGTGTGTGTGTGTCTGTGTCTGTGTGTGAAAAAAGAGACAAACGGAACACAGGTTAAAATGCAGCAGAAAAACAAAAACTAGAGATTTGACCGGTTTCGTTTGTATTAACGAACGTCTTCGTTAATACGAACGAAACAGGTAGAATCACTTGTTTTTGTTTTTCTCCTGCAGTTTAACCTGTTTTCTGTTTGTCCGTTTTTCACACATTTTGTCTACCACGGCATTTAATTTTCATTACTTATCGTGTATCTTACGCTATATATATATATATATATATATATATATATATATATATATATATATATATATATATATATATATATATTTCCGAGACAATTCGTAGAGCGTTCAATGTGCGTGTCTCGGACGTTTTTTTTTAATTCTCTTCGTCCTCCAGCTTTTGTGTTCATTTGCTTTTGACAGCTAAAGACAATTCGACGAACAATCGAAAACGTTCATGAAATCTGTGAAACCTATGGAACAGTTATTAATTTTTTTCATTTAAATACAAAAGGATCATCAGAAAAAATGAAAAATAAAAAAGGTATAATTAAACAGACGAATTCTGTAAGTTTTAACAATGTTTGCATGAATGAGAAAATTCTGCTAAAATACACACAATATATATATATATATATATATATATATATATATATATATATATATATATATATAAACAGTCTGTATGTGGATGACTATATGAAGCTCCCTCCCTTGGTAGAGCTTATTTTTAAGGATATCGCTTACTGCCATTAGCTTTAAGGCATAGCTCATTGGGTAAAATTTAATTCGAGCTCCCGGCACTTGCAATGTTTACATTGAGATATTACTTACATTCAGTCAGTGTCGTATGATAGCGTAGGAGCGCCGACTGTCAGCTCGACAGTTGAGTTTAAATTCTGGCTTGAGGCACTAACTGGTCTAGCCACACTGAAGAACTGTGATACAGCGAAACAGTCGGTATGTGGATGAATACATATATATACATATATATATATATATATATATATATATATATATATATATATATATATATAGAGAGAGAGAGAGAGAGAGAGAGAGAGAATAGTGATGAATAAATACACCAAATTATTTATAACATTATTTATTATGGCTCCAAATATTAAATATACACGATTGTCTGACGTACGATCGTTTCAGAGACGTTGGCAAGTTAACTATATAGAAACGTTCATGATTCATTCCCACACAGCATCATCTTGCTAAATCCGTGGATTTTTTATTAGCGATTTTTGTTATATGTACATGTTGTTTAATCTAATTTACTTGCTGCTCCTTGTTTGACACCCTTTGGTATGCGGGTTCGTTTAGTGCACCACCTTTTTAGTTGTGAAATTATAAAGAGTGAAACAAATCACCAAATATTATTCTGCATTTACTTTTTTGTTGTATTATATGAACTAAAACATAAATAGAAACAAACTACAGATGATTTATCAAATCTTCACACAAATAAGTTTAATCTGTTGCCTGATTTGCGATTTTGTATTAATTTGCCGGCAATTTTCCATTGAATTACTAACTGGAAACAATTGTTATGTTATCTAAATGGTTATGCTTTATGGCCATTGTCAGATGCGAACATGCGTAGATGTTTGAAGTATAATGTCCACTGGGATATGGATTGTTAAATACATTTGAAGTTTACTAAATGAAATATTTGTAATTCAATTAACTGAAACTAAGGCTTGGTGGCTAGTTTTATTTAGTACAACAAATACATTAATTTAATGTGTAGATGGAAGCACATTCGCCGACAAAATAACGATAAATGGTTAGTGTAATTCTTAGTTTGTAAAAAAGAGGAAGTAGAAAAAAAACGAACATCAGAAAAATCAATAAAGAATAGATGAAAAGAAATGAGACATCAAAGAATGTAACACAAAAGTAAGCCATGACGGAATAAATGATTACAGAGAAGAAACATAAAAACAAAACAAAACAAGTTAACGTTTTATCCCGTATATTTTAATTACACTAAATACATACTAACATATTCGTCAGTATTTGAGTTTTACATATCTTCGAAAGACAAACTCCAATTTTAATTGCTCCAATCAGCAGAAATTTGTAAATAACTAATTAGGTTACTTATATTTTACTAATTTTCTATCTATCACTTTTACTTTCTAGCATTCTTTCTACAATTCTGCTCTTATTTGATACCTCTCTCTTGCTTAGCTTCCGTCGATTTCTCTTATTTATTAGCAGGGAGGTGACCGTTGTTAAGTGGATATCCACACAGACTGAATACCTGAGTGTTCCAAGTTCGAATCCAATCGGTTCACAGTACCACTATCACTTAGGGATGTTGGCAACCTTATCGTGGTCCTTCCCGTAAGTACCCGATGTCTTTCCAGAAAGATTTCTAACTTGAGAAACCTCGGGGAAACTAATGCCAACACCAGAATCATCTGATTCACACGAAAGCAGAGGATTTATTAACAGACAATTGTAATATACTACGAAAATAATAAAAACGATATAAACTGTCTATTATAAACAAATGGTAATATCATCACGGGCGGTAACTATTTTACTAGATTTAAACAATTAAATCTGAGCTCAATGGGTGTCCCGGCGGGTCACATTCTTTCTAGAATATATATATATATATATATATATATATATATATATATATATAGAGAGAGAGAGAGAGAGAGAGAGAGAGAGAGCGAAATAGAAAATACTGACCACGAAAAATTAAAAACATACAAGCTATGTATTTTAGAATCTTATCCTATTATAACATTGAGATATTACATAATTGGTAGAAAATATGAATTCTTTTAAAACTGTATGCATTGTTAAAAATTCACATTTACGTAATTTACGCCTAACAAAATTTTCAATACTAATTTACAAGTATACACAGTACATTTTAATTAAAATTAATAATCGAATTATGATTATGAAACCCTTAGATAGTATTATCATATGATAACGAAATTATAACAATAACACTTAAATATACACATTTGAAACTGAAAAATACAACAATGGATGATTCAATTTCTCTCTATAACATATTATTATGAACTTTAATTATTATTTGAAAAACTTAATGTAAATACAATTAAATAGAATGAATTAAAAATGGTTTTAAGAAAAATATCAAAAGGGGGATTAATCCGAGATAACAAAAACAATATAAATTAATACCATTAGATTTGAATGAGTTTTCTTTACAATTCAAAATGTTGACATTTTCTTGTTTCCTTTTAGTTTTATTAAAAATAAAAAAAATGTGATCACTTTTTTGGAAGTTGTAGATAAGGAGGCTGATTTGTGTATCCTTCGGTAACATCAATGATCGCGTTAAATTTTGGAATAATACAGATATTGTTTGGAAAAATCGATCCAAAGGAAGGTTTTTATAGTATGTTATTCTTTTGTTTTGCTTTTCTGGTATTTTTTATAACCGATTATTTTTCTAGTAAATTCAAAAGCTGCTTGAGTGTCTAGATAGATTATAAAACGGCCGTGATGAGAATCTTTTTTCTAGATATATAGAATGCCTGTTTATAAATGATCTAGAATTATAAATTAATATATATCTGACAGTTTGACATAAATATGACTCCGGTCCTCGGGTTCGAGACCGGCGACCAATATGAATGCTTTTCTCTACACTGACGATTACCGAAAGATGACACATATACGTAGGTAGATAGAAAAAATAGTTATACTTATTTGTCGCCCACAAATTCAGGTTGACCATAGACGCTGGAATTTTAGTTTGAAACATGACTCGTGTTCTAAGCGTCTCTACACTGACGATTCCCAAAAGGATTAAACCTATACGTATGTTGATAAAAAGAAATATTTATAATTACACACACACACACACACACACACATATATATATATATATATATATATATATATTACTTATTACTTATTACTGTTCAATAAGTATCGCTATATGAATGATTATTGGCTTGGCTTATCTAACAAAATTGAAATTAAATAAATCTATATGAAGCAGAATACTGTGTTTGACGCATATTGTGATATCAGACACAGTCTGCTGCTTTTTGTCATTTTAATTAAGATATCATATATATATATATATATATATATATATATATATATATATATATATATATATATGTATGTTAGTGTGTGCATGCGCTTTTGCTTATACCTATATATGCATAATTATTTCTATATATCTCTATACATAACGCTGTGAATATATATATATATATATATATATATATATAATTTGTTGCTTCTACTGTAGTATTAACACAGCCGTCATTGTAGTTTTAATGCATATTCCTTCAGTAGTTGAACACTCTGGGCGACAGCTGCCTATAACAGCTTGTAACATTTACTGATTTATAAGATTGTTCATAGTGGCCGAGTGGGGTAAGGCGTCTGCATTTGGGTTAAAACATGACTCGAATTTTACAACCGCTATGAATAATTATCTCTACACTTACGCTTCCTGAAAGGATGAAACTTATACGTATGTATATAAAACAAATTTTAAAAAAAATGTTATATATATATATGTGTGTGTGTGTGTGTGTGTGTGTGTACTGCAAATAATGATTACCAGTGCACATTGCCCGTGGGTGTATGTTGTTTTTGTGCAACTTTCGTTGGGGAGTAACTGTCAGTAATGCAGACGCATAAATGAGTACAAAGGCATCTTTTGACATATTCATTCTTGGAAAGATATTGATTTTCTCGTCATAAAATCTATAACTATTTATGTTCGTGTATATATATCTGTGTGTATTTCTGTATAGACACAATAAAATGCCATTTACTAAATATTTGGAGTGAACTCCAAAACCACCGTACGATTTAAAACATAAAATCATTGCATAAACACACACACACACACACACATATATATATATATATATATATATATATATATATATATATATATATATATATATATATATATATATTTATATTATCCTTTGAAATGTACTTATATTTAATGTTTTTATTCAAGTCGAATAAACAACAGAATTCGATTGCAGAAACAATACATACGGTGTGGGTACTTCTTCTCTACACTGGTGATTCCCATAAGAATAAAACGTATACGTATGTCGATAAGAAACAAATATTTATAATTAAATATAGGCGGGATTCTCTAGTGATTAGTATTAACACAACTGTCATCGTGACTTCAGTTCAATGTTACTGTCAATAGTTGAACTCTTTACGTGAGCTGCCATTAAGTAAGATTTATCTCTCGCTGATACACCGAGTAATTGACAACGGTCGTGCGGGCAAACCGTTGGAATTAATATGAAGTAAAACGTTTTATTTAGAACGTACAGAAAGGTATACTTCAAGAAAGAGAGAGAGATAAAAAAGAGAGAGAAAGAGAGAGAGAGAAAAAGAGAGAGAAAAAGAGAAAGAGAAAGAGAAAGCGATGGACACAAGACAGGGGCGCGTTATTTGATTAATAACATACAAACAACACATTCACTGAGATTTTCCGTACGAGTCGCTCTGAAAATGATACATTTACTTTATTTTCATCAAAACGTTTTGGGTTCGTTTTTTGATTAAATTCTATTAGGAATTATGTTTTAAAGCACAAATGTACTGAATCAAATTGTTTAATTTAAAAAAAATAATTGATTTAAAAATTACTGTTAATTTGTACAAAAAGAACACATTTTACTGAGCAATTAAATAACTGAATTTAGAATTGTGTTCACTGTATTTTATTTTTTTAATTGTTGATTTTATTTTAGGTACACTTTTTTTTCGATTGGAAAATCTTCAAATATTATCTGTGTATGATCTTAAGTGAGTTTAGGATTATTTGTTTTACATTTTACGCCGTATAGGGTAAATTTGTTTAAAAACTGTGTTTTTATCATTCCGTGTTTTATTTATTAAAATAATGGATGGGGTGATTTTCCTTCCCTTTGTAAAAAAAAACCCAAACAAACACATGTTACTTAACAATTAAAAAAGAAATAACTAGTAAAAATATGCGACAGGAGGGAGCATATATTTGCTAGTATATATAATATATATATAATATATATAATATACTATATAAACAATATAATTATACTATATAAATATATATATATATATATATATATGTGTGTGTGTATACATAATAGTTTATATATGTATACATAATATATATATTATATATATATATATATATATATATATATATATATATATATTATATCATTTTATAAGGTATGCAAGTGTGAAAATCGTTAATAATACCCTTCGAGAAATGAAAAGCGATGATAAGTTCAGTTATTTGATTAATGCCGTATAGGTGATTGTTGCGTTTTGTTATGTGTAATGACTGATTGCGAGTGAAATTGTTCAGTTGGAGAAAATCGATATCTTCCTCATTGATTTATCTGCTTATTTCATCGCTATCGGATACTTACGCTTCTTATCTTCGTCTCCCCACCTCTCTCTCTCCCTATATATATATATATATATATATATATATATATATATATATATATATATATATATATATACATATATATAAGTGTGTGTGTGTTGAGAACCCATGTATGGTGACTGACTTGACTTTATATATGATGTTTATATATATATATATATATATATATATATATATATATTTAACATATCTATATTTATATGTAACCAGAATAATACAGAATTCCTCACAACCATTTTAAACCACGTTAATGTTTTTTTTCGAATAAAATCAATGTGAACTAATAATGAGTGTGCTATAACCCAACGGGTCACGAGTAGTCTCATAAACTCAGATGATGTTTTTCTATCATGTCACCGTGTACATTTCACTTGAACATTATTATTCCAGATAGTAGGAGTAAGGGTGTATAACGTAAAAGCGAGTGAGAGGAGTGAAAGGAATGGAATGATGTAAACAATGAAAACAGTGAAGAAAAAAGAGAGAACGACTCTACTATAGAGTAAAAATATATTCTGACGGATATGTATGAACAACGAGATGGTATATTATGACTTTGTGAATGATTTGATTTTGCAATACTTCAAACTATTTCAACCACTGATTGCCATGACTAATAGAACCCTACCCGAGAGTCCATTATTCAAACTGATCTGGCTAACATTCAGAGGTAACATGAATTAGAACAAATACATAGAAAACATTGCCAAGGCTTCTGGAAGGTAAGTGGGCTCTCTCTCTCTGGCGGTCTAGAAATCTTATCACACCTAGGAATAGCCAACATACTTAAGTCACAATTCGACCATGCATGCAGTATTGTCGTCACATCGTGGCTTGTGCAAAAACAACTAGATTATCACCTTCAGATAAAATAAAAAAATAGGCTCTAATCTAATAAATTTCAAATAATCGAACAAGCTGCAACCCTTGTCCCATCGCCGAAATATTGCATCCCTGTGCTTGTTTAACAAGTACTTTAATGGAATGTGCTCTGTTGTAATTTTTGTCCTGGTATTCCCTCGACGTAAATACCCTCGACCGACCTGTCAATCATAAAGATCCCACCCTTTCACTGTTGAGGTTCCCAGATGTGGAAGGCTTCTTCTTTCGAGCTCCTAGCCTTTAGAATTCCCTCCCTGCCCTTTGTTTCCATGACTGTACACAGATGACGAAGTAAATATGCAATGTGAACAAACATCTCGCTGCACAACTCACCACTTACGATACCCCTGTAAGTATGCCACCTAATTATACAGTAGCCCCTTACATCGTAGTGGACATTGCCTTTTTTGGATGAAGTAAAAAAAATAACAAAAACAACCATAACATTACTTTCAACAAAACACAAAGTTAGGGAATATTTCACTATAGGTTATATATATATATATATATATATATATATATTATTGTTATAATTAATGTTATTTGATATGCAAATTATCATACCATACGGTAGTCTTAAGGGTAATATATTATTATTATTATTATTATTATTATTATTATTATTATTTATTTATTTATTTATTTATTTATTTATTTATTTATTTATTTATTTATTTATTAGTGAAATTTTAAGCTGAATTATTTCGACACTTGATTATTGGAGAAATGGTAGTTTTATAAGTACCATCTGAGAGCCATGACTATTATAACTGTCCGGTTTTTAAATCTCCGAAACAGTTACATGGTAAACAGCTGATGATCTTCGTGTTAATATTAGACGCTTAAGGTCTCCTGTTTTTGTTTCACTCTTAGATACTTAACCTCCCCCCTATCATTTTTTTTTATTTACTTTTTTTTTATTTGTTAATTTTCCAACCAATGTTAAGTCTGCAATATCTTGGATTTAGTTAGTTTCTCTGGGAATTTAAACTGCATTTTACTTTTCTTTTTTTTGTTTAAAATGACTCAAAGCTTCTTTAGACAATATATATATATATATATATATATACCCAGTATTCTGATGGGTGGTTTTCTATTTTACACGGTGCTAGGTCGAACTATCATCTCAATATTATTGTTATGAACAATTCTCGACTAAGCCTGTGTAGACAAAAGATTTGAAACATCAGTTAAAGATCTTTAATGAGTAAAATCACCAATAACATAAGAGATTTACCGTTTTCTTCTTTGTTTTATTTTCTCTCATATCTCATTCGATTTTCTTAGTTTTTAATTTATCATTATTATACGGTCATACGATAACGCCTTAAGGACATTTTTGCAATTTTCTTTTTTCCACCCGCCTGTTCATTGATTAAAATAATGTTTCCTCTGAAATTTATCCAACTATTTTGTTGTACTCGACATCTATTTGAACACGGATATATATATATATATATATATATATATATATATATATATATATATATATATATGTGTGTGTGTGTGTGTGTGCGTGTGTGTATATATATATGTATGTATATGTATACAAATAGATTTCGAGTACAACAAAATAGTTTAAAAGTAAAATAATTGGAATATATATATATATATATATATATATATATATATTCCAATTATCTAACTTTTAAACTATTATCATTTTAACCATTTCCCGTCTGTTACATTCTCGCACATTATACAAATGTAACTGCTTAATCTTTCACCAGCACACATTCTCCGAAGAATTTCCGGACAATTCTTCAGTTTTTTCTACTCTTGTTGTTGATTTCTCCTCCTATTCTCCGTTTTTCACACTTCGTACTATTCATTTCGTACATATGCCTTTAAAAGAATCGCCTTTCCATCCCAGTTCCGAACTTAGACAATGCGTACGTTGCGGTCCTAAAATAGCCAACCCCAGCATGAAATACACTCAAGTATTGAGAAAAAGCAATTTGCCTAATAATTAGGTTCGCTGCGCGCCCGCGACGGAGCATTCGTCGGCGGATGCGTGGTTCATACGTAGTTCATACGTAGTTCATCAAATTCGATGGACATTCGCTGTTCGACTCTTTTACGTTTAGCTTTAATTTATTCTTTCAATATTCGTGGCTGGAATTGCTTGTGTCTTCTACGATGAAAAATAAATAAGCTCATTTTTTTATTATGTTTTTAGTTTGCAACGAGGTATATTGTTTTCGTTATGACGTAACCATGAATTATCAGTAAGACGGCAGCTCAAACAGAAACCGTATTTCACTAATAACATTTTTGTTTTGGTGAGGTACATCACGTTTTTTCATGTTTCTGGCACCCTCGCCTATTATACTCACTGTTACAAATACAATTGCATTCATCGCTGATAACGGCTCTTGATTCAAGTACTCTCCTTGCCCTTCCAACTGATGTGTGAGTGGATCTCTCCCTTTTACGCTTTCATCTTCCCAGACCATTCACGCCCATTTTCTGTGGTAGCAACCGATGTTAATGGGCACCATTTTTGTTTCTTTGGTTGCGCGAGGAAAGGACTCTCAAATTAGGTGATTGTTTATGTCTACCCGGCAGTTTCTGTATTTTTACGTTCGCATAATTATGTCCGATATTTTTTCTAGTTGTGTTACAAGGTGCTGTTCTATTTCAAGTTACCCCCTGACATATTGGATTGGTTTCCACACCCAAAGATTTTTTTGCTGCGTATTTGCATTTTGAATACTTGTATTATCTAGTTCATGAAGAGTCTTGCACATTTACTGAGGTTATTGCACGAATTTTTATCCCATTTATTAAGTTTATACTATATAATTACAATTCATTATATATATATATATATATATATATATATATATATATATATATATATATATATATATATATATAAATGTGATATTTAGAAGGCAATACAATGCAGAGGTGTGACGGATAGACACAAGTTGGAGCAAATAAGACATATAATGGTGGAACAAATGAATTAGTTTCAACCTTAATACAATGTGTACATACACATATATATATATTTATTATTATTTTTTTGTTTGTTTTTTTCCCTTTCAAACACATATATCTGTCTATCTACACAATGTTACATTGTTATGTAATACCTGTATCAAGATGGTCTGGTGGAAATTCCGTATGATATAATTTTTTTTTTAATTTTCGGGAAATTTAAAATAGCATAACGTTTACGCAACCCCTACATATAATCCACCACGTAAGATATTTTAATTATTTAAACATAAGTTGAATTTACAGACAAAAATAGTAGATCATTAAACCTAAACATTGTGCATACATGTGTGTGTATTAGTATGTAGGAGCGTTCCATTCTATTCTCAGACTACTCGCAAAGCTAATACACTTAAGATTGCAGTTGGGCATCGCTGCTCAGAGTAGTTTTTTTAGTATTTTCATTTACACATCAAACATAATAATCCATAAGATCGAAGTACTTTTATATACGTGAGTGTGCATCTGTATGTATTTGGGTGTTTTGTATGAAATAATAATTTTTAATCGTTTAATATCTCATAATAATTTTCAGTTACAGTCTGAAAAGTACAGATGTACGACTAAAACAATTTTGTATACGTGTGTATGTCGGCTTTGTTTGTAGTAATACATGTAGATTACCTAAACTATTGGGTATTTATGAAACTATTTTCATTTATAGACCAAGAATAAGTGACACATACACCTAAGTGTTTGTGTCTATCGGTGTGTGTGTGTGTGTGTGTGTGTGTTTGTGTGTCTGCCACCACATTATTATATACATTGTATGTATGTGAGCGTGGCAGACCGTTTACGGTGTACTTATCTTAGTTTTCCCTATTTTCAAAAATATTATTAATAAGCTGACCATTTCTATATTAAACCGTAAATTCTCTGAAGAAGTCGGAGCATATAGGGAAAAGTATATATATATATATATATATATATATATATATATATCATTCTGTGAGTTTTTTTTTCGAAGAGTTTACTCGACTGAAATTTTACTGTGTTTATAGAAATATAAAAAAGTCCTAAATAACAAGTAGAGCTATTTATTTTGTATACGTTCTTTAATTATACAAACATATTGGTTACATATTTCATTGTGAAAGATATATAGATAATTGAAAATGAATAAAAAAGCTATATTGAAGAAGAATATCACTTTTATTGTCTTTCTTTACTAATTAACTTTTATTTTATCTTTTTTTCATCGCTCTGGCATTCACCGCATTAGATATGAAATATCTACAATTTATTTACTAGCAAATTTAGAACAATGCAATGTCATCTGGAAGTTTGATTTGATCTGAAGCCAACATTGTTTAAGAGTCGATTCTGTGGTGGCGAGAGGGACGCGCAACAAAATAAAAGACACGGAAAAAAAATAATACTACGTATTTTTAATACGCGTTCAAACATATGCGTGAGTTATCAACATAATTGGAATTACACTTTTGACCGTCAAACAATGAACATTCTATTGGAAAGTGTGACGAATCATGCGATGGATAGACGGGATTGTGCGTATCTAAATAAAGCTATGTTCTTTCAATCTGAGCGTTCAGCGAGAAAATCCTATGTCAAACTGAAGTGTGGGTGCCCTACCGATGGACAAAGAACATGTGAGAGGTAATTTCATTACTGTCGACATATATGTCGCCTTAGTTACCTTAATTTGTCGCGATCGAGATGATAAATACCGTCAAAATGGATGTTACCAATATAGTTGTTTTCGCAGACATGGTCCCAATCAATATCATATTAACCGCCATTTAAGTGTCTTTTATGAAATCACAAACATATTGCGATCATAAAGACTATAATAAGATTATACCCCCCCCCCCCTCTTGGATAAACAATATCGGCACATAAGTTCGAGATGGTTGCAGCCATGAACAGTTTTTCAACTAATTTCACGTCTGGTGTTAAAACGTGTTGTATGACGTGTGTCAACATTGATTTTGTCACAGTCAATAATTGTCATTGCAAATATTGTTAATGTTTAATTATGAATGTGAGATAAAGAGTTTTAAAATCACGCGTTAGAATCATATTAGTCACATCATGTTTTGAATTAATAACGTTTTCTATATGAACGTGTAAAAAATTAAAATTGTATTTTTTATAATAAAACAATACCTTAATCTATTAAAGTTTTATTACAACCTTGCTCTATTCATATGGCATTGCTCGGGGGTCTTTTGAATTTAAATTTTGTTTCGCTTAATCCTTACGTTTTATCATTTATTTATTTTAAAAAGCTAGGTGTTATCGTTCAGGACCCTAAAAGAAATGGAACATACACTTTGATTCTAACTCCTGTTTATAGTTGACACCCCCCCCCCTTTAAAAATAGAAAGAGCAACTTCCTTTCCGAATCTAACCCTTGTTGCTGGCTAATAACGCTAAAAGAAGTAAATACCATTATTCAATTTATTCAGTGTGGCTAGACTGCTACTCGCCTCAATCCATGATCAAACCTAAAACTATCTAGTTTATGGTCGGCGATTCTAACAGCTATAGGGGGAGGAGGGGCGTCAGAACGATGACATTGCTCAACCCGAAAAGAAGGGGCTTGTATAATCATCTAACTCTGTATCACAGCGTTTCAGTACAGCTGGACTAACACACACACACACACACACACACACACACACACACACACACATATATATATATATATATATATATATATATATATATATTAACATAGTTCACCCCAAACAAGGCAGGTCGCCACTGTAGACGTAAGGGGCTACTGAGAAAAAGGTTGAGAGATTTTTTAAGGGGGGGTCAATCTAAATTTGGAGCTGTGCAACGAGATGTCTGTTTCCATTAGTTTTTAATTTCTGCATATCAGTACCGTCAGAAAACAGGGAGCAGGGAGGGAGTTCCAAAGTCAGCAGCACAAGGAAAGTAGCTTTTTGAGTAGAAGGCTCTTCGTCATTTGGGGACCTCCACAGTGAATGGATGGGATTTGGCAGATTGTCGGGTTGGTCTAGTGAATTATCGTCGTGGGGGGCACCAGCGCAGCAAGTTCATCAGAGCACAATCCATCAGTGCGGCTTGACCAGCTCGTGCCTCAAGCCGGGATCAACACTCAACCGTCGAACTGACAGTTGGCGTCTCTACACGCACTATCACGTTACACTGGCGGAACGTAAGTGAAATTTCAAAGCAAACATTGTCAAGTACCGAGAGCCCGAATTGGTTTTACCCAATAATATAACTCAGTGTTTTTAATATTTCTGTAAAGAAATAAAAGTAAGAAATTCGTTATCTTTGTTAATCTAAAAGAATTCGGAAGCATTTAAAGTGTAAAATAGAAAGTAATTTCTTGTTTTAAAATGATAAAAAGAAAAGCAATTATTTGTTTTGAAGGACGAACTTGTTCTTAGTCATTATTCAAGATGGCTACAAGAAAAGAAGCTTGTTAGTGCTGCATGTGTTGCATTTCGGCGTTAAACAATCCTGAAAAGATTTTGTGTTACACACACACACACAGGCACACACGCACACACACATATATAAATATATATATAAAATAAAATATTAAACTAAAACTCTACTTTTAGTAGATAGAACCTATAGTGAAATGGTTTAAGCTCAATATACGAGATAGAGCAATTATGAAGATAGATGAAAGAAGAGGAATAAACATGTACGAATGACAAATTTATTTCAACTTCGATTGTTCAATGCAAGGTGTCGAAGTTGAAATAAATTTGTCATTCGTACATGTTTATCCCTCCTCTTTCATCTATCTCTCTCCCCTCTCTCTCTCTCTCTCTCTCTCTCTCTCTCTCTCTATATATATATATATATATATATATATATATATATATATATGAATATATGTTAAGCCAACCTTGTTAAATATAAGAGAATTCGTCAGTGTAATTATATATTTCTTTTATTATTTCAATTTTTTAATGGTCGATTTTGTATTCAATTAAAAAAAAAAAATTAAAAATACTGGAAGCCATCTACATAAACACACAACAACTTACAATTAATAAGATCACGTATGAAACCAGCGCCAACATTTTAAAATGCATAACGTAATGCGATTCAATCTTGTGATTCCACTCCGGCGTCGTTGAATTTAAATTGTTAACGTCTTTCCTGGAACAATGCGTAAACTTCTTTGACGTGCGTGTCTTTTAAAAAAATATCTTCTTTTTTCAGCTTTGTTGTAAAATTCCTTTCACACCTGAGGATTATTTGACAAAAAATTAAAAACGTTCGTGATACCTATGGGGCATTTATCAGTTTTGTTGATTTTAATACAAAAAACATTAGAAAAATTAAAAAAATGAAAAAGGTATAATTAAACAGACGCATTGTTTTTATTTTTAACAATGTTTGCATAAATGAGAAAATGCTGCCTAAATACCCACACTCCATATATATATATATATATATATATATATAAATTAATGCGCACAGGTATGCATTTTGAGAGAATTTATTAAGTATCGGAAAGAACGAACAATTAAAATACACCCGTTAGAAGAGAGAGAGAGAGAGAGAGAGAGAGGGGAGGGGGAGAGAGAGGAAGAGGGGGAATAAAGCATCGAACGAGACAAAATGGAAAAGCCTACCACTCGCTATACTTTATGACATCATCGGTTGCCATGGCGATGACTGTTGACGTCATCGCCAGTAGATCACGTGCTATAAGTGAGACCCGGCAAAGGTGATGCACCAGCTGCTATTATCGAAGACTTCCGTGTTCGCTTTATTCGTGAGGAATATCGATTTATCACTCATCCTCTCCAAAAGAATAAGAATATGAGAACATCTTTGTTGATTTCCTGCTTATTTTATTTATTTTCAAAGAAAATTTCTGGTCAAACTTTTTTTGTGTAGATCGATACTAAACCTCTATTAATGTCTTTTAATTCATGTATATATCTTTGTTTGTTTTTCTTTTCTTTAGACCTTTCATTTTGATAATGAATATATATATATATATATATATATATATATATATATATATATATATATATATATATATATATACAGTGTGTGTCAGGTTATATTGAAATGAAATCAATAAAGTGCCTGATCTCAAGGGAGTGAGAGCTAATATAATTTATTTAAAAACTATATGTACTGAAATATTTATCATATAATTTTAAAATAAATTATATATATTGAGTTGTAAAATACTCGGAATCCGAGGTTTCGAATCGCATGACCAGTAGCGAATACTCATATCGCTATGCTGATGAGTCCCGATTATAAAGGACGAAACGTAGACGTCCATAGATAATAAACAAAACAAATATCATATATATATATATATATATATATATATATATATATATATATATATATATATATATATATAAGTTAATGTATATATATAAGTTAAATGTCCCGAACCCCAACAGGGTTCTAGATAATTAGGAAAAATAAAAAATAAAAGCGTAATATTCATTAATGTTTGTATTAAAAAAGACTAGAACAATATCAGTACCGTCGACTTCAAATCCTAACAAAGATGGCCTATACATCACCTCTTTACCGAACTCTCTTC
>OY744527.1:65875088-65882588 GCA_963556195.1 Sepiola atlantica
TCCCTCTTCTGCCATTGATGAGGGATCTGCCCGTCAATTTTAGGCCACCATTTTGGAAGATCGACGCATTACTAATCGTCAAATAATCCAAGAGGTCAAGATTATTACAGGGTCTGTGGAAACTTATATTTATGACCATTTGCATATGCATAATGTTTCTGCAAGATGGATTCCCAGATTGCTCACACCTTTCCAGAAGCAAGAACGCGTCAAGGGCTCGAGGATGAATTTGGAGATGTGCCAAAGAGGAGGAGTCAAAGTTTTTCAAAAGACTGATTACACAGGATGAAACTTCGGTCAATCACAATGATGCAGAGAACAAAACCCAGTTAATGCAGTGGAAACACTTGAACTCACCACTTCCCAAAAAGGCAAGGGTGTAGCCTTCCACTGGCAAGGTCATGCTCACAGTCTTCTGGGTCCAGGACGGAGTAGTGATGATAGATTTCAGGGCAAAAAGTACCACAATTACAGGAGCCTATTACGCTTCACCTTTGATGAAATTAAGAGGAGCTATCAAAATCAAGAGGCGGGGCAAGATCAGCAAAGTCATCCTCCTCTTGCTTGACAACGCTCCGGTCCACAACTCGCATGTCGCCAGATCAGAAGCACTGGCGGGTGGCTATGAAATCTCTCCAATCTCCCTTACTCTCCTGACCTTGCACCCTTTGTCTGTCATTGCTTCCCAGCCATGAAGTTGTTTTTGAAAGAAAAGCGTTTCCCATAGATGATGCAGCATTGATTTCTGATGTTACGACGTTGTTGGAGGACCAATCTGGAGTGTGCAAACGGTGTCCAGAGCTGCATAAAACGATGAGAGAAATGCATAACTCTGGGTGGTTCTTATGTAGAGAAAAACTAATAACTGTGCAAAGTTTTATTAATCTACTGGTATGGGAAATGGGTCAGGGGCATAACTTATTTAACGCCCCTGGTATATATATATATATATATATATATATATATATATATATATATATATATATATATATATATATATATATATATATATATATATATATATATATAAGATTTGGAGCGTTACAAACAAAAATACTATCATTTACAGACCGCTGTCTGCCTGAAGAATAACACTACAGTAAAATATGAGTGGAATACATTCAAAAAAAACATTTCAGACATGAAGTGGTTTCGTAAAGGAAAGAATTGATAAAGGCAAACCACGCGTGATAAGTCATTAAATATGCACGGGAGATAAAGCCAACAAAATGAATCTATCGTGCATAATTTAAGAATTTGCATTTCGACCTGAACACTTTATTACAACAGTTGGTTCAATTATGCAAATTTTGAATTCGTTAAACAAAGAGCCCAGCTTCGATGGAGAAAGAACAGGCAAACTAAATCGAAATTCATGTCGACGTGATTCATGGTTTTCTTCTACATTTGTATTTTATTGTCTATCACCATTTTGTATGTATTTAATGACTGACTAGAGTTGAAACCGTGTTTAGTGTCAGATCACAGACGTTTCAGCAACATTAGGGTAAGGATAAGGGTAATGAGATTGTCATTTTAAAGAGAGCAGTTCTATGAATAGAACGAGAACGATATTTGATTAATTCAGACGACGACTTAACAGATTTTTTTAAAAAATATCGGACTTAAAAACGACCATGTTGTAGTCTGTAGTAGCAGTCACTCGATAACGTGTTCCACAGGTAGAAATACTTTGAAAGAAACTCTGTTCAAAGAATTTCGGTTTTATTTTAAGTACACAGAGTCAAAAAAGAGAGTTATTAGAAATGTTGTATCTTTGAAAGTTGTACTGGAGTAACCAGAGATTAAAGCTTTGTACATCACATGTCAGGTAAATACCAGTAGACTAGACAAAGAATAAGATCACCTCCCACTGTGTTGAGGCCGACAAGAGTAGAGTAGACAAAGAATAAGATCACCTCCCACTGTGTTGAGGCCGACAAGAGTAGAGTAGACAAAGAATAAGATCACCTCCCACTGTGTTGAGGCCGACAAAAGTAGAGTAGACAAAAAATAAGATCACCTCCCACTGTGTTGAGGCCGACAAGAGTAGAGTAGACAAAGAATAAGATCACCTCCCATTGTATTGAGGCCGACAAAAGTAGAGTAGACAAAAAATAAGATCACCTCCCACTGTGTTGAGGCCGACAAGAGTAGAGTAGACAAAAAATAAGATCACCTCCCACTGTGTTGAGGCCGACAAGAGTAGAGTAGACAAAGAATAAGATCACCTCCCACTGTGTTGAGGCCGACAAGAGTAGAGTAGACAAAGAATAAGATCACCTCCCACTGTGTTGAGGCCGACAAGAGTAGAGTAGACAAAGAATAAGATCACCTCCCATTGTATTGAGGCCGACAAAAGTAGAGTAGACAAAAAATAAGATCACCTCCCAGTGTGTTGAGACCGACAAGAGTAGAGTAGACAAAGAATAAGATCACCTCCCACTGTGTTGAGACCGACAAGAGTAGAGTAGACAAAGAATAAGATCACCTCCCACTGTGTTGAGGCCGACAAGAGTAGAGTAGACAAAGAATAAGATCACCTCCCACTGTGTTGAGGCCGACAAGAGTAGAGTAGACAAAGAATAAGATCACCTCCCACTGTGTTGAGACCGACAAGAGTAGAGTAGACAAAGAATAAGATCACCTCCCACTGTGTTGAGGCCGACAAGAGTAGAGTAGACAAAGAATAAGATCACCTCCCACTGTGTTGAGGCCGATAGGAGTAGAGTAGACAAAGAATAAGATCACCTCCCACTGTGTTGAGACCGACAAGATTAGAGTAGACAAAGAATAAGATCACCTCCCACTGTGTTGAGGCCGACAAGAGTAGAGTAGACAAAGAATAAGATCACCTCCCACTGTGTTGAGGCCGACAAGAGTAGAGTAGACAAAGAATAAGATCACCTCCCACTGTGTTGAGGCCGACAAGAGTAGAGTAGACAAAGAATAAGATCACCTCCCACTGTGTTGAGACCGACAAGAGTAGAGTAGACAAAGAATAAGATCACCTCCCACTGTGTTGAGGCCGACAAGAGTAGAGTAGACAAAGAATAAGATCACCTCCCAGTGTGTTGAGACCGACAAGAGTAGAGTAGACAAAGAATAAGATCACCTCCCACTGTGTTGAGACCGACAAGAGTAGAGTAGACAAAGAATAAGATCACCTCCCACTGTGTTGAGGCCGACAAGAGTAGAGTAGACAAAGAATAAGATCACCTCCCACTGTGTTGAGGCCGATAGGAGTAGAGTAGACAAAGAATAAGATCACCTCCCACTGTGTTGAGACCGACAAGATTAGAGTAGACAAAGAATAAGATCACCTCCCACTGTGTTGAGGCCGACAAGAGTAGAGTAGACAAAGAATAAGATCACCTCCCACTGTGTTGAGACCGACAAGAGTAGAGTAGACAAAGAATAAGATCACCTCCCACTGTGTTGAGGCCGACAAGAGTAGAGTAGACAAAGAATAAGATCACCTCCCACTGTGTTGAGACCGAGAAGAGTAGAGTAGACAAAGAATAAGATCACCTCCCACTGTGTTGAGGCCGAGAAGAGTAGAGTAGACAAAGAATAAGATCACCTCCCACTGTGTTGAGGCCGAGAAGAGTAGATTAGACAAAGAATAAGATCACCTCCCACTGTGTTGAGACCGACAAGAGTAGAGTAGACAAAGAATAAGATCACCTCCCACTGTGTTTAGGCCGAGAAGAGTAGAGTAGACAAAGAATAAGATCACCTCCCACTGTGTTGAGGCCGACAAGAGTAGAGTAGACAAATAATAAGATCACCTCCCACTGTGTTGAGGCCGAGAAGAGTAGAGTAGACAAAGAATAAGATCACCTCCCACTGTGTTGAGACCGACAAGAGTAGAGTAGACAAAGAATAAGATCACCTCCCACTGTGTTGAGGCCGACAAGAGTAGAGTAGACAAAGAATAAGATCACCTCCCACTGTGTTGAGACCGACAAGAGTAGAGTAGACAAAGAATAAGATCACCTCCCAGTGTGTTTAGGCCGACAAGAGTAGAGTAGACAAAGAATAAGATCACCTCCCACTGTGTTGAGGCCGAGAAGAGTAGAGTAGACAAAGAATAAGATCACCTCCCACTGTGTTGAGACCGACAAGAGTAGAGTAGACAAAGAATAAGATCACCTCCCACTGTGTTGAGGCCGACAAGAGTAGAGTAGACAAAGAATAAGATCACCTCCCACTGTGTTGAGGCCGACAAGAGTAGAGTAGACAAAGAATAAGATCACCTCCCACTGTGTTGAGACCGACAAGAGTAGAGTAGACAAAGAATAAGATCACCTCCCACTGTGTTGAGGCCGACAAGAGTAGAGTAGACAAAGAATAAGATCACCTCCCACTGTGTTGAGGCCGATAGGAGTAGAGTAGACAAAGAATAAGATCACCTCCCACTGTGTTGAGACCGACAAGATTAGAGTAGACAAAGAATAAGATCACCTCCCACTGTGTTGAGGCCGACAAGAGTAGAGTAGACAAAGAATAAGATCACCTCCCACTGTGTTGAGGCCGACAAGAGTAGAGTAGACAAAGAATAAGATCACCTCCCACTGTGTTGAGGCCGACAAGAGTAGAGTAGACAAAGAATAAGATCACCTCCCACTGTGTTGAGACCGACAAGAGTAGAGTAGACAAAGAATAAGATCACCTCCCACTGTGTTGAGGCCGACAAGAGTAGAGTAGACAAAGAATAAGATCACCTCCCAGTGTGTTGAGACCGACAAGAGTAGAGTAGACAAAGAATAAGATCACCTCCCACTGTGTTGAGACCGACAAGAGTAGAGTAGACAAAGAATAAGATCACCTCCCACTGTGTTGAGGCCGACAAGAGTAGAGTAGACAAAGAATAAGATCACCTCCCACTGTGTTGAGGCCGATAGGAGTAGAGTAGACAAAGAATAAGATCACCTCCCACTGTGTTGAGACCGACAAGATTAGAGTAGACAAAGAATAAGATCACCTCCCACTGTGTTGAGGCCGACAAGAGTAGAGTAGACAAAGAATAAGATCACCTCCCACTGTGTTGAGACCGACAAGAGTAGAGTAGACAAAGAATAAGATCACCTCCCACTGTGTTGAGGCCGACAAGAGTAGAGTAGACAAAGAATAAGATCACCTCCCACTGTGTTGAGACCGAGAAGAGTAGAGTAGACAAAGAATAAGATCACCTCCCACTGTGTTGAGGCCGAGAAGAGTAGAGTAGACAAAGAATAAGATCACCTCCCACTGTGTTGAGGCCGAGAAGAGTAGATTAGACAAAGAATAAGATCACCTCCCACTGTGTTGAGACCGACAAGAGTAGAGTAGACAAAGAATAAGATCACCTCCCACTGTGTTTAGGCCGAGAAGAGTAGAGTAGACAAAGAATAAGATCACCTCCCACTGTGTTGAGGCCGACAAGAGTAGAGTAGACAAATAATAAGATCACCTCCCACTGTGTTGAGGCCGAGAAGAGTAGAGTAGACAAAGAATAAGATCACCTCCCACTGTGTTGAGACCGACAAGAGTAGAGTAGACAAAGAATAAGATCACCTCCCACTGTGTTGAGGCCGACAAGAGTAGAGTAGACAAAGAATAAGATCACCTCCCACTGTGTTGAGACCGACAAGAGTAGAGTAGACAAAGAATAAGATCACCTCCCAGTGTGTTTAGGCCGACAAGAGTAGAGTAGACAAAGAATAAGATCACCTCCCACTGTGTTGAGGCCGAGAAGAGTAGAGTAGACAAAGAATAAGATCACCTCCCACTGTGTTGAGACCGACAAGAGTAGAGTAGACAAAGAATAAGATCACCTCCCACTGTGTTGAGGCCGACAAGAGTAGAGTAGACAAATAATAAGATCACCTCCCACTGTGTTGAGGCCGACAAGAGTAGAGTAGACAAAGAATAAGATCACCTCCCACTGTGTTGAGACCGACAAGAGTAGAGTAGACAAAGAATAAGATCACCTCCCACTGTGTTGAGACCGACAAGAGTAGAGTAGACAAAGAATAAGATCACCTCCCACTGTGTTGAGACCGACAAGAGTAGAGTAGACAAAGAATAAGATCACCTCCCACTGTGTTGAGGCCGACAAGAGTAGAGTAGACAAAGAATAAGATCACCTCTCACTGTGTTGAGACCGACAAGAGTGCTGTGAACGCCACCTCCCCAGATATCGCAGCAGTACTCCATCTCATGTAATATATGACTTTATACGGGTAGAGGATTTACTCAGAAGTCAAGTACTTCATGGAGCGGTAGAATTATTCAGTAATTTTTTAATCGAATTTAGTGACAAATTTGATGCAGGCTGAGCCAGCTTTTGCCTCGCATGGACGGCGGCACCGGGGGGGGGGCTGAATCCCCCTCACTTTTTGACTTGGGCCCCCATACTTTACGGTTATCAATAATTAAGTTGATATGCATGTGTTTAACCGGGTCCCCCCCCACTTTTTAGGAGACCACCCAACTTTTATAACTGTCACGCCGGCCCTGATCCGTACGTAGAACAAAATCTCACCCCGGAAATTATGATGTTTCGTCGACTTCCTTTTGACCCTTAAGCTTTTACCGTAAGTTATCCGTTTAAACAACGACTCTCGCTTTGCCACAGTAGCCGGAGATGTGCGGATGGATGTTGCTCAACACTTTATCTAGTAGAAACTCCCCATTGCTCAGGACCACTTTCCGAAGGTTTTTCGCGTGTTACGAATCAGTAAGCAGCCAACAAAAATAAGTAAATATCGAAGTACAATATCTATTATTTGCGATTGTTTGGAGAAGATTCAGTATACACAATTTATACGACGACCATTCATATGGACACATCAAAGTGGTGGAGTAACACATCACCTCGACAGCGGGCGTCGAAAAGACCGGCTGAAATGCAAATAATACATTTTATGCTATAATTAGATTACAAGTCATTGAAGTTGCATTCCATTTGGGGACACAAAAGTGATTACTTATGAAAATTCGTTTTATATTCTTCAATGCACTCAGTTTATTTGTCTAATGCTTGAGTTGCCTTTAATGTATAAAACTCATTTTTCTTCATTTTTTTTTCTATTCAAATCCATCATCGACGTATGCATAGACATTGCAAACATTGCATTTTAGATAAATAAATAGAGATTTTCTCCGTATGTCCGTCCCCCCGTTCGTCTATCAACATTTTTTAAACGTAAGAAATACATCGCGGAATTTGTCTCACTTCGAAATATTAAAGATCTTTACTTCTTTTCGAAATAGAAAATATTGCATTAATAGTAAATAATGAATTCTCAACAAAAAAGCCATGACTAGAAATCGAAACCGAAACCTTGAGAATGAATTTCCCCGTCTGCCCTATTTGAAAATTCTAATAATAGAGCTTAAACCATCATCTGAACAAAATAATTATAACTTTGGCATTATTTCATCGATTTTTTATTTACGTCATGTTTCAAAACATGAATTCAAGCATAAGTTGTAATAACATATAAATAACTG
>OY744527.1:65890088-65925088 GCA_963556195.1 Sepiola atlantica
AGATATTATTATTTTCATCGTAAACTTCGTAAGAACAAGCGGTATCTACTGACATTGCCCTTGACCGTCGTCCTGATTTTCATCTTTAGCAATGCCGTTTGTTAAACACATTAGTTTTAAATACAATTTTGAAAGTTTGATTTTATCATTATGGTATGGATTTTATTATTATGGTATATATTTTATCATTATGCTATGAATTTTATTATTATGGTATAGATTGTATTATTATGGTATGGATTATATTATTATGGTATAGATGTTATTATTATAGTATATATTTTATTATTATAGTATATATTTTATTATTATGGTATCGATTGTATTATTATGGTATGGATTTAATTATTATGGTATGGATTTTCATATTATTATAGTATACATTTTATTAGTATTGTATGGATTATGTAATTAGATTCAAATTCTTTCAATCTTTTAATACATGTAGATTTGCTGCTGGTTTAAAAGATTTTCCATTCGCTAAGTAAAATACTTGCAATTTCATTTCAAATGGAAAATGGGTGTTTATTTTCTGTACTCTGATTTTTCTTATCCGTGAAGAGGCGTCGACGATACAGACCAGTATATTCCTGAGTGAATAAACTTTTAACGGCCCCTTTGACGATACATTGACTTTTAACGGTTTCGTTACGCAAACTCCATGCGCACTGTTTCCGTCTTTATTTTTCTTCCATATTTAGCGTTAGTGATTGTGTTACTGCAGGTCATCTATCTTTCATCTTCATATCAAACATTGACATCCTTCAATTGTGTGTGTATAAACACAATTACGTACTCCCATCCCCCCAAATTGTCTCTACGTAGTATGTTACCAAGAGAATGCTCTTTCATAGTTATGAAATAATACTAATATGTTAATTTTATTCATAAAGTTAATACTTATAGAATACTACAATTCTATCTATAGCTAATACAATTCGAATTAAAATATTTAGGTGAAATTAAGGTGTGGGAGCATCAGTTTCTTGTGGTATTCGATTCTTCCGGTCAACGCCCGTGCACGGGCTGGAATAGTTTTGGTGATAAACACACACATAGATTTTGTCTGATAGTTTAATTAATACAGACACAGTGCGTATATTTTTGACATGAGAATCGCGACCTTTCGAATCCATAGTTTTATTAAGGAGGATATGAAATGCCATTTATTAAATACATTTGTATCATGGCTATCCTTATTATAGGCTGAGAGATCTAATATTTGGAGTCTCTGACTGGAGCCAAATATTCAGTCAGAAGAGATCCTTTTAGCTGCTAACACTTAACTGTCATTGTTCCTTGAACATTTAATTCTGAAAATATTCTGATCATGGAGGCGAGTAAGTACAAATTCTCTAAAAAATCCTACATTGAAATGAAAATCAATAATTGAAGTAGCATTTGCCTTTGTTTATTACAAATGACCCTCTATTCATTTGTAAGAATTTCACAGTAATTGTCAAATTTATCAGTTAGCTCATTGTTGTTCTGATTATTTAGTATGCAAAACACAACTAATCTCACAAAGGAATTGTCATTTATTTTTGAAAATTCTCCTCAAGTAAAAAAAAAAATTACACGATCGCCTGGCCTGTTATATAGATGACCATGATTTGTCTATATTGATTGGGTCTTCGGCCCAACTCTTAACCTGTTTGGTTGAATCTAGCTAGAATCAATATAGAGTACCCATCATCAAACAAATGAAGCAATGTATCATATCAAAATCGAATTAAAAACGATGATAGGCAGCCGACATATTTATCAGTGGGATTTAACACTAACATTCTTCCTTTGAAGTCGACAACCAAATATAAACACTAGCCCAGTCAAATCACATCAATAGAAACTATATTTATGAAAATCACACTGTTCTTGTTATGGATGGCCAAAATAACATCCTTTTCATTTTTCACTCCTAAGTAATAATCAAGTCTAAAAATACATCCTACATGCATTTATTTATGAGAATTAGACTTGTATATTTACGCACGGCAAAAATGTCATATTATTTTCCACGTCTCTTCTAAAAACAAGCCGACTCTTATAAAACACCTATAATCATTTATTTATAAGAATCAGACTTATACAATTACAGCTGGCTAAAAAAATATCATTGTCGTCTCTATTTCATTTGAACACTAACCAAATCTAATATTAATCAACTAGCAAATAAAACAAGCGAATAATATGAAATATAGATCTCAATGAATTAAGTTAGGAGATGTGTCCGTAAAAATAATAGATGATACAGCAAGTGCCGAGAAAAAGCAGCGAATAGAAAAACCGTGCGAAAAAGAACGAGTGAACAAGACTAGTCTTAAGAGTGAGGTAGATGTCATTGTAAATGTGTGTTATTATTAAACTGCGACAGTGTTCAAGAAAGCTGAAGTAACGTACACTATTATAGGATATGACCAAGTCTCTATTCACTTGTCTCCCTACAAGACCAGATTTATACACAAGGTCACTTTATAATGTTTGGAATACCCAGCTTCCAAAAATGGGGCACTCTATATTGTGAAAAAATACAAATTGCCTCAGTCTAGAAGAATGTCTTTTTATTGACTCAGGACAGAACAAATTGTTCCATAACAATTGCACGTTTTAATTAGTAGTAATAGAATTTACTAACTAGTAGGTCTCACATGAGTGATTTCACACCGGTAAAAAGTGGTATTCCTTGAAAGCCGAATGACAACCAGTCTTCATGAATTATATTTTTTATACTGTTGTCTCAACCCTAGAATATTTATAATTTCATTTGTGTCTTGCATTGCTAGTGAAAATCAACTAATGAATGATTATTATTAATTTTTCATTTTCTGACGTATTTTGAAATGTTAAAATTTTAATCGTATAATTATTTGCTATATTTTACCCCTTATCCTTATAATAAATGAGGCTAAGGAACAGATGTTAAGTTCCGGTTTAGTAAAGTTACCTGGTCTAGGCTGCGGTCCTAATTTTCGCAACTATCTTGAATTCAGAAGAAAACACAAAGAAAAAAAGAAAAAAAAACATCTCTTAATATTATACTTTGAAATTAATAAAATACGAGAAAAATACGATCCTGCCGAGGATCGAACTCACGACATCTGCTTTTAGAATGAAGTATTACAAATTGTTTTAAAATATCAATCGATCATGTTATTTGTAAGTGTTTTAAATTATTTATTGAGTGTTAAATTAGTTCATGGACTGTCTAAAATTAGTTTATGCGTATTTTTCTATAGCTTAAAAGAATTTAATATATATATATATATATATATATATATATATATATAACCAATGGAATTAACCAAGTCAAAACGAATTCAGCCTATTCTCCCTAAACCACGTAATCCAAATTTTAATAATAACACGTAAGCACATTGTGGTTTTATTGTTTATATCAAACTGTGATTTACCTATAGCTAGTGTGGATTTTTGTATTCAACGAATCCACTGATAAGAAATAAATAGTGTAATAATTACAATATACACATATTTAATTGTTTATCTGAAAGCCTGAAAACATAGCGAAATTGCGAAAGTTATTTATAAAGGGCTTCAGCTGTTTCGGTGAGTAAAGGAAAATGTCACCATTGTATCAATGTTTCTAGTTAGCCTCAGACTTATAAGAAAGAAACACAAGTAAACCAAATTATATTCATGCAGATAACATCGCGAGAGAAAAATAAGAAAACAGTTTAGTCAGAATGAAGTACCAATGTGGCAGATACACTGCTATTTAGCTCTAATTTTTAAAGTTTGACTTATTTTATATATTAGATGCTTATATATTTGCATTATTTATGATTGGATTTCAAAATAATGCAGTACTTCCTATTTACCGTTTATATCTACACATGTGGATTAATCTCTTTGCCCTTCTGTATGTATAAATATCTCGTGCTGTATGTTTAAACCCTTTACCTTATCATTCTCTTCTTCTTCGTATGTAGGTGTCTTTGTGCGGAGGGGCAGCAAGGTGACTGCTGCTGTTGATGTTGTACGCCGAGAGTTAACATTTTTTTGTTTACATACTTACGAATGCTTACAATAGGTAAGTATTAGAATACACATTGTAATAGCTACACGTATTAATATATAACTGTCTATTATATAACTTTACCGAGTGACTTGATGACATACGACACTAATAAATCGTTAATAAGCAATAATTCGCTTTGGTGATCTGCAATGACATCACCGTATCATAGGTGACGACTCATTAATATCTGACTTTTCCACTGACACCTTATTCATTGATTTACGATTCCCACAGATCGTGGGTTAAGTAATCCTTGCTGGAATACTTACTTTGAGAACATTCATTTGCAACAAGATAAACTTCAGAGTTCCCCCAAGGTCCAGCAATACATTAGTAAGCTAGGTGACTGTTTGCAAGACTAATAGAGTAACGTAAATATATTCATACTTTAAAGATCGATTGTTTTTACAGGACAAAATCGAATCCGCATTCATTTATAAAATAGACGACTATAGTAATGGATGAGAAACACATGGCCTATTAATTTATACACGTTTTGGGGGGACTAGAATATGTTTAGATAAGATATGTTATTTGGCTTGAGAATGACCTGATCAAACCTACGATCGATGCACGCTTGGATTTGAGTAGCCATTCATGTATATCAATAATAAGCAATAATATTAACAAAGCTTTAACACTTTACTACAGTTTCACCGTATTATCCCATCATCAGAAATGGAGCATTGATTGTGTTTTGGTAGCTCATCCGATAGGATATCGAGCGCTTTGTTTGTGGAAGACTTGTTTTCTTAGTTCGGTTTTGCCCGATTTTGCAGATCTGTCTTCTCCCTTGCTTATATATATATATATATATATATATATATATATATATATATATATATATATATGTGTGTGTGTGGGGGGGGGTAAATATATGTTTTAGCATATACTTTCAATACTTTTTGGATACCAACCTCTTCCAATTTAAGCTCGATATTATTAACTTATAACAAAAGTGCATATATATAAGTACGCAAGGTTTATTTACATTGCAAAAGTCAATATTTTTTTCTTACGAAAACCTTTTCTAAACAGATACTATTGATGCAATTAATTTACGAACCCGTTTCGCTAAAAGTAGACCAACCTACATTAGAATGTGTATTTATATATATATATATATATATATATATATATATATATATGATTATTTTATTTACACAGACATGTACAAAATCTGCGACACTGGCATGTCGATGTTATCGATCAACAGCTATTACAAACTGAGATCTAATCAGGCAGAGTTAGCATTCGATCTCTGCAAGATTTTGTACATGTCTGTGTAAATAAAAATAATCATATATAAAAGCTATATTTGATATTGAGCACTTTTTATAAACGCGGTTGAAATTCTTTGGATTACTACCCTGCGGATTTTTTACCTGGATTATTATTATTATCTTTTATATATATATATATATATATATATATATATATATATATATATATATATATATATATTTGAGACAGTAAAATGTGGACCTTGGGTTTACTTTCGGCCGCCTCGTAGCTCTCGCTTCTCTTATTTTGTCCTTTAGTCCTCACATTTTATGAGCGATATTTTGACAAAGGGTGAAGAATGGCTCTACGAGACGCGTGGTCACGTGTAAAACATGTTATATTCTTCAAGTGTAACTATTGTCTCTATAAATTATTTACTTCATTAATTCCACATCACTTAATTTGTGCCGGGGCAACTAATAAAATATA
The DNA here is from genome assembly GCA_963556195.1 of Sepiola atlantica. Taxonomy (NCBI): domain Eukaryota; kingdom Metazoa; phylum Mollusca; class Cephalopoda; order Sepiida; family Sepiolidae; genus Sepiola; species Sepiola atlantica. Next base: position 65,895,838 of record OY744527.1, read on the forward strand.
CAAATGATTTTATAAATTACAGCCTGAAATGACACATGTCGAAATTTTAGCCTAATCGAATTATTAGTTTACATTTTACTATTATGTAAGTGGAGCTACAGTTGCAAGTGTTCAAAGCAATCAGAAAATCTGAATTTCGTGTGTTCATAAAGTATTGCTTTCAGATTAAATAATATTCAAGCAAATGGCTTGATACGTGTTATTTGACCTCAACCTTACAAGAGACAACGGTTAAGAGGAAATGCTAATTGTAAACGCGGTCGATCAGAGACAGGTGATGCTGAACGCTCAAGTTGTTAAATTCTGCAATTGTCCTGGAAAAAACCATAATAACAGTTCAATAACTCGTTTTTGCCGATCGTAAATTGAACTGCTGTAAGATAGCAGACAAGCTGAAGATATCAGAAGACGGTGTATTACTATTTTACATCAATATTTGGCAATGTAAAAGCTGTGTTCAAAATGGATTCCGTGTTTGCTTACAGTCGATCAAAAAGAAGAGGTTATCGATGATTCAGAACATTGTCTGTGACCGTTTCAACGCAACCAAACGTTTTGAGATCAATATGTGACACATGCATGAAACATAGATCTACTACTTAATTCTGGAGTGAACTCAGATTTCATCTGCGTGAAGAGCAATAGGTGAAACCTTCCAAAGCCACCAAAGGCGCAAACATCAGCAAACAAGGTTTTGGCATCCGTACTTTGAAATACGCAAGGTATTGTTTCTATCAATTACCTTGAGAAAAAGATCCATCAATAGATACTATTATATATCATTATTGGTGCGTTTGAAGGAATAACTCACCAAGGAAATTGCCGTAAACTAAGAAGAAATTAGTGTGTTTACAACAAGACAAAGGCACAGTGCCATATGTCGATCGCAACGATAGCAAAACTACTTGACTTGCACTTCGAATTACTTTTGCTCACATTCTATTTTTCAGATATTTCTCCCAGCGACTACTATTTGTTTGCAAACCTCAAGATAATGCTCCGGGGAAAGAAATACTGGTCCAATAAAAGAGCAATTTCAGGAACTGAAGCGTATTTTGAGGCCAACTACAAATCGTTCTAAATTTGTATTGACTCATTAAAGAAACGTTCCGATCAGTGTATCACCTCAGAATGAGACTATGTTGCTGAATAAAGTTTTTTTTTGCGTAACAGTTGTTTGTTTTATTAGTTACATCAGCGACGTATTAAGTAATGTGTTTTTTTAACTTCATACTAACAATTTAAATTATCACTTTAAATAAGATTCAATAGTGTAAGATGAGTGGTTAAAGCCAGTGCTGCGTTTGCTGAGTTTGAAAATTGAATAAACATTCAGATTCATAAGATGAACACGAACGGAACGAAAACTGGGATCGACAGAAAATAATGGCGAGTATTGAGTAATGAAGCCAACGCAAACATGCAACCCACATGTGTAGAACACGTTGTTACTCGCTCTCGAAACAATGTGTTTATTTGCAAACTGGTCGTGTTGCGACTGTTATCACGGCCAGGTAATAACCTTCCGTTATAGCGAGGGTTTTGGCAAAGATGTTTTGGCTACCCTCGTGATGTTATTGTACGCGTTGTAAAGTGACGTGGAGGGGGTTCCTTTGATAACATTAAAACGTGGCTTTTCTACACCTCAAACGTATAAGGCATCTTATGGGGTCCAACAGAGAGGCGTGTGTGTTTACTGATTACAAACAATGTCAAAACAAAATTCGTCAGTTCTTTCGGAATGTGGGCAAAATAGCTGAATTACGTCGTAAACCTCGTTGTCAGAAAAGGAACATAATTTTGTAAACATTAAATTCAGAATAATATATTTTAGCTGATTATTCTAAATATATATTTGGCTTTTCTGAGTAAGTACGCCAAGTTTTATTTTGCTAATTTCGGCCACACTCGATTGTGGAAGTGATTAAAAAATTGACAAAATAAAACGTTAGGTTTAGTATGATAATTTTTTAAAAAATGAAGAAAGTAAAACGGGAGTTGTATAGAAAAGAAAAATACACGAATAAGTAACAGTAAAAGAAAAAGAAGTTGAAGTAGAAGTGGAAGAAAAAGAAGTAAACATTGAACAATAGAAAGAAGTAGAAGTAGAAAAATAAGTAGAAGAAAAGAATTAGAAAAAAGTAGTAGAAGAAAAGAGTAAGAGGTAGAATAAAAAATAGAAAAATGTAGAATAAAAGAAGCAGTAGAAAAAATAGAAAAAATGTACAAAATAAGTAGAAGGAAATACTAGCAGAAAAAAGTAAGAGAGGAAAAACAGTAGAAAATAAGAAGTAGAAGAAAGAAATAGAAAAAAGAAGTAGAAGAATAAAGTAGAAGAAAAGTAGAAAACATTATTAGAAATATTAGAGAGAAAAAAAGTAGAAAAAAGTAGAAAACGGATGTAGAAGAAAAAAGTAGAAAAAGATGTAGAAGAAAAAAGTAGAAAAAAGATGGAGAAAAACAGTATGAGAAATAAGAAAAAAAAGTACGAAAAGGTAGAAAAATAAATTAGAAGTAAAATAGTAGGAAAAGGTAGAAGAGAAAAACCAGGAAAAAAGTAGAAAAAGATGTAGAAAAACAGTATGAGAAAAAAGAAAAAAAAGTACGAAAAGGTAGAAAAATAAAGTAGAAGTAAAATAGTAGGAAAAGGTAGAAGAGAAAAACCAGGAAAAAAGTAGAAAAAGATGTAGAAAAACAGTATGAGAAAAAAGAAAAAAAAGTGCGAAAAAGTAGAAGTAAAAAAGTAGGAAAAGGTAGAAGAGAAAAACCAGAAAAAAAGTAGAAAAAAGTAAAAGAAAAGTAACAGAAGTAGAAAACAAATAAAAGAAGTAGAAAAAACAAAAGAAGTTCCAGTAGAAGAAAAAAGGTAGAAACAAATCAGTAGACAACGTAGAACAAAAAGAGAAGAGTAAGTAGAAAAACGTTAAAAAAAAGTCGTAGAATAGGAATATAAGAAAAAAGTAGATAATGCAGTAGAAAAAGAATTAGAAGACAAGAAGTTGAAGGTGTAGAAGAAAAAAGTAATAAGTAAAAAGAAAAGAATTAGAAGTAAAGGAATAGGAAGTAGAAGAAGTAAAATAAATTGAAGAAAAATAAGAAGTAGAAGAAAAAGAAGAATAAGAAATAAAAAGAAAAAAAACATTAAGAAAGATATCATAAAAAGGAAGAGGTCAAGTCGGGGTCAACACAGTTATCCTATTTAAGAATAGTTGTGTTCGATTACGTCATTAGGGAAAACTGTTCTCATCTTATATACAACTTAAATGATTTTCCTAAGAATCACCGAATCAAGCGACGTTGCACCTGGTTATACTTAGATCGATTACATTTAGGAATACCAACTGTTGCAAATACCCACTCCATCCCGTTGTATAGAAAGCTATCAGTCGTACAGGCGAGTATAAGCGGCTACAGACTAGTGTCCTGTCACAGGGATGGTTCAGGCCATCAGCTCAGATTTACGCTATGAGGCGGGGAACAAGTAACGCACCTTAGAGCCTTAAAGGTTGGGAAAATGTACTATTACCCTTTCTTACTCATTTAAATCAATATTTCATATTGATATATACGCCGATTTTTTTTGTAGTTTAGGATGATTGGAATGTGATATTGTTCACATCATATTAGGAATGTATTGTTTATTTGGGCATCCGTAAATTTGATTCCCATTAATAAATGCGTATGCCTACCGTAGCAGACTCATAGACATACGCATATAGACTCCACAAATCCTTACTGATAATCACTTATCAAATAATGCATGTGTTGGGATGCTTTATGCCTCGACGCAGTCTCAATTATCAATTTGCGCAGGCCAACTGTTGTACCGGGGAATGTCACTGGAGACGTCGAGATTAAGAATACACATACATATTTGTGTCTTGCGGATTGATTGATTTTTACTCTAATACCAGTATGAACTTCTGGACCTGTTAGCTCTCGTTCACTTCATTCTCCTCGTGTATTTGCCGACATTGCAGTACGGGTAAAAGTTGAGCCTCGATAAATAGAGTGACACTTATAGGGTGTCTTATTAGCGCTGATGTCGTGTAATATTATCACCATCGTTTCGGCAACCATATACACGTCCTGCGTTTTTCTTAGTGCTGTCCCCTCTTCACTTACTACGTCATCTGATTCAAATCATTTGGAAGGATACACTGTTGGTATAGAATCATAGTAATTTAACACCACATATCACTTTCTGAATATGAGTGAAAGTAGCATACAGGCGGTTTGACGAGGTACTTATGAAATACAGATTCACATACCAATAATGTTGTTTTACTTCAGACCTGAAATTGAACACTTACATCAAATCTGTTGCTAGAACAAATGGTTAGATCATTCTATCGCCCCTATAATATACCTGGCTCTTGAAGCAATCCTCTACCTGTATAAAAGTCAGATACAGGTTAAAATATAGAACTGCTTCCACAGGTAGGGATGTGCCGCTCAAATCACCCTTTACTGTCTTCACAGAGTACAATGCTAATAAGGTGGTATGGTCTTATGTCAGACTTAGTTTAAAATGCAAAATAATGAGATACTAATAATCTTTAAAGTGCACCTGGCGACCGGAGATTGGTTGAGTGATGGAGGTAAATAAGAAGCGACCTCACTTTTAAAAGAGAATTATCACGTGATGCAAAGAATGAGAAAGTTTGAATGATTTATAAATCAGTTAACACCTGTTCTCTTTGGAAAAGATCAACACACGTTTTATCCCTCTCCTTTTACGCACAACACGATTCTCGCAGTTTCGGAGTAGTATGTTTTAATAATGAGTTCTGTTATTTGTTTTCAGACCTTAACAGCAAAGGGCGATACACAACACTCACATCAATAGCATTGTGATTTTAGAGAAAGACGAGACTAACTTTAAATGTTATGGATTAAACTGAATAAATATTCAGTGCACTACACAGCATATGAAAAGGATCATCATTCCACATTTGTTTTTCTATCAAATACTTTTGGAGCCTATAAAAGTGTTTCAAATCATTTCGTACATAATATGAGTACATACACGCGTCATTACCAGTGATCGCTCACTAGTAAAAAAGATCAACAAGTTTCTCCAGATTCCTAGTACTCTCCACTACTTTCGATCACCAGTGCAAATTTATTTGTGTTCATGCACCAGCCGTTCACTATTGAGTTTGTACTGATAACGGTCGAGGTCTTTATTTGGAATTAGAATTTGAATAACAATAAACCTCACAGAATTCCATTACATTCTAGTGAACACCTGCTTGGTGCTGTAGTTCACTGTCTTATTGTACACTCAAACTCTTCACAGCGATATTCTATAGTGTATTTACTTTCTTAGAGTAAGGTCACAGATTGTGGCATTTTTCTCATATATCTACTCAAGCAGTGTCTGTTCCGATGGATACTGCACCTCATAGACTGGTATTGTCTTGCCTTCAGGGCTTGATTTACGCCGGTCTATAGGTCTGTCCTGTGCAGTTCCAGGAGGTCAACCTTCCCAGGCTTTGCCTCCCCTCTTTGGGGAGGAGTAAGTTTATTGCTTACTGCCTGAGGCGCCCCTACTGGGGAATGCCGACGGGGCTGCCCAAGCAATTTTTAATGGCCAGAGTTCTCACCTCTCGGGCGCTGGCTTTTCAAACCCCACTTTCCCGACCCGACCGTGGGTCACATCTTACTTGTGGGAGTAACATAAAAACTGGCGTTGTACCTAACTCCTGGAGAGCAGTAAATAAATACTCAAGCAGTGTCAGTTTCCTTGGGTGTGTCTTGTATATTCCATCTATATTTATAGTTGTGTATACAAAAGGCTATTATTATTATCTTATATATATATAAATTACAGACGAGGACCCCTTTCCCTTACATTGACCGGAATAGCTTTAATAACAAAAGTTACATGAAACCATGTTTCGTCAGTTATGTAAACCAAATATTAGACTATTTAAAAAAAATACTAACTTGTAACTTTTGCGCGATTCCTTCGATTATAAATTTTATCGTGATACAATATTTAAACTACTAGTAAGATTTAAAGAAATAAGACTTACCCTCGAAGTCAAATCTACGGAACAAGAATTTTAAAATAGAGGGTGTCGCTATTTACTGGTTCAAATAGGGTTGCTTACAACATTAATTAACATATCTGCTTTAACTGTATATGTCAGCTGGCAGATAAACAATTTTATTGGTTTAAATTATATATTAAATCATTTAGTTATAAAATATCTCTTCAGTAAAATATTTTAAGAGGTTGTTCGAAAGTGAAATTATATAGCTACTCTGATCATATACAACTTTAGTTTTATTTATCAGAATCTTGGTATTAAAATAAAAAAGAATAATTTGTTATGCATGCAAATATTTGTTGACTAAATACCGAGGCTTTGTGACATAATATGTACTGAATTCAAATTGACTCCATTAGTACAATTTTCCATTGTCTGTTTTTCGCAGTTGTCTCCCTTTACTATAAACAATATATTTTCATGCAAATAGGCGGCATGACCTTAAACAGTGGCCTTTAAGAAGCAAGGGAAAATAAATAATCGTCTTTCAACGTATTTACATAAGCTAGTTGATATAAATATATATCTATACATATATATATACATATATATATATATATATATATATATATAGATATATAGATATATACATACAGTTATACACATACGTTTATGTATACATAAAATCATAGATCTACATATATATATATATATATATATATATATATATATATATATGTGTGTGTGTGTGTATATATGCATTCATGTACACCTATATGTATATATCAATTCGTATAAACAAAAAGGTTTTCACTTACACTGATGGCAGTTCGAGATCTAATTTATCACAGTGCTAACACAAATGGAGGAGAATATGTAGTCACCCACAAACAGTTTTACTGTATCAACACATTCAGATATAGTAAGCAAGACAAGTACCCCAAAGCGACATTGAAACTAGACCGTGTCGACGATTCATTTAGCTATCACACACCCATATACATATACATATATATATGTATATACACACACACACACCAAACACCCCACACCCACACACACGCGCACACACATATATATGTATGTATGTATATATATATATATATATATATATATATATATATATTGGATTAGAAAATGAGTCGTGAAGCCGGTCTAATATATATATATATATATATATATATATATATATATATATATTAGACCGGCTTCACGCCTTTTTCTAATTCAATATATATATATATATATATATATATATATATATATATATATATATATATATATATATATAGTAAGTTATGAAAATATAGTTATGGCAATTAAGATACACAGAGGCTCCTGCGTTTCATCCCTGGGGGAATCCTCAGGCTAAAATGCATGGAGTTAGTTTTGCCGGGTGTTTTTATATAGACGAATAGCTAGTAAACCAATCAGATTCTTTGTTGGTCGCTTTGCCAATCGTTGGGCTTCTCAGTTTTACTTCCTATTTCTGATTGTATTGTTCTGTTTTCTATAGAGTAGCCTATTCATGTTTCTTTGTGGTGTCAATATTATGGGTGACTTTATTTAAACGTGGTTACTTGTATTTCTATTTTATTTTTTATTTTTTAAGTTTGTAGGTTTTAGTTTTGTTTAGTTTTTTTACTTCTTTCTTAGTATATTTATTTATGTATTTATTTATATATTGTTAGTTTAAGGTAAATTTTATTCTGTGTAGGCAGCTGTTTGCTTTCTCACTTCAACAGTTAAATAGATTTTGGGGGTCTTTCAAGTGTAGGATTTCAAATTTCTCATTAAGACATAATCTACACGGGTCGTCTAAATTTCTACATGTACTGGCCTGTCGTATTATATTCCATTCAATTATTGGTGAGCGTCCATTTTCTTTGAGCTCCCAATAATGGTTTGCTAGTGCTGTTTTAATTCGACGTTTTCTGTTTTTAAATGTGATTTTGTGGTCATAATATCTGGTTTTAAAATCTAGGCAGGTCATACCCACGTAGTACTTCTTGTTATTCGGTCTTTCTTTAATAAATATTGTCGCTTGGTAAGCAATACTTTTGGTTAGGCATTTATTTTGTAGTGGACAATGTGTATGATTTATGCAGTTACATCCTTTCTCTTCATTGCTAACTTTTTCATTTCTATTCGGGTGATTACTATTAGGTTTTGATTATTTCTATTTGTAGTGTTCATATTTTTGATCTTCTTAGTGTTATTTATGCTATATTTGTCACTGTTTTAAGAAGTGTGTTATTTTATTATTCCTCTCTGCTGTTCTCATTTAGTATTTTGTTATTGTGTGCCTTAATTATCATTTCTAGGTTTTCGTGGCAGCTGTAGGACTGTTTTAGGTTATTATTATTGAATATCTAATGCACTGGATTGGTTACGGGGAAGTGTTTTCCAATCAGATTTAGGAATTTGTTGCCCAGTTTTTAGAATCTTGTTATAGGTCGGTGTATACCAGATCATATTTATTTTAATTTTATTTTTAATGTTATTATAGTTAGTGTCCTGTTTTTTCATGTTTAATTTCGATATTATGGTAACCATTATATTTTAGAGCTGTATTGTAAATGTTGCTTGATTTGTAAAATACATTTTCGTTGCTAGAATTATTGATAAACCTACGTTCGATAGAATTCGGAATCTGTTTTATGATTGATGGGGGATGATTGATTTTTGGTTTTCCTATATTGGATTGGCGTTATCTTTTAAGTATTGGTCATAAGTATTTTTTTACGTGACATCTAGACAGTGAGTTATTTTTATGTTAACTAGTATTTCTACTTTTAGGCTTAGTTTTTTTCATTTTCATATGCATCATTTTCTTGAAGTTTTCTCTCTTGACTTTGTGGGAATCTGTTATTATATTATCGCTAATCCAGGATCACTATATAGGTTTATATCTGTATCATAAAATATATTTGTGAATGTATATAAAATAAATAACTCCACAAGATCGGATGCCTCCGCAGAGTCAAGAGCACCCATGGCCAAATCAAAGGAGTTTGTCATATTCGTTTTAATCCATTGGTAATCATTATTGATTAAAACTGATATCTTAGATTTTTTAATGATGGGGATTTCATCCTTGGATATATCAGTATACATCTCGGCAAATTCTAGGGTGATGTTGAAGAATTATTCGGATATAGACGGATAGAAACCCACTTTGTCAAATTGTAGGAAGGTACATTTGTTCTTATTTTCGATATTATAAAATCAAGTAATTGATTCGACAATATTCACCCATTGGTTTAATTCTAGGTCTTTTTTTTATTTGTTTGTTAATTCTAGGTAGAATTGTTTTACTAATTCCTCCTATTTCTGGTTGGGTCGGATTAATCAAGCGAGTGCTAGGGCTATTGTTAAAGTTACTTTTCTGGTCTTTAAATAAGATATAGACGGTATTATGTTTTAATTTACTAACTTTGTCGCGAATTTATAGTTTATCGGTGATTTGTTTACTATCAGTATTTATTATATCTATTTAGTTACGTTCGCTTGTATTTAGTTTTTTGTAGTTTTTCGTAATGTTTTCTGTGATTAGTTTGTTATACTCATGTTTATCTATTTTATAAAAATTCCTAGTTTTATCCGCTATTACGAAAATTTTGTTAGAGACTTTTATGTTTTTAACGGTGGTGTGTAATTGTTTTTTAAAATTATTATGTTGTTTATGAAATTCTACATCTGTAATTACATTTAAGAAGTCACTTTCAAAGCTAATCATGAGATTTATTGATTTTGCGATTTTTAGGCGTTTGAATTCGTAGGATTCCTTTGTATCTAGGTGTTTATATTTGTTATTAAGGAAGAGTGTGCTCGCATTCAGGAAGGTACCTAGCATTGATGAAATCCCTGTTTAGGCTTACCGTTTTGGGGGTGATAGAATCGCTGAAGAAATCCACTGTTTAATATCGAACTAATGGATAGGTGCCACTGCATCCCAGGACTAGATAGACGAAACTTTGATCTCGTTATACAAAGGAAAAGAGACATAAGCCTTCTTGAAGCAGGGCGTAAGGTATTTTCAAAGATCTTGCTTACTGGCTTACTGTGCCCCTCTGTTATTCTGGAATTCCAAAGCGGCTTTAGATCAGGTCGTGACACGATGGATATGAACTTCAGGAAAAAGTCATCGAACATCGGGTAGCACTCTATCAAGTTTTTGTGGACCTGACAAAACCTTTCAACACCGTTAATAGAGCCGCATTATGGATAATCCTCAGTAAAATTGGATGCCCCACATGATTCGTAAAAATGCTTAAAAAACCTCACCAGGACATAAAGGCACGCATACATTTCGGTGGGTAACTCTCTTAACCAATAGCTATTGATAACGGTGTTAAACAGGGTGCCATTTTTGCACCAACGTTGTTCGCTATATATTTTACAACGGCCCTTACCCACGCATTTAACAATTGTAGCGTCGGTGTTCTAATACGCTTCCGAACCACTGATAGGATCTTCAATCTAGCCCAATTTCATGCACAGTCTGAGACCTTCACAACCATCGAACGGGAGCTGCTCTATGCTGATGATGTGGTTTTTATTGCCCATACAAATATGAACCTTAAAACACTTATACAAATCACGTGCTGCATTCACGTTCTTCATATTTGATAGTGGGGAATCAACAGCTAACCCATTTGGCCCGGCTGTAATAACAACAAGCTGGTAAGAGAAAAAAATACAAATCCGATGACATCAGGATATATTACACACCGAGGATGCCAGGTTTTGACGAAATATTTGTATCACTTTAAACTAACAAAAAAAAAAATGCTAGTTTATAATAAAAAAATTAAAAAAAATCGGTTTCGATTTATTATTTTTCTTTTTTATAAAAAAAAAATTGATATCGCATCTTAATGCTTCAAAAGGTATTTATTTACCTATTCCTTCTTTAATTTAACAATATATGCTTTTTTAAAAAAAATATGAACCTAAAACACTTATATATATATATATATATATATATATATATATATATATATATATATATATATATATATATATATACGAGAGTAGTTCAATAAGCAATACCCCTGACCAACTTCCAGTGTTTGATCTATACGAAATAGTACATGTTTAATGAATTATATATGTATAGGTTATGTTGCAAAAACAGCTCTGAACTAATTGTGATTTCTAATTTACAGGTGTTTGAACTGAGTCAGGTGTGAAATGGAGCAAGTTGAGTGTCGCGCAGTGATCCGGTTTATGTATATGAAAGGACGCACACTAAAGGAGACTTATGATGACATTTAGGAAAGTTATGATGATGATGCCCTATTATATAACTTTGTAAAACGCAGGCATCGTGAATTCAAACATGGCCGGAAGTCTTTGGAAACAGCTCCCAGACCGGGTTGTCCCTCTTCTGCCATTGATGAGGCATCTGTCCGTCAAGTTGAGGCTGCCATTTTGTAAGATCGACGGATTACTATTCGCCAAACAGCCCAAAAGGTCAAGATTAGTACAGGGTCTGTGGAAACTATCATTCTATGATTATTTGCATATGCATAAGGTGTCTGCCAGATGGATTCCTAGGTTGGTCACACCTTTCCAAGAGCAAGAACGCGTCGAGTGTTCGAGGATGAATGTAGAGATGTGCCAAGAACATGAGTCAAAGTATTTCAAAAGACTGAATACACAGGAATAAATTTAGGTTCATCACTATGATCCAGAGACCAAAGCCCAGTCAATGCAGTGGAACCACTTAAACTCACCACCTCCAAAGAAGGCAAGGGACCAGGACGGAGTAGTGATGACAGATTTCCTGGCTAAGGGTACCACAATTACAGGTGCCTAATTCGCTTTACTTTTGATGAAAGGTATCAAAATCGAAAGGCGGGGCAAGATCAGCAACGGTATCCCTCTCCTGCAGGACAACGCCCTGGTCCACAACTCGCTCGCATATCGCCAGATCAGAAGCACGGGCGTGAGGCTATGGAATCCTCCCCACCCCTTTACTCTCCGGACCTTACACCCTCTGACTTTCACCTCCTCCCAGCCATGATGTTGATGTTTAAATTAAAGCGTTTCCCAGATGATGCAGCCTTGATTTCTGAAGTTACAACGTGGTTGGAGGCCCAACTAGAGGTGTTCTACAAAAACGGTGTCAATGCATAACTCTGGTTGGTTCCTATGTAGAGAAAGACTAATAACTGTGCCAAGTTTCATTAATCTACTGCTATGGGAAATGTGTCAGGGGCATTACTTATTGAACGCCCTTCGTACATTTATAAATGAGTTAAAAGTGACTGAACAGTTATCTTCCAAATTGATGATCCCATTAAGATGAACTCTAAATCTATGTGGATAATTATTAAATATTCATTATTAAATAATTACTTATAGAATGTGCTCTTTACGAGAAAAACAACTCTCTAATGTCAGATAAAATGCGAAGTTCCTATCCACGTTACATGTTTAACACAGTTAAGACGACTGACTATATTTTCCGTGTCATGACATCAATAGTATTTATTTTCCGGCATCGCATCAATAGTATCAATGGTCGTTTGTTTCGAGCCCACCGGGAAATGAGTGAAAGTTGACTTGTGTCCGAGAGTCGAATCCTGCGACCGGCTTAACAGTTATCTTCCACACTGATAATTCCATTAGGATGAAACGTATACTTATGTTGAAGATAATTAAATGTTTATTATTACAAAAATGTATATTTTGATTAGTCGGGAGATAGTCTATCGTCCGTCGCTATATATTTCCAATCATTTTTTTTTATTATATAACTCAATATAATGCACTATTTTCATTCGAAATTTAGAATCTGTTCTTGAAGATTCTAAATTTCGAATGAAAAAAGTGCATTCTATTTTCAGAATTATTTCCCACATTTTTATATAAACAATCTAGGTAATTGCAATTTCTCCTTCTCAATCCGCTTGATGGCCTCATGGATATACACGTAGTTTTCATGTCGGGAAATAGAGTTAAAATGTTATAGGCACTGTATCTTACGCACTAACAACATTGAGGAATGCATGAGATTACATCTGTAAAATTAGTAGTTTTTTCTTTAATCAATCTTCTATAAATAGTCAGTTATTCGGCATTACATCAAGCAAACATAATGTGTTCATAGTAATTTGGAAGAAAACTAATCAGTCAGCACTTCCGGTAATGCATCATGGGAAAACCAACCGACAAAAGTTTAGTTGATGAGTACTTAATACTTATGTTTCGGAATTTTTTAGACGAGAACTGACTATTTATTTTGTTTAGATCATTCAAACTACTGTTTTATCTGGGATATTATTTTCACAACGTTTCGGCCGATGTAAGTACATAATTACGAATTACTTAAGACGTTTACCCGGCCGTGGCTGACGGAACCCCAGTGGATTTAATAATGGGTTCCGTTCAAAATTCCCTTCAGATTTCCTAAGTTGGACATAAATATCTAAAGAAGGTCGAAGGTTACGTGAACCGAAATGTTGTGAGAGAAATATTCACAATTAGTATAGATCGAATAGTCCAAATAATCGATACGTGATAAGTATGTATAGTTGATAAGACGAAGTCTACAAAAGATAATTGATAATAACAATAATCTCAACAATTCTATTGCTTGCGAGTCATTGTAAATCTTAACAGTGTAGTTATCTAAGTAACTAGACTACCCGGTGTACGAAAGATGTATCATTGTGAAAGTCACGTTTATTCCTCACCCACGCGTGGAAAGTATCATGTAGACAAATGTTCACCACGAAGTATAATTTTGCAAGAGAACGCTAGCTTACTTTTTGTGTAAAACATTGCTTTGATTAAGATTAACCACGAGAATTGCACAATGAATACAGTTTTGTATGCGATAGAAAAAGATGTGTCCTATATTGAATCGGTGAGAGAGATTAGAGTTAGACTTAGGGCTATGCTTACGTTGATGGGTGAGATATATTAAATATCGCGTTGTTATGACGTCACTTGCTAGGAATAAAAAAAGCTTAGATGCTATTTCCGGTTTGATTTGAGGCAGACCAGATTTGCTTAGAAGCGACTAATGGTTCTATTCTCTACTAAGATCGGGTATGATTTTTGGTATATTCAAAAAACGGAAGGATTAATACAACAGTTCATGTTATGTTTTCTCTGTTCGAAAAAGGAAGAAAAACGATTGGGAACCATATTACTTGTTTTGTTGCCTTTGCAACACTCCCAGTTCTCAATGTGTGCGGCAAAGTCAAGATGGCCGAAAATAAGACGAGACAAAACTTAAACAAATAGTAACAAATCTATTTGTGAATAAACATTAGCATATAGATGTGCACAGTCGAAGTAAAATAAGTAACAGAAAGCATGCATTTTGGCTTTTATTGCTTTCTTTGTTTGTTTTAATTAAATGCTCTTTATGTATGTGGACTAAATAACGTTTTAGTGTTTCGTTTACATGTGATATATTTTATTACATTGTATTGACTTTATTCTTTGCTGTGAAGTTAAAACCAAGAATACACTTCCCACGAATAATCTGGCTATCATTCGATATTAAACAGAAAGGGGGGGAGAGAAACATACTCACACAACCAAATAAACAGTTGATATATCAAGTCTCATTTCTTTGTGATATTTGAAACAAAATCTTCTATTGCTTTTTGAAATATGCGAGGATTGAGTAAATACTATTTAGCCTCAAACAAACATCTGAGAAAACACACAGTATTGCTCTCATATATTTGTTACTATTCATATGCTTATTTACAAATTTTCAGGTACTTTGTTCTTGCAATTTGCTAAATTGATAGAAGTGGAATAGCTATAGAAGATGGCGAAATTGAATATCGATCCACGTCACTCAAGATACTCCACCATTGCATATGAAGGACGATATTTCCCTAATGTCAGCACTATATCATTATAGATTTCAGGTAACACATGCCTTTCAGATCCGGATACTTGATGACTGCTCGGTACTCCAGTACCCCATTTCTAGAAATACATCAGGTTTATCTTTTGCAGTTCAACGTCAAAAATAAAACGAGAAATGTTCGAACCTATAAACTTAATACTGAATCATGATAAAATGGCAGAATACGAAGGAAATGTGTCATGTGTTTATCAAATAGATATCTCTCTGACGGTACTTTTCATTAAAGCTTCTCATACGATGCAGTTACATATACCATTAGTTAACCTAGAATAGACATAAATTAATTATGAGATATGTTGATTAAAAATAAAACAATACGAGGAAAACACTTTTTTTCTAAAATCTCAGTACGGCAGTTTCTGAGCAGGTTTGTGTTACGTCCCACCGGGTGTTTACTCATGTCACGCCAAGCATGAGTGTTCAATTATTTCAGAATAAACCTCAAAATAAAGAGTACCCTATATATAAATACGTTAGAAACATACACGTACATTTATTATCACCAACAATCTATTTAAATACTGAACAAAAATTGAACATCGATAAACAATACACATAGAGATACCTTAAGGTATATCGCTTGAAACATGGCATCAATATATATATATATATATATATATTAAATTCCCGAAACAGTTGTTCATGGTAAACAACTGATGATCCCTTAAATAATGTTAGAAGCAAACTAATATAATCACTATAAAAATTAAATTGACTTACATGAGTGAATTTCTACTGAACGACTTGGGACTCTTTTATATAGTTTTAATGGTTGAGAAACTTCCGAGACTATATATAGATTTAATGAACAATAATAATAAAAAACAATATAAATAATGGTTATTCAATCTTATATATGAAATAAAGTCAGAAGTAAACTTATTTCTTTGAACGTCATAATTTGATAAACACAAGTTGCATATGATTTGGAGTATAGGTACTCGCTCAAGTAATTAGTTTAGTTCATATTCACCGATTTTTATATTTTCACCGCTCACCCGGTTTCTGTTATAACTCGTCATGCTTCGACTCAAAACACTATGAAATACATCCAGTAGAGATCAAATATGGGGTACTTTTCCGTAGTACACCGTTAGTCCGCCTACTTCTTATTAATCACAACGCCAAAAAGCAATTACACCGCTAACACAAAATACCTTCCAAACATTTGTTTTCTGATTCGCTGACGCTCTCAGAATGTGCATAATAATAGTCTCCCTGTTTTAGGCTCAGCTATTATAAGACAGTGCACAATATTTTTACTTTCATTTATAACGCATGCGTTATGAGTTTCCTTGTATATTTAATGAAAGAGTTAGGATACATATTCATTGTAGTAACAGATAGTTGTTTTGTACGCGAACGTTTAAAGTTAAAAACCACCAGTTCTCACAGTCTAACATAATCTCGGAGTCGCGTCAGAAAGTATGTCATTTCAGATAGAAGCATGGCCACCCGTGTTGAAGACTTAAACGCTTGTTGTGATGAATACAGCTTGGGGCAAATTATTTATTCACAAAATACATTTAATCATATAAAATTTAGAGACTATTTTCGAACAAAATATTCGTTAATTATACGCTGATTTCATAAAACATAAGACTTGGAAAACTGAATTGTTTTTTTTTATGAAAGTCACTTCAGAGAATGCATGAAGCAACTTCATGTAAGGAGCTAAAAGAAAATACTTCAATATAAAAAAAACTAGACAACGATAAGTGTTTGATAGATAGATTCCGACGCAGAAAATAGCATTTCTTCTCCCTTTGCCAGAAACATAAATCATAACATGCGAAGACTACATGACAACATTAGGGAAGCGAGAGTTACAAGGCTGCGGAAAGTAAAACAAGGGTTCACTTTTTACTCCTCTTTTAATACACTGAGTAATATAAACTAATACCATCCTTCCAGTGTTTGTGTATATATATTTTTATTTAAATATGCTTCGAGGATGTCCTTTAATATTTATAGGATAATAGAACGCTACGATTAAGACTTATAGATATATAAAATATTAAGTAAAATACTTATATGGGATTAAATTTATTCTAAGTACACACTAAAGAAATGCGTTCTTTTACTTAATAGTTTATATATTTTTGTGATGTCGGTCATGATTAAATTTGAAATAGCATTTTTGTCTGTCACACTAAACATTCTAATATAATTTTATCTGGTCTATTCCAATTAAGTTTAAGAATAGTGTTAGTCTGTTAAGATTGATTTGATTGCCCCTCTTTACTTGCCTCCTCATAATAGCGGAGTAAGTCACAGGGCCAGTTTTAATGTGGGGAAAATCTAGCTACCACAAAACCGGCACTCTGGATAAAGACAACAATAATAATTGTTTCTAAGGAGTTTTTCTTCACTGATGCTGGACAGAAAATATGAAGTGTATTATCAAAACAAATACTACACTTTGCTCTTAGCTAAAAGACCAAGACATCAAGAATTTTCATTTGTTTTTCACGCTTTGTAGAAATGTAATTTTCTTTGGTGTATCATGCTTACCTTCAAAATACATTTTTCGTCGGTTTGTCATGCTGAAATTTACAATAGCATTTTAGTTGGTCTCTCATACTTCATTTGATTTAGAATGTAAGTCTCCCAG
This sequence comes from Sepiola atlantica, assembly GCA_963556195.1. Classification (NCBI taxonomy): domain Eukaryota; kingdom Metazoa; phylum Mollusca; class Cephalopoda; order Sepiida; family Sepiolidae; genus Sepiola; species Sepiola atlantica. The sequence goes on from OY744527.1 coordinate 65,913,356, forward strand.
TCACGTTTTATTTCAGACTAACATTTCTGTTTACTTTTTCTTCCGTGTATTAGAAGTATGTGGTCATACGACAGTTTTCCACTTTTTTACGAAATCTTTTGCATTAGTGCTGTACTCTGCAAGATTTTTCAAGTCGCACCGGTTGGACAGTAGAGGGACACAAGGCGGTTTTGCATCGTTTGTCTTTCCTCTCCACATTCACAGATAGTTTGGTCAGCTACAAAGCAAATTTTGATCATCCCATTCCCGTTCACAGACGGTTGAGTGTTTTCAGATGTGAGACGAGAAGTTGCCAGCCGAATAGAGATCACAATGAACTCCATATCTTTCATGAACGTGAGCCAACGGTCAAACGACTAAAATCAAGGAAGAGCTTCCTCAGCCATGTCGAACCCCGAATAGCAGCTCAAGAAGAGACCGGACTACAGCTGTGGGCAAAACGGTTAGAGAATGACCTAACTGTTACTGACATGGGGATCCTCTAGTCTGAGTCCATCCCTTCCGGTTCAGAGGCACCCTTGATCCGGTGGAAAACACTCAAATTTCTGTTTTCTAATAAATCACTACTCATGAAGGCTAAATGCCACGCGAGGATAAGTGTTAATGAAATAGATAGATTGATAGTTAAATGATGATGATGAATACTATAGAAGGATTGAAAACTATACATACAATCTATTCATGTTAACAGCCGCCCAAGAAAACAGCAATGTTCCCCTTAGTCAGAAACATCGCTAGTCTAAAGAATAAAAATAGCAGCGATGCGAGAGTTAAAAGCTGTCGCAATCGAATCCAAGTTCCATGTTTTACTCTTTAGAAATGCGTTCAGATATTTGGATTAGAGGTTTTGCCCGTCGATTTTATGGTCAGTCAGGTTTAAGTTTAGAAGACCATTTTCATCGCTAAATATATAAATTAAATGGATACATTTTTACTATGCCCGTTCCTGGTTTGTGACCGTTTAAACTCATCCTCTTTCTGACTATTGTGTTCAGGAATGTTTAATTTGGTCGTGAGGCAATCGCTTCCATTCCTCTTCTTTTTCTCTTTCTTTCTCTCTCTCTCTCTCTCTCTCTCTCTCGTAATCCCTCTTTCTCTCGTTATCCCTCTTTCTCTCTCTATCTCTATCTCTTATCAAATGTCGTATCATGTCGTATCATTTACGCACTTAGGAGTGTCTTCACTTGACCCCAGTGTCGAACGTGACCTTCTAGTTAAATATGTTCTTTTTCTAATTTTTCCCCGAGTAAATAATTCAACACGCATGACACGACGTCTCTATAGTTTAACAGAGCATCAACCCTTTTTCGAGTTAATCCATGTCGATACGTCTTACTTATGTCCGACGACATATTTTATACAATAAAATGAATACATGTAGGTATTTTATCAAGAGACTGGTTGTAATTCTGGCTTCATAACTGTCTTACTGAACAAAAGAACCATAATAAAAAAAAATATGAGATTTGAACTCGTCATCGCCAATCCCATAGGCCACGGCGGCATTCATCGTCCATTTTATTTTATTCTTTCATTTATTTCTTTTCAATCTGTCTTTTCTCTATTATTAGATTTCTTAGAATTTTCTTCCTTCTTTTTCTTCCTAATTTTTGCATTCATTTCGTTGTCTTTTCCTTCGTTTTTTTCTGTCTTATTCTTATTTTTTTCTTTCTTTTCTCGTTTTTTATTTATCTATTTGTTCTGCTTCTATATTTGCCACGTCCTTTCCTTTCAACCTTCATTTATCTCATATTTTCATTATTACTCGCTATTTATTCTTTTATTACATTTTTTCGTCTTCTTCCGAATAGTTTGTATTCCATTCTCCGTATAATTCAACCTGATCTCCATCATATAACCCTACTTACTCTCTCAATTTCCCGCCATAAGAATGTTTGCGCTATGATATCTCAAACACATTCAACCCCTGATCGTTTGCATCTAAATCCCATCAGTGATTCTTCTCATAATCCTTCTTGATTTGCTGACTCGATCTTAATACTTCCATCACTTTCGTCATCAAAACGATCATGGGTGTGATTTACGATAGCCGATACAATTACCGCCTTGAATATATTCTCTTCATTAGACAGAGAATCATTTGATGCATTCTTTCTTTTTCGTCCATTTTTAATCGACTTCTCGCATCTCTTTGAGAGCCTTTGTCCGTCGGTAAATGAGTTGGTTGTCACGTTTACGATTTAAATAACATTTGCATGGCTAAACGTATAGATAGAATTGTCGCCATTTATTTTAGGCGCGTTTAAACAGTTCTAGCTTTGTTCCCCAGTCGATCTGGCATGCTCATATTTAGAATCATATTTTCGTCAGTCATCCACATCGTTCGTCTTATAACTCGCTTCAAATGTTTGGTAGAATTCGCATGTATACTTGACAAGAATCGCGGCGTGAACGCTTCTGCCTTTATCGAGTGGAAAAGAACGTGAATGGGACGATCAACAGTTGCTATGAGTAGATGGGGCTACAAAACTGACTCAACCATCTGAGAATGTGGAGAGGAGGACCATACGATAAAACAATGCGTTGTCTGCCCCCTACTTCTCAACCGTGTAAGTTGAAAGATCTTGTAAAGTACAACAATAATGCAAAAGACTGCGTTAAAAAGTGTGAAACTGTCGTATGATCTCATGCTTCAAAGACACACAAAGAAGTCGGTCATCCAGATTAAGTTTACCACATTTCTGTTGTTCTATCACGCTGAGGTTTGATATATCATTTATGTTTGTCCGTTATGCTTTCGTTTGAAATAGAATTTTTATCGGTCTGTTACGTTAAAGTTTGCAGTAGACTTTTCATCGGTCTGTTACGCTTATGTTTGAAATATCATTTTCCTCTGTCTATTAAGCTTAAGCCGTAAATAGCATTTTTTTCGGTTTGTTACGTTTAAGTTCAGAATAGCATTTGGATCGGTCTCCTTTTAGATTGCATTTTTTCTAGTCTGTAAAGTTTAAGTTGGAAATTGCATTTTCTCAGTCAGTTATACTTATATGCTTTAAATAGCATTTTCCGGTCTGTTCCACTTAGTTTTCCAATAGCATGTTCGTCTGCCTCTTACGCTTAATTTAAAAATAACATTGCTCTCGGTCAGTTACGCTTAATTTTGAAATAACATTTTCCTAGGTCAGTTACTCTTTATTTTGAAATTATATTTCCCTCGGTTGATTACGCTTAATTTTAAAATAACATTTTCCTCTGTCTGTTACGCTTAATTTTGAAATAATAATTACCTCAGTCTTAATTTTTAAAAAGCATTTACCTCCGTCTGTTAGACTTTATTTTGAAATAGCATTTCCTCTGTCTGTTACGCTTAATTTTGAAATAATACGTTTTTCAGTCTGTTACGCTTAATTTTGAAATAGTATTTTCCTAGGTTTGTTACGTAATTTTAAAAAACACATTTTCCTCGATTCGTTACGCCTTAATTTTAAATAACATTTTCTTCAGTCCGTTACACTTAATTTTGAAATAGCATTTTCCTCGGTCTATTACGCTTAATTTTGAAATAGCATTTTCTTTCGTCTGTTACGCTTAATTTAAAAAAACACATTTTCCTCGGCCTGTTACGCTTTAATAACAGTTTTCTTCGGTCCGTTACGCTTAATTTTGAAATAGCATTTTCTCGGTCTGTTATACTTAATTTTAAACAAGACTTTTCCTCAGTCTGTTACGCCTAATTTAAAATAGCATTATCCTCGGTCTGTTACGTTTAATTTTGATATAACATATCCTCTGTCTGTTACGCTAAATATACATGTATATATATATATATATTTACATGTATATATATGTATATATATACACGTATATATACATATATATATATACATGTATATATATATATATCTATATATATATACATGTATATATATATACATATATATGCATGTATATATATATATATTTACGCAAACATATATATACATATATATATATATATATATATATATATATATATATATATATATATATATATATTAAGTATTAATATTTGTTACTCTACATACGCATACGTTTCATACTTTCGGAATCGTCAGTGTAGAGATAATTATTTCAACTGGTCTTATTTCTTGAATCCCTATTCGCAATTCGATCAAAATCAATTCCATGCTTTCGATTCTAGACAAAATTCAAAATGTAATGCATACGTTTAAAAGGCTTCGAGAAGAAATGTAAATAAAAGGACATCTGATTTAATTGGTGTCTGCTTAAGATGGACACAAACTTGATTTTCAAAACGGATGTTGTGGCCATACAATGTCTCTTAAACCCCCTTAAAGTTCTTAAAATAAACTGAAATTTAGAGACTATTACATTCTGAAAAAAATGTATTGTAGTGTTTAGTATCTCATCCTTATTGTCTGCTAAAATAATGATATCTTGATTTTAGCAGACAATAATGATGAGATAAAAAAGTACAGGACATTTTTCAAAATAACTATGTACTTACATTCAGCCATGAGCTTGATGTTAATACCAACATCCGTCTTTAGATGTTCTCATTGACTCTTACAATGATACATTCCTCATTTGTCCCTATAAAACATACTTCTATTAATACATGTATTTTAAGTTATAAAAGCGAATGCCCATATCGATATGAAATTGCAATGATTAAAAATCTATTAAACCGTGCAAAGCTAATCTCTTCAACCAAAAAATATTCCTTAACGAATTAAAAACATTAAGCAATACCTAATCAATAATCAATTTCACAATTATATTGTAGACGAACAAATAAAATTAATGATTAGAAATTTAGACGATACTAAATAATTCCGACTATATACATCTACTGTAATTAAATGCTTACGAATTTTAAATTGGATGAAAAAGTTCTTAAAAATATAATACATTTCTACATATCCCCCATCATAAAATAAGATTCATCATTTATTACAAATAAAAAATGAAAACATCGAACCATGTAGTTAAAAATAACACTTCTTAGACCCAAAATACATTAGGAAGAACCAATGTGATATATCAGTTTCAATGCACCATGGGAGCATGTATCTCCGACAATAACAATAATACATCAGTTTTACTTCCACAACACTTTTCCGAAGAATAACCGTACATCTCTTTGCCACTAGCTCCATTTGCGAAAATCCATGAATGCGCGCCTTTTCAATATAGACACATACTAGTTAACAATACTAAAATAATACACCATGATACAAAAGCCAAAAGATTACACATTCCTGAAGCCCTCTACATATGAAAACTTAACATTCCACAATCAATAATGTGAATTACGAAACTAGTCACAATACTTTAAAGCGTCAGCATAGTAATAAACGTTACTAAATTATTAGCAATTCAGCAATTATACATTTAAAATCGTAAACGTGCTCTGAACGCAATCAAATTCTTAACGGTTACTCAATCAGACGTTTGCATCTTGCACGCTCTTAGAACGTAATCATGCTCTTATGTAACATCTCAATATTATAGACGCCTCTTTTAAGTTGTAAATTACTGGCCGTTATATATACGTCGGCGTTGCCATAGTATATATATATATATGGGAAATGAAAAGAAAAACCCCAAAATATGTTGTTTTTTATGTATTCATCAACGTTTTGTCTTTATTTGTAAGACTTCTTTCATGTCTTGTATGACATTTTTCTTAAAATTATAATCCTGAGGAAGACTTACAAATAAAGACGAAACGTTGATGAATACATAAAACAAACATCTTTTTGGTTTTTCCTTTTTCGTTTCCCATTATGTCGGATTATATATATATATATATATATATATATATATATATATATATATATATATGTGTGTGTATGTGTGCTTGTGCGTTAATATATACATATATACATATATATATATATATATATATATATATATATATATATATATATATATATCCATATATGTGCTTGTGCGTTAATATTTATATAAATATATATATGTGTGTGTGTGTGTGTGTGTATGTATGTGTGCTTGTGCGTTAATATATATATATATATATATATACATATATAAATCAATATATATATATATATATATATATATATATATATATATATATATGTGTGTGTGTGGGGGGGTGCTTGTGCGTTAATATATATATATATATATATATATATACATTATATATATATATTATATATATATATGAATGTTATATATACATATATATATTTAATATATATTTTGTAGACATCTTTTCTTTGTATTTCAATTGATTTCTCTTCCTTCTTGTCCCCAATTTATTTGTCGATATCTTGTTCCAATATGGCTGGTTCAAAATTCGTAATAAACTGTTACTTGGCGAAACTATTTTCTTTTATTCGCTTGATGATTAAACCTTAATTTAAATCGAAATTCGAATCCCGACAAGTATGCAGACGAGATAATTAAATCCAGTTCCTAAATAAGAAAAAAGCATTGACCGCATTTTGCTGACATCTTCGCAGAATTTGAAGTGATATTTTTTTGTTATTCCATAGAAATAAAGCATGCGGTGGGTGGATCTAAACTTTTTAAAAAAGACGATGAACAGCCCGCATTCTTTGACATATATGATCACACAATGGATGCAAATGTTATATATATATATATATATATATATATATATATATATATACTATGAATATTTCTTTTATGAAATTTTATTTAATATATATACATATTTAATAAAAAATAATAAAAGAACTATTCATAGTATATATATATGAATATATATATGAATATATATATATATATATATATATATATATATATATATATATATATACTATGAATATTTCTTTTATTATTTTTTCTATTAAACATATATATATATATATATATATATATATACAGTGGTTCAGCTTTATATATATATATATATATATATATATATATATATATATATATATATATATATATATATGAATGAATGAAGTTAGTTTTGACTAAAACCATTAGAACAGTGGTCCAAAAATTAAAAAAATAACTACTAGTATTAAGCCTACGATCGTTTCCAAGATTTTTCTGGAAATATTTTAAATTTTATGTTCGAAAACGTCTCTGATTCCGCGCCTCTTTCTTGAGAAAAAACGCCAGGTTTTAGTACTAAGAGACAACACCAATGAAAGGACTTCAGAAATAGCAAATTATTTCAAATTGAATAAGGAATCATACATTCAAAACATTCACAGCATTCACATTATAAATTGACTGGAGTAGAAGAAATTACATAAGAGAAAAATACATGAGAGAAAAAATATATTAATAAATAAATAAAATATAGAAACATATCAATCAGTTCTTGTCAACAATATTTTTTCAGGACATTGGACGGATGATTTCAACGTCTAGGCACGAGCCCCGTGAGTCAGCCTGGTTGTTCCAACGCATCTCCCTGGCTATCGCTATGTCAGTAACGACGGCGTCACTTCCGTTCTAATCGTCATCTGTTGACTCTCTCTTTCTTTCTCTGACAATTGTTTCAAGCCTTATTGCTTTTTTTTCTCTTCATGGAATAATTGTACGTGAGTAAACAACCTTATATCATAAAGAAAGGAAAAAAAGTCAACAATATTAATAATACTAATATTAAAATGCTGATAATAATAATAATAATAATAATAATAATAATAATAATAATAATAATAATAATAATAATAATAATAATAATGTTTCGGAATTTTTTCATGTGAGGGTTGATAATTTGTAGAATGTGGTATATTCGGACTACTGTTTTCATCTTGGGTGTTTCTATCACAAAGATACGGTCGATGTAACCTCCGACCTTCTTCTAGTGTACTTTGTCGAACTCGGGAATCGTTATGTCGAACTCGAGAATCTGGACGGAATTTCGAACAGAACCCTTTATTAAATCTACGGCGGTAGCATTCTTCTACCAATGATATTCGCAAAAACTGCAACTTATTTTAATGTTGTCTTGAATTTTTAATTTTCAAGTTTTCTAGCTTTTTTAATTTTTATTGATTGTTTTAAAATTATTATATTTCAATTTTCTAATTCTTTAATTTATAATTTCCATTACGACAGGATTTTATCAGGCTTCTTGCAAGCGCTATATTTACTAATTCTCTCCGCTTTCGATAGATTGCGAGTTGAACTATTAACTACCTTTCTCCCTGAATGTGATCATTCATTTCTAATCGTTTTTTATTAATTCGTTTTCCTTTAAGTGTGTTTTCTTCACCTGTAATCTAACAACTGTGTCCCCTTTTGTATCCTTAGTATATCCGTTTAATCTGATTTGTACACCGTCTAAACGCGTCTGTTTAACCCTAACCTACTCCTTTCGAATTTGCTGTATAAATGCGAGTGTTCAACTCTGTGGTTCTGATGCTTGTTGGTGACTTCTAAGATAGTGCCTATACCCTGTGCTGATGAAAAGACTCGATGTGTATTAAAACACCTTTCTAATTTGCTGTATAACTGTGAGGTTTCAACCCTAGGGTGCTGATGCTGGTTGTTGGCCTCTAAGTTTATTTTAGTACACTGTGCTGATGAAGTGTGTCGATATAAACAGTAAAACACATAGCGTCTCGGAAACAATCGTACATAAGCTGTAGTTTACGTTGAATTCTTGGAGCATAAATAAAATATAATGTAGTAATTTACTTTACTTAAGATTTGTATTATATATATATATATATATATATATATATATATATATATATATATTGGTTAAGTAGTCATAACCACTGAGGACAGAGATATCTTTATTGCAAAAACAAACTTAAAAAGGGGGTAGAGAGGATCAGGAATCTGTTTCTTTGGAATTAAAAAAAAGTATTCTCTTTTTGTTGACAAGGACATGGATACCATTTATTGGAGTGCTAATTGTGTACTGCTTGCACAGGGCTCGTTGAAGAAATCATCTCGAGATTTTCGAAGCAGTTACCATTCATTTGCGAAAACCGATTGGTGTGCGTTGAAATACCTACCTCATATATATATATATATATATATATATATATATATTAACCCTCATCCGCCAATTCATTTCATGTATTTCTTACCACGGTCTCCGTCTTATCTTAATCCCAATCATGTAGTTGACGATTACCTAGGAAATGATTCAACCGAAAGACGTCTCGGTAGAAATAATCTTTTATTTTTCTCCTCCGTTCAAAAAATTATTTTCCTTTAAACATGTTGCTAAGGGAAATAGGGAAACATCTGTTTTTTTCAATTGTTTTGTTTGTTTTAGTAATACGAGTCTCCTTGTTCTCAGCAATTATGTCTACTTCGCACATATTATAAACGTTGATATTCAAATTCTGTACATACGATATATATATATATATTAGTACATGGTTTTTAAAAATACTATTTTCAGACTTCGTTGAAAGCTTGAAGATGGGAAAAGTTCCCGAAAATTTTCTACTGAATTTCCTAACTAAAATGAATAACAGAAATACCAAAAAAAGAAAAGAAATTTAGATTTACCTTGCTTCCAAAACTGTTTAATAAACTTAGCACGAAATAGTTTTTACACGTTTATTTATTTTTTCATTAATATTTTTAAATTAAATTTTTAATCCGCTTGAGTTCTAATGATTTTCTATTGACTGATTACACAGAAAAAGAATATATATATATATATATATATATATATATAAACTTGTTTACAATAACAGAGTTTTATTTACACACATTCACATAAAACTAGGCACAAAGCCACTGAGACGCAGTGAAATAGAAACCATATTTATAGGGGTATCCTAAGTTGGAAGTTGTGCAGCAAGATGCTTGCTAACATTACATTTACATTTCTGAATGCTAATTCAGCCAGGGAAACAATAAGGTTTTCAAAGACAAGCTGTTCTTGTAAAGAAGCTATTTGTGTAAAAGAAATCCGGCATTTGTTAACCTGTGCAGTAAATGGGTGTTGATTTTGCTGCTTATTGAGTTAGTCTGGTTAATTTACATTGAGGAGTACAAGTGTATCAAGTTCTTCGGCGCACATTCCGTTGAAGTGCTTGTTAAACAGACGCCAGGATGCAAAATATAGGCGACATAACAGAGTTTAGAGCTTGATAAACAGTATTGGACATATTAGAGAGGAGACCATCTTGTTTGGACACTTTCCAAAAAAACGACACGTGGTTGGTGCACCAGCCCTAATGTAGCAATAATTCTCCAAGCATGGGCGAATGGTGGCTCGGTAGAGATATTGGATATTGGCAGGTGTGAGAAGTGTTCTAGCCCGGGAGAGGGAGCTACTCTACTTTACGGCAGATTTAGCAGTATTTATTTATGTATGTATTCCAATTCATGTTGCCTGTAAATGTTAGGCTATGGAGATAGAATGTTGCACTCTAAGGTAGGGAGCTATTAGTCATGGAAATCTGTTGCTGAAAACGTTTCTTATAACAGTTTTATGAATGTAGCTTATTTAGAAGCATCAAATGTAGCCATGCAGTTTTGGTCACACTCTACTACAGACTGGAGGACATTTTCTAAGAATTCAGCTATTGCCTTGGATATGTGTGCGTACGATTTGCCATCATGACGAAAATGGAGTGTGGTGACATCAGCAAATATACCCATCTCATACGCGATTACATCAGATAGGTAGTTTTAAAAATCAAGACTAATAAAGGTTCAAAGATTGAGCTCTGAGGGACACTCGCATTACTGTGATGTTGTGTGTATGCCCGGCCTTCTAGGACGACTTAAATCTTTCTTTTAGCTCAGGCTCTTATTATATTCAATACCCGTCTAGTAATAATGTACGAATTACTTTTCTTGAGACAACTTCATGTTAGACCTTGTCAAAGTCTTTGGATATATAAAGCGCTACGGAGCTAGCGTTACCTGCCTCATACAGTGTATGGTATATGCGTTCAGAGCTGACCGTTAGGATATATGCAGTAGCACGTCATTCCCTAAATCAATACTGTTTGTTGGAGTGAACATTTAAATTTTCGGAGTGGCGAACTATCGCTGAATTTTTAGCGAAGGGCGGGAGGAGACTTATGGTGGGATGATTTTGCGGGTCAGTTCTTTTCCAAGAGTTTTTGAAAAATTGAAAGCAATATTCGGCAAGGAATTTGTTGTAGAGTTTGGGAGCCAGCTAAACAAATAGCTTTTTTTATTATCAAGTGTGGTTTCTGTTCGTAGTTGGGGATGTTGGAATCAGTGCTTTGTGGAGTTCAAAGTTAGGTTAAAGGCGAACCGTTAGGCATGATTTTCATCCTTATCCGTTGCCATGCAATCGACATCATGGTAATTAGATATTTGGGATATTATTGATTGCCCAGTGTTTACCAAATTATCTTAGATGTACCAGAAATCGCAAGCCTAATTTCGGCGATTCAACCCGTTTTGGGGTCATCTCAGTATACTTAAACTTCATTCCGGCTATTACACTCTTACAATGAGTTCTTGCTGCTATGCAATTTTGTCTGTGTTTCGTTAACTTATGCGGTTGAATCGGCGGAATTATAGCCGCCTATGCTCAATAGCAGCTGAAACGGTCGAAGTGTACCGTTGGGGAAGGTGGGGCTTACTTTATAATTTCTGCGTGGGGACAACTGCTACTATGCATTTTTTTACACGCTTACTCCAAATTTCTTATGCTTGATTATAACTTTTTAATATTTTTTAATTTTACTAATAATCTTTTTTTGTGTGTCAACACTATCACTACCCTTTCCCGTAGACTCACCATGCACCTGGTAAATTGGAGTTCAATTTACCAGCATTAAAAAAAACATAACAGCCTCTTCC
>OY744527.1:65930088-66010088 GCA_963556195.1 Sepiola atlantica
GTGACCACTGACGATGACCAGTGTCATAACTCCTAGTGAGTAAATAATAATAATAATAAACTGCTATCTAAACACTAGACGCAAGAACCATTCTGCGATATGGTAGCTAGAAATAAAATTATATAGGAATTAAAGTTGCATTTAAAAAAAATATATATATATATAATAAAAGCTTTAGTACTTTAGGTATCAGAAAGGCAAATAGATAAGAGGAAGGAAACCTAGCCATACTGATCTAAATACACAATATATAGTCTAAAGAAGCTTTGAGTTATGTTAAACAAAAAGACAAAACAAGAAGGAAAATGCAGTTTAAATTCCCACAGAAACTAACTAAATACAAAATAGTGCAGACTTAACATTCGTTGGAAAATTCATAAAAAAATAAAATATATAATAGTAAGTAAATAAAATAAAAAGGGGGATTAAGTATCTAACAGTGAAACAAAAACAGGAGACCTTATATATATATATATATATATATATGTATATATATATATATGTATATATATATGTATATATATATATATATATATATGTATATATATATGTATATATATATATATATATATATATATATATATATATATATATATATATATATATATATATATATATATATATATATATATATGGCGTTTTCTAATATATTCATTCGGGTAGCTTTTCTTTATCTGCTGACATTTAATATTTTAATTTTTAAATTTTTATTTTAATTGATTAACAAAAGTAACATATTTGTTTAAATAAACTGGCCCCAGCAGTAAATGACCATAAATATATAAAATAGTTAAATAAAATTAAACGTTTCATTATGCATTACTATCATTGAGAACATCACTTTTAATGATTAATAGACGAGGCTATATCATCCGCAGGAACCTGGTAAGTCAAAATATATCAGTGGTTCGCCATAAGCCTCAACTATGTACAACTGATGCGTGGACAGAGGTACACACACATTGACATATTTGCTTTATATAGAGATTACAAGATGATGTCCATATTTTACATATACGTCAACTATATTGTTAGTCACAGATTTTGCCCTTTTATTTCGCCTGTCTTTACCTTCCCAACTCCTTATTTATTCTGCTTGTCCTCACATCTGGCATTTATCGCGCGCTTTTTCTTTCTTTCTTTACCCCTATTTTTTTCGTTTATAAATTAATGTATTCTACTTCTGGCGTCCATATGGGAAAAACTTACATTGCAAAACGAAACAAAAAACAAGAACGCATATTACAAAGATGCGTCCATTAAATCTTAGTGTTCGACAATAAAATGTTATTAATAAATGAAGTGTGACATACGGACAGAACGCGCGTCTTATAGAGACCCGTGGGAAGCATCTTAGATATAATTTCAAAATTACACTTGACAAACTAAGAGAATAACCGAGTCCCTTATAGAGATTAATAGACGACTTTAGGAATGTTATTTTAAATTTAAGCGTGACTAACAACGGAAATTGTATTCATACTTAAACATGACAGATCGGCATAAATGTTAATCTAAATTAAGCGTGACAGAACGATAGAACGACGCACACAGACTCTTAAGGACATGCGTAGGTGCATGTAAAATGCTATTTCAAACTAAATCCTGTCAGACCGACGAAGCTATTTCTAGACTTAAACATGACAGACCGACCCGCTGATGGAATGAGAATCTTATAGAGAAACTTAGGCGCATCTTAACCGAAAGAAAACATTTTTTCGCCCTTTTTAGAATCACATGACCTTTAGATTTCAATATTCAAAGCGAACATCCGGTAAAATGAAAACAAAAATTATCTGCCAGACCTAGTTTTCATGATTTGAACACTTACATTCATTTTTTCTCATATAGGGAATGCGCCAACATATTGGCGACTAAAATAATTTCAGCGATTGGGATTGTATATTAAAAACTACTCGAGATTGATTGTAATAAATAACACATGGTCACTGTATAGCACGTGAATTCGATTCATGCGCCGTTTTACTTTCGTCGTCAAAACTTCGACAACATAATTCTGAATACAAAATGATATTTTAAAAAAAGGAATCTACAATAAATTCATGTTAAGTATTTGCTCGTTTAACTTCCATATACATATATATATATATATATATATATATATATATATATATATATATATATGTGTATATATACATATATTTATATATATACATATATATATGTATATATATGTATATATATATGTATATATACATATATTTATATATACATATATATATGTATAAATGAAGGAGAATGGAAAGGAATTAGAGAAAGCAAAAGCCAAATCAAAATTCAATTCAAAAGTTCAAAGTAAGGTATATTCCGCAAAAAGGCAATTTATTCAAGTTAAATTTTCCTTAAGCCAGGCTTTTCAAAGATCAAAATCTTATCATCAGAGGAAGTCGCTGGGATAGATAAGTTGGCAATGGCCAAGATTTAAAATTTGAAAAAATGAAATAAAATAAAAGTTGTAGGGAAAGAAACGTAGGGCAAAATTGTGCCAGGGTGCAAGCAAATGTCCGATTGCCAAAAAGTCCGGTGTCGAAGAGTCCAGCGGAGAGGATACGATGTAGATAGGTAGGTCGTTAGAGGCACGAGAAGTAATGAGAGAAGTTTCAAAGTTAAATTCCAAGAAGCCACAACTTCAGGTACGGCGAAAATAGAAGATCCAAGAAGGGTAAAAAGTCCAATTCGATGATGCAGGCAGGCGTCAGAGGAGATTAAGATGTAAAATAGGGTTTTACCTTTCCTAAAAGTTCGCTTTTAGTACACCTCTTTATATATATGTATATATATATATATGTATATATATGTATATATATATATTTATATATATACATATAATATATATATATGTATATATATATATATATATATATATATTTATATATATACATATAATATATATATATATATATATATATATATTGTCGCCCCTAATATAGGCTGGGGACTGTAGTGAGTAGTATTTACACAGCCGTCATCGTAGCTTTAATGCATGATCTTTCAGTAGTTGAACACTCTTGACGACAGCTGCCTATAACAGGTTTAAACTCTTGCTGATTTATCAGATTGTTCGTCGTGACTGAGTAGGTTAAGGCGTTAGAATTTGCGTTAAAACATGACTCGTGTGCCGGGTTTCGAATCCTGCGACCAGTATGAATAATTATCTCTACCCTGACGATTTCCGAAAGGATAAAACGTATACATATGTAGATAAAACCACATATTTAAAATTATCTATCTATCTATATATGTGTATACATTACGTTTTCATTAATAGCTTTTATGCTAATTTTAACGAAAATGTTCAAAGCAAATTAGCCCACAAATATATTGTCTTTTCTTTACTTCTCCGGAAAACAAATGTTTATGAATAAAAATAACCTATCTTCCACAAAAAGAAACATGCACGAAGTATATATATATATACCTACACTACTGAAATATATATAGATTAATTATCACATTATAGTTTTTCAAATGTTCTTTTCAAAATCAAGATCATTTTCAGAAGATACAAGAAAGATTAAATAAAGAAATCAGCTTATTTTTATCAGCCCTTCTTTATTCAGCCCTCATTTATGTCATTCCCACTTTCTCTCACCATACACTTGAAGTACATACGTGACAAGATAACATCCTCCGAGTGTTAGTATTACACAGATTTTGTATCGGATGAGTTTATATTACATTTTATTAGCATATTTTTGAATGCGTCGGTTTTAGTAGTGTGCTCATTTATTATATGGGAGAACGCATTGTTTTGCACATATGGGTTCAAGATATCCCCATGAATATATGAATGATAATAAAATATAAAGAGGTAAATAAGTGTATATGTATTTAATAACCTATATAGTCTGAGAATATATGAATGATAATAAAATATAAAGGGGTAAATAAGTGTATAGATATTTAATAACCTATATAGTCTGAGAATATATGAATGATAATAAAATATAAAGGGGTAAATAAGTGTATAGGTATTTAATAACCTATCAAGTCTGAGAATATATGAATAATAATAAAATATAAAGGGGTAAATAAGTGTATAGGTATTAAATAACCTATATAGTCTGAGAATATATGAATGATAATAAAATATAAAGGGGTAAATGAGTGTATAGGTATTTAATAAGCTATATAGTCTGAGAATATATGAATGATAATAAAATATAAAGGGGTAAATAAGTGTATAGGTATTTAATAACCTATATAGTCTGAGAATATATGAATGATAATAAAATATAAAGGGGTAAATAAGTGTATAGGTATTTAATAACCTATATAGTCTGAGAATATATGAATGATAATAAAATATCAAGTGGTAAATAAGTGTATAGGTATTTAATAACCTATATAGTCTGAGAATATATGAATGATAATAAAATATAAAGGGGTAAATAAGTGTACAGGTATTTAATAACCTATATAGTCTGAGAATATATGAACGATAATAAAATATAAAGGGGTAAATAAGTGTATAGGTATTTAATAACCTATATAGTCTGAGAATATATGAATGATAATAAAATATAAAGGGGTAAATAAGTGTATAGGTATTTATATAGTGTGAGAACCTGGCGTGTTTTATGTTGCAGCCATCTCTGGATGTTTCCTCCCTGTAATCGGAAAGGACGTTTATTTTTTGCGAAGCAACGAATTTGTCTCGAAATTATATACAGCCTTATTAAAGACCTATAATATAATAACATATGTTTGAAATATGTATTTGCTCTAAAAAAATATTGTATATTGCAAACATTGTTTTACAATATGTTGTGTTTATTTTACTGGAATGTTTTTATATCGTTGTTTTTTAATGCTTTGTGATTTTTTGTTTTGCATTGGGTTTCATTGATGAGTGCATACGAGTAAACACACTTTTCAACAAAAAATGTCAAACATTATACATTTTGTATTTTAAATGTATTATGTCCGTTCCCGTTTGGATTGGAAAACTTCCTAAACTAGTAATTCGATTATTTTGTAATTAGGAACACAGTTCCAAGTACATGTGTGTGATGTAGGTTATATATATATATATATATATATATATATATATATATATATATATATATATATAGTTAAATGTCATATCATACAATGGAGGACGGGAAGTTCTTTATAAGAATTGAGATACTTTCGGTTTTGTGTACAGTGAAATTATAGGTATTTGACATCAATTGATATAGATTCACAAAATTTCCTTAAACTACTTTAACAGGGTTGTAATTATAAAGTATATAAGTAAATTGAAAATTTAAGTATTACTGATTTGCATTAAATTTGGTAAATCGTTATTAGAATCCGATCAAGCAAGATTGCTTGAATTTACTGTTTTCTTAATACATCTTAAGCTTAAGATTGGGCCAGCGACTTAAGACATTTTTCTATAGCAAAACATATTTAATGGATTTTGATCAAAATTATAATAAGCATTCTGGAAACATGTTTTCGTAGCATACAATTGTCGTTATGGAAGAAAGGGCGTTAAATCTGTTCTGTTCGGTGAATCAATAGAAAGATAATACTTGTTTTGCGACAGGTATTCTGTGAGTTTGTTATGAAATAATTAACATATGTGAATTTTGTTCTTTATCTTATATGTATATTTATTAACTGGTAAGTTTAAGTGGTGTTTTCTTACTGTTTTATTTACAAACAAGCTGGGCTTCTCGGGGTTGCTCGGGATCAAATTGTTATCTCACTATATCCTCCTCCTCCGTTTTCACACTTCCTCCACTAACCCCTTATTCTTCTCCGCCCATACCATAACTCTGTCTGGGCATAGCCATACACATACAACTTGTAAGTCGGCGTAAGAGAAAATAACTCCATGAAAAAAATCAGAGTAACTTACATTTAGTAAGTGGCTGGAAAGCAGAACCCCGTGACAGAATTTGCGCCAGTTTAAGGTCAAAGAATGACTGGTTATATTTATATAGTTGCTATTATTCAACGAGACAACGCTGATCAAGATAATACACACTTTGTGGCTGTTTGTGTTGTTGTTACTTTATACTTTTAGCTGGACACACAGGCAAAATACCTTTGTATAATGGATAGCAATGCTTTTGTCATGTTTAAATTTAATTCGAATTCTTGTTTATGCTTCGATAGGTGTATGCGGACAATCTAACGTGGATCACAAACATTTAAATTAAAGCAATTTATGTGTTTGACTTTTGGTAACGAATTCATTTATCATCTACTAGAAATATATAAATAAACTCCTGTGCCTATATGTATAAAAAGCAAATGCTAAACTTAACTGCTGACAAGTTTATGTAAAATACTTTTTTTAAACTCTGCGCTATTTTTTAGAATCGGTAAATGGTTTTATGGATTCTATCGATTGTAAAGGCATAGAAATGGAGTTAAATCGATGACAATGTGTGAGTGAAGATTTCAATTAAAATCTAAATATAAAAAATGGTTGTATGAGCTGCTATCAATGCAAACGTTACTGGCACGAATAAATCGTTATATGAACGATAAAATACACATACACTTCTACAATTGAATTAAATGGTAAATCCGAACCATATATGTCATTAACTGACAAATTGGTTACAAAAAAAACATAGTTCATTATATTTCTCAAATACCATATGGTTATTTACACTTTTTGGTGGGGAATTATAAACCATATCTTTTAAAAATATTTTACAATGGTTCGGTTGATGTACTCTCTGGTCTTCTTCAGTTGACTTTTATTTGTAATCAGAATTTCGAACCTAACCTTTTTTCAATCCACTTATGTATAGTGGCTTAATTCCTCGCTCCATGTCTTCTTAGATATCTAAGACCGTTTAATTTGTTGTATTCTTGAAAAGTATTACATCGTATAAGGTTTTTAATCGAATGCAAGGAACCACCAACAGCTAAGAATGAAGAATGACAAGTTTATTTCAATAGTATATACAATGAATGTATGAACAGAGGTTAGATGTGTCTTACTAATCTCCGATGCAATATATAGTTCTCTGTATTAGTCAGTCCACATAGAAGAAAGTGGTTAGAAAATATTCTGTTACAATTTCTATCTACCTAAGTTTTTTCACCATATATATATATATATATATATATATATATATATATATATATAAATATATATATAGGTATTAATCATTACATATTTATTTATAAATATTATATATACTTATGTATACATATATATATACATATATATATATACGTATATTTATACATATATATATATACATAAACATATATATAAATACATATATATACATATATATATGTATATATATATATATATACATATATATACACCTATATATAAATACATACACACACACGCATATATATATATATATATATATATATATATATATATATATATATATATATATATATATAAGGAAATTAATGATAATGAAAAAGAAATTTGAAAAATTTACAACAATTTTTTAATTATCAAATAGTTCAAACAAGGAATATATAAATCAACATTTTCCTTAACCCATGTATTCTTTTATAATCAGAGGAGAACATAGGAATAACACAGTAAAATGTATTACTGTTTCGCAGTGATAAATCCTTGGAGATCTATTCACTAATATTCCTTCTGGTGAGTGACTTTTCTGCCAATGATTTTTTACCTCAGACTTTAATTCCCTTTGTTTTTCTAAACGAAATGTAACACTATTCGGACTTTTGCTATTCACACTTTTTTTGAACAACGTTTATGATTTCCACGATTTAATCTTAAAGACATGTTTACATATTTTATAGAAGACGATTCTTAGTACTAAAACACTCTGTATATATATTTATATTTTTAAATCTATGCAAAACAGTTTTAAAATATTACTCTTTTATACTACGTACTCCTTTGATTCTAAACGCATACATTTTTGAAAACCTATTGGTTAAAGAAACAGTTCATGTATATGTTCATTGTTTGAAATATTTGATGATTTAATAAATATCGTAATTTTCTTAATTATTTGTAATCACTCATTTCCTTATATGATTGCTCTACTTTGTGAAGTGACCATTGCCTTTTAGAGATAGGATATATTTTAAAGATAAAATTTAATGCGTATCTATTTTCTCCACATTCATATATATATATATATATGCTATGTTCCAACCTCTGCTGTACAACACTATATGCCTAAGCATACTCCATATGTCCGCCAGTTCGACATTATAAAGTATTTATATTCTCTTTTTGTCGAGGTTTCTTAATAGTGGCATAGGAGTTTAATACCAGGCTACAGAGTCAAAGGTGGTTTTGCAACTGGGTTCGAATCCTTCAACCTGCAGTAATTATCACCTCCTACATTAAAATTGCGTTAGTATGAGACACATGTTTCTTTAAGTAAAAATAGTAAACATTATATATATATATATATATATATATATATATATATATATATATATATATAAAGTAATCCAACAAAAGATGTAATAGTCAACTAATATCTTATAATTAGTGAAACATCCGGATAAAAAGTGAAGCTCAATATACTGAATTTGACTTATAATAAAATTTGAATGGCACCTAATTTTATTATTTCATTTTATATTATGATATACATATATATATATATATATATATATTCACAGAAATACTTTTTGTTGACAATTATATGTTTAACTTGAGACTTACCTGTATCAGCAAGGGTAAAATTAATACCCCGAACATAAATTTAGCATCAGTTGTATGTCCCCGTATTAAGATTAAACACATATATAGTTAACAATTTGGTTCAAGATCTATTCTATGACTTTTATTAAGTATTAAGTCCACATTTAAATTCAGTGAAAATTGCTTAACTGAGGTCTAATGATGAAGGATCACGTTTAATACACAACTGACATATTATAATTTACAAATGAGAAAATGTCCCGTTAATATGAACTCCGAAAACACTTTTCGATACTTAAAAAAACTGAACTGAGAGAAATATTACCCGATTGATGTTTAATAACATTTTATTGAAATTTCACATGAATCGGCGGTATCTGAATTTTCACGAAGAGATCATCCCACTTCTTACAACTTTTACATAAAAAAGTTCAACAAATTATTGCCTACATAACGACCCCTTTACACATTGCACAAAGATCGATTCAATAGTTTAGGGATGATCCATGAGGTGATCCAGTCATCATAAAGTTGATATTGAAACCATTAAAAAGTAGGTTTTATACTAAGAAAGCATCATGTGCATACAATATATAAACATGAACACATATATTACATAACATAAATAGATATGAGAGAAACTTTAGGCCAACATGAATTTTCAGTGAAAATGCAGCCAATTACATTTGAAATCGTTATAAAGAGATAAGGAAAGAGAGAGAGAGAGGGGGGGGAGAAACAGAAACAACTTTATTATGCCGTTACTTGTGTTGACCTTTCGTGTGACGGCTCATGTTGACTACTAATTAAGTTATACTCTAATTTGTTTTTAATTGAAAATGATATTACTAAAATAATCGATAATGATCAATCCACGCGAACATTTGCATAGGTGTTCTTTTTTTGTTACAAACGAAATAGTCGACTCGTCGTTATTATAAATACAACGCATATATATACATACATACATACATACATATATATATATATATATATATATATATATATATATATATATATATATATGTGTGTGTGTGTGTGTGTGTGCATATATATAATATTTATAAATAAATATCAATTAATATTTATTAACAGACGACGTTGTGTCGAGCTTATGCTCTCATATCTGAAAGGAAGTGATAATTTCAGACGGTCACAAGGCACGAACCCGAGTCACAGTCACCTGTAAGTATATAAATATACATATATATTTTATATATATATATATATATATATATATATATATATATATGTATACATGTGTGTGCATAAATACATATATATATATATACATATATATATATACACACATATATATACGTATTTATTTTAACGATTTTGATAAATACATATATATATACTTATATACAGAGGTATATATATATATATGTATATATATATATAAATGCATACACATATATATATATATACATATGTATATGTATAAATAAATATATACATGTATACATATGTATTTTTTAAACGTTTCGATTATTTTATAATCAAGTCACAAATGAAAAGCATACACAAAGGTATTACAGATTTTTTTACAGCTGTTTCAAGTAATGTATTTTTTTCAAATTATGGCTATAATTTTAATTATAGCCATAATTTAAAAGATACATAACTATCATCAGGGCATGATTCATACAAAAATTAAAATGAATAGCAAGATCCGAAAATAGATACAAATTCAAGTAACAAAACAAAACTCATAAGAAAATGCTTCAAGCTGATGATTGATCATGATAGCGAACGCATGACATGATCTAATTTGAAGCTATATATATATGTGTTGATATGTATATGTATACGTTCATTTAAAAATATACATCATATAATTCATAACACTATATATTCAAACCAAGTCATACGGTTTACTATTGTTTATAAAAATATGATAATAAACAAAAACTCGGATGGTTTACTGTAAATAACACATTCTTTTATTCAGAGCCGAGGTGTATACGTTAACAGATGGAGAAATGTACAGTGTTCACTATTTGACCGGGGGACAAGAGTTCAATCTTCGCTTGGTCGAGTTATGCCAAGTATGTAAAAATGGTACTTGATGCCCCTTTGCAAAACACTCGGCATAATAAAATGAGGATCAAGTGTGAGTAGAGAAACCCTGGAAGTGTGATGTCGCCCTCTCCGCTACCTCGGTGCATTAGCTAATGAAAAGGAAGCGTTCGGATCCCCCCGTCAATCTTTTACATTGTTCCTTTATATATATGTGGATGAGAAATTAAAATATATATATATATATATATATATATATATATATATATATATATATATATATATATATATATATATATAAGGAGAGAGACAGAGAGAAAGAGAGAGAAAGAGAGACAGAGAGAGAAAGAGAGACAAAGACGGACATACAGAGATGGGTTATGATCTGACACCGGTTTTTTTCCCGTTTTTCTTCGACCCATTCGTTCTTTTATTGTTGTCTTCTGATAATGAAAGTTTTTCTTTCGAAAATTTAAGATTAGCCTTTGCCGAACTGTTATTTACTATTTGGTATTTAATCAGTTTTCGTGAAATTATTAATAAATCGTTTTGAGTTTCACTTTCTCCCTGCGTTTATTTCTTTTCACTTTTCCATCTTACGGCAACCACATCGCATTGCTATAGCCTCGGACGACTAATCTGCACTTATATATATATATATATATATATATATATAAGGAGAGAGACAGAGAGAAAGAGAGAGAAGGAGAGACAGAGAGAGAAAGAGAGACAAAGACAGACATACAGAGATGGGTTATATATATATATATATATATATATATATATATATATATATATATATATATATATACTAATCAAAAATAAGTTTACATATTTCCTTTGAAGCCAGAAATGGATAATAACAACATCATCTACACATACATGACAGATATAGCAATGGTTACAGTAAAGCTGTTACATAAGTATTACATTGTGTATGATACAATTAAAAGGCATAAACTGTAATTCAAGAATAAATGCCAATTTAGTCTAGCGAGAGTGAGAATCTTTCCAAACTAAAGGTTAATTAAACACGTTCCTTATCGATGATGTGTCTTGTTTGTTTTTTTTACTTTCATTCTGAAAGTGTTCAATTATGGTGAAACGTCTGCTGGCTATTAACAAGAAAAGAGATAAGGTTTTTAAACGCCCAATATATATGAGTTTCATTTGTGTACTTACGATTTTGTAAGTGATATTTATGTACTTGTGAGGGGAGAATTGAACGAAATGAATAGATAATTAAATATCACGAACAGATAGTACAAAGAAGCGTCAAACCGTTTTGTTCAAGTTCTAATTAAGAACAAAAGCTGCAAATATTTTTTTTCATATTTTACTAACGAATCACCGCTTATCAAGGCGTTAAGGCGACTCGTGGGTAAATGTTATTG
Organism: Sepiola atlantica; assembly: GCA_963556195.1. Lineage (NCBI taxonomy): Eukaryota > Metazoa > Mollusca > Cephalopoda > Sepiida > Sepiolidae > Sepiola > Sepiola atlantica. Next base: position 65,942,137 of record OY744527.1, read on the forward strand.
AACTTGTCAGCTGGGCGGTGAAACTTTGTGGGGATTTGTTACGATGGTTGTAACTGGTCAGGCATCAATTATTTAAAAGGACAGCTCAACAAAATATTGTTTATATTGGACTTACAACGGGAATGTTGTAGTCAGCTTAGAAGCAACTCCGTGGTACTGTGTTTCACAGACCGATTGTTCTATGAAATAAACTTTGCTCATGGAAGTTCCGTATAGTTTTAGATACACAGAGACAGAAAAGGGTAATTATTGGCAGTAGCTGTAGAAAGAGGTGTTTTCGTTGTGAATATTTCGCAGAGGAGAAACAATAGATTGAAGCGCAGTCTGGCTCCTACCATGGAAATAACTATAGAGCAGAGAAAGACTAGCGACGTCTGTTTTGTGGGTAAGAGTTCGAAGGGAAGAGAACAGAACATCGCACAATAGATTTCAAAGTTGATTTTGTACTCTGTCATAGCGGGAATAACTGCTTTGAGCGGCACCTTTTCTTTGCACAAGGTAAACTAAGATAACAGTTCAAAAGAAAGACTTGCATTTAATATAATAAATTGGACTTAACTGTTTTATCAAATATAACACTTTTGGGGTGTAGAAATTCGGGTGGTTAAATAAGTTCGATTTTCACTGAGAAAAATAAACATATCAAGCATAATTATCGATGACTTACAACAAGTTAAGTTAATAGGTTTTAAGAAATAGTATAACAATTTAACGCTCTTTAGATGCATACATGCATTATCTCTTTTTTCGCACACTCTCAACAACAGCTGAACTCCGAGCAGTGTTGGACCTGCTAGAACGCTGACCACTGTTCGCAGATGTGCGGCCATTTTTTAATCGGTTGAACCACTCCTTAATTTGTGTTGCAGCCATCGAATATTCGGCGGAGATGAATACTATTCCAAAAGAAGACTTACATAGGTATTTCCGGCAGTGGATGGATCGGTGGGCGAAGTGTGTGCAAGCGCAAAGGGACTACTTTGAAAGAGAGTAGGGTCCCAACCCCGTCACGTATTTGAAATATTTTTTCTGACCTAAGGTCGGATACTTTTTGGACAGGCCTCGTATATAATAATCTCCTAAACTAATGAACATATCATATATATATATATATATATATATATATATATATATATATATATATATATATATATATATATATATATATTAGACAAGATGGTAAATAACATGGGTGCATTACTTTATTTTGTAAATTTTTAAATTCAGGGGTATATATATATATATATATATATATATATATATATATATATATATATATATAAACTTAAGTGTGTATATATCTTGCTGCACAGGATCAACTCCTAAACTAATGAACTGATTATTATGACTTTTCAAATATATATTTTCGGCAACACAGTGATTTTCTAAATGTTACCATTTAGGTCGTGCGCCCACTCAAGTAAGCACCCTCTCCACCAAAAAAATGTAAAAAATAAGTTAAATACGAACAAAAATAGAGGCAAATATTGGTGTACACAAAATTATGAAGTTATATAAAGTAATACATTTTATATGGATAACTTCGCGCGGATGGGCGTCAATGTTATATGTGTTTTGTAAAATCCTAAACTATTAGAACTTATCATTATGAAGTAAAGATTATGTATTCTACGCCACAAGGTGCGTGACGGGAACACATTATTTTTTTTGTAAATTCTACTATTTAAGGGAGGTTCCACTGAAACCGTACCATACTCCCCAAAGAATAAAGAAAATATTTAAGTTTAAAACTGTTGCTATATGTATTGCTCATGGCAGTTATTCAACGGGTATTTTACTTGTATGTATGTATGTATATACAGGGTGGGCAAAAATAAGGGTCCTATTTTTAAAAATTCATAACTTTTTTATTTATTGATTTTTTTTTTAGAATAAGTAAAGGACCCCTTCCGAAGCAAGCATGAGCCGTATTAGCCCTAAGGAACGTACCCTCATTTAGAAAACATTATTTTTGCTTAAAAAACTCAAAACAGTGTAAAAAACAATGCTTTAGTTTTTGTAAGTTTTAAGAAGTGTTTTTCGGCTAAAATTTGTTTTGTTTATTTCAAAAAATCTCGGAAGGGTCAGTCTACACACACATAAAGTTTGGTGAGTTTAACTTTTATTTTGTGGAAGTTATTCAAATTCAAGTTATTCAAATTTAAAGATAGGACCCTTATTTTGGCCCACCCTGTATATATATATATATATATATATATATATATAGTAGTACATGAGCATACATCCACGTATAAATTTCTAGAAAGGCCTGTGTAAAAGTATTCATTGCATATAAAATGTATTCTTTAGTTAACAGCTGTCTAACTATTAATTTGGACACTTCGCATTTATTTGTCTTTCGATTTCTTATCATAATTTGTTAAATTCTTGACTTAATAATATCCTCAAGATGTCAACGGTTTAAAGTATTGATCTGCTAGTCTGATTTACAGCCTATTATTTACTAACAATACCTATTTCAATCTATTTATTGAACGCTTTCAATTTGCTTGTTCAGTCCCTTCGCTTTCAGTTATGTGATTGTAACAATTAAAGGCTTTATTATTTTAGGGCTTCTTTCTCATTTATATAGCGAATTTCATGATAAGACAAGTCCGTCGTCAAAACATATCTCTCATCATAAGGCCTGTCAACTTGCTTTGACAAGTAAATCCGCTAAGCCACTTCTTAAAAGTATCATATATTCGGAGCTTATTAAAACTAACTCTTCAACATGACAGCTATGATAAGAATTTATGGCAAGATATAGACACGTGAAGTCTGCCAACAATGTTACTGAAGCCGTTGGCCACAAATATCCGCTACTAACTTAATAATGATTGAATGTATCTTTAAAATAATCTAGTTGATAAGAACCATCGCAACAAATATATTGTGCTTAGTATGCAGTCAATATACACACACACACACACACACATATATATATATATATATATATATATATATATATATATATATACATGATATATTTATATAATATATATGATATATATACTACATACAATATGTTATATATAATATATATGTATATAATATATATATAAATTAGATATCATATATATATATCATATATCATATATATATATATAATTATATATGATATAATATACATATAATATATATTATATATGATATACAAATATATATATATATATAATATACATATAATATAAATATATGTATATAATATTAAAATAATATATATCATATATCATCTATTAATAATGGAGTTTATGTATCTGTCTGAAGCCGAAACTCCAGTATGACTATTTAACTGAAACTAATCTTTTTGAAATTCTTTATATACTGTCATCAAAAGGCGTTCAGACACCAGATGGGTGTTTCCATTAACATAAGTCATTCCTTTAAACCTTCAATTAAATTCATATTTACAAATATACACTTATAACTGCTATTATCCAATTTACATATGTATTTACAATATTTTCCGATAAGGTTATATTAATAAACATTATTCATACAATTAATTAAAGCCATTTTCATCATAACCGGCGTGTTTTCTAAACCATTTCAACGCGAGTACTGTTAAAATTGCAAAGTCATTAACTGTTTAATAAGTAGCGTCCTCCCTCCCTCCGGTAATTAAATATGGCGATCTCATTAAGCAGCCGATTAGTTGTTTAATCAGTGGTGTCATCCCTCCCTCCGGTAATTAAATATGGCGATCTGATTAAGCAGCCGATGTTAATATGTAAACAATAACGCTGTAATCTACCGTGCTCAGTTTTCCATTTTTAAAACCGTCCTTAGTTTGTTTATTCTTAGCCATTATGTTTTAAAACACAAATTTATTAAATCAAATTGTTTAATTAAAATAATAATTGATTTAAAAATTACTATATAAAAACGCACACGCGCACGCGCACGCACGCACACACGCACACGCACACGCACACGCACACGCACACGCACACGCACACACACACACACACACAGTTCAGGTAAACTTTTTCTTTCCGAGAATTAAAAAACTTTTCGTGTTTACTGTATTTGATTTCTTAATACTTTCATGTCCAATATTATCATTTTTTCACGACCTGTTTTATTTATTAAAAAAAAGATGTGATTTTTTTTTCTTTAATGTCAACAAAATAAACTAACACATTGTACTGGAAAACTATACAACTGATTGTAGAATCAAATTGTTTAATTAAAAAAAGGTCATTAAACAAACACCTACCCCCCACACACACACTGTGTTCACTGTATTTGATTTTTTGATGCTTTTTCATTTTAGGACCCACGCTAACTTTGATCCCATCGTTACAGTTAGGGTTAGGGTTGTTTTTTTCCTTTTTAATTAAAAATATTTACATGTATAGGGGGGGGGGGGATAAAAAAATTGGGGAAGGCAGTCAAAAAAATATTTTTTTTTTTTCTTAACTAAAAAATATTTTTAATGACTGGTAATATAAAAAAATTGAGGGGGGTACAAAAAAATTTTTTTCTTTCTTTTTAAACTACAAGTCTTTCTATTTATGGGCGAGGGTACAACAAAAATCGGGGTAGGATCGAATTTTTTTTCCTTTATTTTCAACTAAAAATAATCTTGGTCATAAACACAGAAAATCAATGGCTAACCACCACAGAAATATGACTAGGGCTCCATTGGCTTACGCGTGAGCCTTCATTTCTGATGCGGCAGCCTAGCAAAAATATGCGACCGGAGGGAGCATATATTTGCTAGCAATGTGATATATGGCCCGGAAGGTGGAAAAGGTGAACAAAAACAAACGAGACGAGAACACAAGAATGGAATCTCAAATAAATTCATTAATATTTCACGTAAAACAGATAAATACCAGATGTGTGGGCCGTTATGGAAATACAAACGGTCAAGGGGAGGTAACTTACAAAATAGAATATGATTATAATTAAAGCTAGAAAATTGAAATCAAGTGTGGAAAGAATTAACATCATGAGAGTAAGAAGAAACCGTTGACCGTTCGTATTTCCAGCACGGCTCACACATTTAAATCTAAAAAAAAAAATTAGAATTAAATAAATAAAGAGAAATCAAATAAAATGAAAAATAATAAAATTATAATAATTAGTTTATAAATAAACAAATAATAATAAGATGAAAACTTTAGCTGAATATTTATATAACTAAATTATGATAGTAATAATTAACATTTTCTGCGTACCTATTCTTTATTCTCTGCTGTATTTTTGTCAACAGTTAATCACATCAGTCCATCTCGGTTTTTTCGACTACTCGGCCTTTAATTTTTGATCTTTTTATAATGAAAGTTTTCTTTCGAAAATTTAAGATTACCTTATTCCGGAACGTTTAATTGTCTGACAGTAACCTTTTACTGTTCCGGTATTTATCTGTTTTACGTTAAATATTAATAAATTGATTTGAGATTCCATTCTTGTTTTCTCGTCTCGTTTGTTTTTGTTCACCTTTTCCACCTTCCGGGACCTATATCACATTGCTACAGCCTCGGAATACAAACCTACACTTATATATATATATATATATATATATATATATATATATATATATATATATATATATATATATATATATAGTTTTGTGTGTTACTTATTAATTATGAGCTGGAATGCCCGTCACATGATAGGTTAATAACTATGGAACACACCTTGGACACATATGGCATCTGGTCTATATATGTGGTGGCGATTTATTTTTAAAAATCATGTAGTGCAATATATCTTTCAAAGCAATCTATGATAAATAAATAATCTAACACTACTTAAGTTATGGACTTCAAAAAGCATTTTATTTATCTTGCAGGATTAAAGTCTAATTAGGATGTCTTCAATGAGAAAATCTGCTTATATTTAAAAAATCAGAATAATTTTTTGTCTGTATTTCATCGTATAAAATTGATGAACATCATGCTCTCCCAAGGAAGTTTTTTTTAAAGTGCAAGATGTCAGGTCCCATATTCATTCAATGCTATAACCAACATAACACACTTCTATTGGCAAAGTGTGAAAAGCAAATCATTGTTATTGGCACACATTTTTTGAATAATTTTAAGTTAATTACTCGATGTGAAGGTTTCAAAATTATGATTTCTTTACAATCATAAGGATCTGTTTAATATTGTATAATTTAAACTCTGGTATAAATCAAATTAAAAATAATATATTAAAAATGTTCGGGTAGGGTTCATCCTCCCAGGAATAGTTTTGTAAAATAAACAAACGATAAATATGTTGCCATTCATAGAATCTAAACGTGTAGGGGATCATCTCTACCCAATGCTTTACGTAGGTCTAAAAAACAATATAATAGTTCGGAGACAAACAGGTATTTTTATTCTTTTATATATTAATAATGTTTTATTTTAGACTTCGTACATTTGCTCAGGTGCTGGAGATTTGTGTTTGAATTAGGTAGTGTTCTGTGTTTTTTTTACGCTCCCAAGCATTATCTTCTCTCTTTGAAAAGGGATTACTTTATTATTAATAGTCTAAAGCATCCCTACAAGGTAATGTTGACGAGCATGCTTAGGCATTTTTTGTGGGCCAGAGTACACACGCATTTTGTAGGCTGGCTTTTAAATCCCCACTTTCCGATCTTGTGGCACACCTTCCAAAAATGGGAGAGGGTTAAATACCACCGCTAACTGATAAAGCGGATAATGGTGTCACTTGATGAAAAAAAGGCTCCAAAAACATATAGAAAAGTATAAAGGTTAAGACAGGTTCAAACTGATCTACACAAACCTGATTGTTGAAGAGCTAAAACAAACACGTTTTGTTTTACGTTTTGTAGCTTGTCATTTTGAGCCGAGTTTCTTAAGATGAATTATGAGAGCTTGGCAGGTATACAAGAACAATTACGGTTTGACCCCGCGCTCTTCTATTTAAATCGACGCGGCTGTGTATATATTTGCAAAGTGGACAAACCTCCTGCGCCGACAGTCTCTGTCCAAAGCTGAGATAGGCACGTCCGTATTTCCGTTCGAGGTGCTCCCTGCCTTGTTAAACCATTGATTCGTTGAAACCGAGCCCATGCGTCACAACTACACAATATCTTTTATCATGTTCTAAGGTAAAGGTTATCACGATACTGCTATATTTAGCGAAACAACTAAAAGGCGGTACCAAGCAACATATTAAATTAAATAAAAAGTGTATGCGTTTTGTCTTCAACGTAATTCTATCATTGGTAAGCGATGGGCAGGTTCCTTAATAGTTAACGACGCTAACTCTAACCCTAACCCTTAATAGTTAATGACGCTAACTCTAACCCTAACCCTTAATAGTTAATGACGCTAACTCTAACCCTAACCCTTAATAGTTAATGACGCTAACTCTAACCCTAACCCTTAATAGTTAATGACGTAGGCCGCCAAAGCGGCAAACCGACGTAATATGGACGCGGGTCTGTTTTGTCACTTGTGCTTAAACACACCTGGAAAGGTATGAAAACCAATATGCCCTTAGCTGAGCGTAAAATATGAAACAAGTGCAACCATCTATTTAAGACTAGAATATACCATGCAAATTGAGCGACGAATTTATTTTTATACTAAGGAGTCACCACTTATTAAAAACAAACGCAACTCGAGGATAAGGGTCAATAAAATTGTAAGTTGGATGATGAACAATACTATGAGAGGATTTGAAACTCTAGATGGAATGGACAGAAGTAGATTACATAAGAGGACTGCTTGAAAAGTACTTATTTGTATGTTGTAATCAGCAGAGAAGCAGTCTTGTGTCAATGTATTCCACAGATGAGAAGTTCTTGGAAAGAAACACTGTTCATGGAAATTCCGTTTGGTTTTAGGTACGAACAGGAAGAAAAGAACATTTATTTGCAAAGTTGGTTGTAGAGTTCAATAAATATTCCAACGATTAATGTGGTTTTCTCAAACCATAAATATATGAAAAGTTTCATCTAACATGAATTGTTTACTAATTTATAATTTTCACACACGTCAAATCATTAAAATTAAAAGTTCGTCTGTTACTTTTAAATTTTAAATCACATTTTATCATTAAGCGCGCAGATTAGACATGCAACATTTAAACATGTTTTCACTGGCTTAAAATAATTGCGTCTTTTTTACCATCATTATCAGCATCAGTGTCCCTGATTTTAGTCCACCTTATTGGTGAATGCCATTCAGGGTTTTTGCTACTGCTACCACTTTACGCACTGCGGGTTAGCGATGCTATTTGCCCATAGCTAGATATCAACATACAGCGCCTAGTATTCACAAATGGTAGCGAATCTAGTACTGACCAGACTCGCCATTGCTTAACTTCGGTGATATAGCGGCGACCGATGTGTCAACGTGATTAAGTCGTACATTTTTTACCATATAAATAATTACTGATATATAGTGAATATTTTATAAAATGTGAACAGACGAATCTACTATCTCAATAAGTGATTGTCCTGGCGTGGTGTGCTATTTTTTTCTAACATCCAGTGCAACACTTATTTCATATACTTCTGATTACCAATAAGCACGTTTTAACATCGGTTTAAAGAAAAGGATGCATCGTTATTTTATAGCTAATGATTGATAATCTATCATTTTTATGCACTGCCCCAGAAGAGGATTTAGATTTTGGCTGAAAAATACACACAGTTCTTTGTTAGTATATTGACGAACTAGGGCAGTGTTAGAAGCGTTTGACTGTGACGTCACGAGCAAAAAATATTAGGTCCAACTGTTTCTTTCTCGGCTTGACTACAGCGAAATCAGACATTTCGCAAACAATACCCCCCCCCCGCCGATCTGGTGGAAAGTTTGGGTACATATCATTGGCGAGTTGGTACCACAGTTAAACACAATATTTTCCATTGTCAGAGTTTAATAAAAAAAGTAAAACTGTTTATTGTGTTGTCTTAGAGGCAACTTAAGAATATTCACCCTGCTTAATAAATAGTCTATCACTTCAAATACATTCATTGTATATAGATAAAAAACTGTGCTTTTAATGTACTAATCGCGCAGAGCATGTTTTAGGATTGTTACAAGAAATATGTTGACAATTTGAATTCAGCGACGCCGGAGTGGCATCACAGAATAAAATCACATCAGCATTTTAATGGTGTCATACGTGATGGCATTAATTGTCAACGTCTTTCCTGACACAATGCGAAAACGTGCTCAGCGCGTTTCTCCGCCGTCTTTTAAAAAATAGTTTCTTTCTCCAGCTCTCCTGTTCATTTGCTTTTGACACTCGAGGATGATTCGACAGAGGATCGAAAACGTTCGTGAAACCTATGGAACATTAATTTATTTTTTATTTTAATACAAAAAAGACCATCAGAAAAATTGAAACATTTTTCTGGTGGTCTTTATCGTATTAAAATCAAAGCACTTACTAAATGTTCTATAAAAAGTATAATTAAGTAGACGAATTTTTGTTATGTTTAACAATGTTTTCATAAATGAGAAAATGCTGACTAAATACGAACACACAATATATATATATATATATATATATATATATATATATATATATATATATATGAATTTATTTTCGAGTCGGAGTGATTCAAGATACATTTTTAGATATTAGATAATAAAACAGCATATACAACTACGTATTCTCTAGGTAATCGGATAGAGAGGGAAGAAAACAACCGCCTCGTATTGTCAAATTCGAAATAGAAATAAATCATAAAAATAACTTATCTACAGGTCTGATCTTACTGAATAACCTAGGGTGTTCAGATGCTTTCCAGCGTCTGTGTTAACAAAAGGAGTTCGTGTCCGTGCTTAAGCAATTCAACTGACGTGTTTTGCCCTCTTTGAGGGTTAACCCCAGCCTTCTTCTCGTTCTCAGATTAATTCTTGTAATGGCCACAGGCTAAACTGAGTAGTTTTGTTGTGCTTGGATTTCGAAAGAATTACCACCTCGCCTCTCTCGTTATAAGTCCTACCTGGGGATGCTGACATGGTCGATTCAGACATTTTTTTATAGGTGGCACCTTACAGATATTAGGAGGTCTTTCTTGCTCATTGTTTACTCTAAAGTTCGAACTCATACAACACCCGGTTCTCCTGGTAAGTAGGTAAGTGTTGTAATTTGATTTTATCAAATTTAAAAGTACCTAAATTACAACTGTCATTACTTCTATCTTCTTTATCCATAGTCTAGCCAGTTCTGCCCTGTGTTCGGAATAGTTTTAATTATTTCTTTCTCACAATATGCTAATACATACACCATAGATACTCTTATTGCCTACACAGTTTCTAACCTTGTCAAGAGAGCTTTCTCATAACCTTCAGCACTGTATACACGTTTACTATATTCGATCTGTTTATAACGCTCCAAAACGTAAACATTATATTAACCTGTCAAGATGTTCCAAGACTCCCTTATTCGATCCTATTATTTGTAGTGCTGTTGACCGGTCGCATATTCTGAGCTTTGATATCAGAAACAATCGATCTTCTCAAGTTTCTTATAAGCAGATATTAATGGACATCGGATGTTTATAATTATAACTCTACAACCTCGAACGCAAATAAATTTAAAAATAAAATTTATGTCAGTAATGACGATATTTATTATAAAATAAAGCTTTACATACGTGGCCCTAAGATATGCACCCTTAAATGATGTGGATTGAAATATTAAATATCGGGCAAAATGTTAGCTACAGATGAGAATTCAGCAATGGTATTTTTGGAGCTACTCGGTGGGTCAGAGGTACTAACGTTGAGGGGATACAAGTGCAGTTAGTTCATTGGAGAACATCCCGTGGAAGTACCTGTAAAACAAGCACGGGGATTCATATATATCATTGGATGCTTTTAAAATGTCAGATATATAAAATTACATTTTGCAGGTTTTCATCGTTGATTTTTACTCTTACTTTCTTGTTAAAAATGGTGTCTAACTTTTACGAATCACTAATAACCCGCCACATCAGAGTCTGTAATAATTTCACCAGTCGCCATTTCTATTGTATTAGTCTCACGATTCCGACCTTTCTACACCGCATGGTGAATATATCAATTCCCCTTTTTCTATTACGAACTTCATCCTAATCTCTTTACAACAGAGACGGACGATTTATACAAGTGAATCGATTGGCTTTTGATCCGAAGCAGCGGTTCATGTCATTTATAAATAAGAGGTTATTTACTGCAAGTCCGTTCTTTTCAAGGTAACATTCTATTGGCGATTCTCATGACACCAGAGAGTATTAGTCATGTGATAGAATTTTAGCCTTGTGAAGTCTTTCACACAGTCCGTTAACAGTGATAGCTTACTGATAACAAACAGTGACTTTCCCGGAAGTCCGAGTGGCAGCAATTGTTTTCAAGTATTCCGATACGTCTTAATCTATAAAAGAGTAAGACACATTGAAAGATAGACGAATGTTACCACATGTGTCGTAGTACCTCACAGAGCATTTTTTCCTGCATTGAGATAATTCAAAGTCGACTTGGTAACCTAGTTCAGGATGGTCATTTCTCTTCTTTAGATCCCCTTTCTCGCAGAGCAAACGTTGCTAACCCTAATCCATACTCCATCGTTATGTTCTTGGAAGGTGATTAACTAAGCTCTAATCTTTAGTTCCTTGTTAGAAATTCGCAGTATGTACTTGTCTCTCTAATCACAATGAATAAATAGTTTACCTTCTACCTCTATGTGCCCAGCGTCAAGCGCAACTTCCATGGGCAAAGCTGCATTTCAAGTGTTTTACAACTGTTAAACACATTACCTAGGGACTGCCCTCCTTCTGATGACAATCTAGTCATCTTTACACTCCAATAGTGTTCCTCATCTTTTGGTTGGCCTGTCAAAGAAGCGGAGAGAAATAAGAATAGTAGAAAGAACTGAGGGGAGAATCCTTTTCACTGAAAATGATCTAGCTCATATTATCAAAAATTTAAGAATAAAAATATTTCTTATTATCGAAATTTTAGACATGCAACGAGATCTAATTAGGATTATTTTCTTTTTATAAACAGGTCACCACGTATCAAGGCCACAGACCACTCGAAGATAAGGGCTATTGAGTTTTACAAGGATTAGCAACGATGGTTGTTAAAGATCATAAAGAGAAGGGCACAACAAGAATTTGTTTAAATTGGACATGGAAATTGCAATGTACTAAATTCTAATAAATTCATTATTTATTCAAAAAAATGTATAGCTGATACATATTTTGTATAAATATTTTTACAGTAAAAAGTAAAAATTAAGTTATAACGTTTGGATGATTAGACATAAACATATATATATGTATGAACTACAATATTACTGGTACTTCGGCAAAATATGGTTATTTTTATTATCAATTGTATTTGATAAAAAGAAACCTTTTCTATTTTTAGAATTAAATTTGTTTTAGTACCCTAATGTCATGTACGTTACTACTTCAGCCAGTTTCCATATCAATACTCTTATTATATAGATATTACAATAAGACTAGGTCATTCTTAAATCTTAGTGTGTTATTTCTCTATATACAAAGTAAATGCATATGTGTTTAACAGATTAAATGATACGTATTACTTATAAAAATATTTATTTTTACAACATTTTTTAATAAATATATTGATTTTTGTTTTCATGTTTTAATCACACACACACATATATATTTTAAAATTAATTAATTTATAAATACATTTAAGTATATATAGATATTTTAATTAATATCAATTGTCAATGTCTTCCTTTTATGCACGCAAATATTAATCTATGAAATAATTTATTAAAAATCTACATATATAAAATTAATTCATAAATTAATTACTTCAAACATCTCACTCTTTCTCTCTATACATATACACAAATTGATGATACGTCCAATTAAAGGCGAATTTTAAAAAATGCAGTCCTCTGCATATTCTTTTAAAAAGAAGTAAACCGCTCATGGTAGCGACATATAATAAAAAATGCACCGGTAAATACCGGTCGACTATTGCTAGTAAAATTTCATATATATATATATATATATATATATATATATATATATATATATATATATATATATATATACGCACTACTCAAAGGCATCAGCTTGAGGACAGACAGGGAATAAGAATGTACGAAATATGCCCAAATCGGTCTGGCTACAACATCATCACAGTCCGTACTATCTATTCGTCTCGATAGCCGACCAACACATGAATACGCACATACACATACGCATACATATTCCAAACATCAGAAACACTCCCAAGAAACACATATTCACACACGTACAATGTCTGTAAAATATTCCGCATACACTCATACACAGGTGCGGTTTTAAATTTTAAAAAAAATGAAACGTTGTATCCCATGTAATCCAATTATTACTTACTCAGTGAATCATATTAATGGAAGAAAACTTGGTTGTATCTTGCGTAACACCACTATCGAATTCCCACATAATCAACACAGTCACAGTCAGTCACACACACACCCACACACACACAAACACACACACACACACACACACATATATATATATAAGTTATGAAAATATATTCATGGCATTAATCTACACAGAGGCTAACGCGTTTAATTCCCGGGGGGAATCTTCAGGCTTAAATGCATTTTAGCCTGAAGATTTCCTCCGGGGATGACACGTGGGAGCCTCTGTGTGGCTTAATTGCCATAAATATATTTTCATAGCTTACTACCTAGCTCTACTTACGTATAGAGCACTGTTGAAGTAAATACTAAACATTGATACATAAAAAATTATATCTCCCCATATTAATATATATATATATATATATATATATATATATATATTATAATATAAAATGAAGTAATAAAATAAGGTGTCAATCAAATTTTATTAGAATTCAAAGTTCAAGCAAAGTATCCTTAAGTCCTTAGCTCATGAGTTTTCAAAGATAATTCTTCTTTTCAGAGGACCATTACCGCAGTTATACTACTACAGGTAATAAAATTACGCTTTGAAAATATATAAAATTATATACACAAATACACAAAAATACATAACATCAAAACATATCAACCCAAAAACATACTTTTTGTTGAATCCATATAGTCCATCCAGGTCATACATATTGAGAAGCATAATCAGGAAAGACAATTACTCCAAGTTACAAACAGCAGTCCAAATACGTGTAATTGAAGGTGCCGACAAAGTTATCCAGTCCCGAAATGTGTCAATATTCAATGATAATGATAAATAAATCTAATAATATAGAAAGTCCAATCAAAGTTCCAAAATCCCGAAATGTGCAACCCAAGTCAAATCAAAGTTCGTTGTTTAATTAGAAAACCTGTTAAATCCGAATTGAGCAAAGAAAGACTGAATCCCAATCTCATCTTGCTAGCAGAACGAAAAATAAGTAATCTTCTCTCACCAGCGATACAACCAGACATGACAAATCCTTAAAGAGCAGGAGGCGATATTAAATTGTCTTCATCTCTGAATGATTTTAATATAACTGAAATTATGTCTGTGTTACATCCTGTTTAAGCCCATTTGATGGACTCTCAAGAGAGCAACATACAGCCCCGCCATCCAACCCACCCACATTAGATTTTCCCTGTCTGGGTCAAGTGAGAATATTCTATGTCAAAGGGGAAGGGGTTAAGAAGTTAAAAGAAAATATAGGTCAGATCATGCAATCACGTTCACATCCAAGATTATAGCTTAAAGTCTAGCTTACAGTAAAACCCGATTTCACAAATCTAGCCCTATCAAATAATCTAGAATATTTATGAAATTAAAAATTACGAAGTACTCAAACTCCAATAATTTTATAGTTTAATTTAAGAGTTAATTTTATCAGGTTAGGAATTATTAAATAAGATTCAATCCTATCAGCCCAGGAATTCCAATTCAAGGTTTAACTTTCCCCAATCAAAAAGTTTAACTTGCCTTGAGGTTTAATTTTTCCTAATTAAGATTTAATTTTCCCAATTACGAAGTTATCAAAATAATTAGAATTTAATAATTTAATAGTTTAATTTAAGATTTAATTTTATCAGATTAGGAAGTTTAAATCAAGGTTTAGTTTGCCCAATCAAGAAGTTTAATCTAAATTAGGGTTTAATTTTTCTTAATTAAGAAGTTGTAAATATTTTTAAGGTTTAATTGTTCCTAATTAAGAGGTTGTAAAGATATTGTAAAGATATTAAGAAACTGAAAATTTAGGTGTATAAACTTTTACAACCTCAGATTCTAAATCCTTTAGGCAAAGAAGATTAAAAAGGACCCATCTCGAAGACTGGACACCCCCGGTTTCATTGCTCGCCCAAACAGCTACGGCAAGACTGGTGGTGGTTTCATATGCATATTTGAATTTCCTACCATGTCGACATTTGGAGACTAATTCACTTGTAGAATTTATCAGATTTAATTGTTTAGGTGCAGTAGCTATCATTACGGCTTCAGAATTGCATAGACCACAAGATCTGGATCCTGGGCTGTAGGAGTTTGATTTTTTTAGGATGGACCATTTTATATTGTGTGGAATATTATTTGATCTTAAATTTTTAACTAAAGTGGTCAGGGATGTTTTGTTGTTACCGACATCGTTATTGAAAGAGTAATTATGCATGGAGATGCGGGATTTAATTAAATTTGCTGTGGCCCCAATATATGTGTGTACCCTAGGATTTACTCTTATTCCCGCGCCATTTATATTCCTATTCACAGGTCTATTTCTATTTACTGTATTTTCATGATGTGGATTAGGTTGGTTGATCGATTGTATATTATTGTTATCGTTACCTTCCATTGGGAACTCATTATCGGTTTGCTGAGGTGGAGGATGGTTATTAGAATTGCTAGGTCTAGAGTTATGGTGCAAATTAGTTGTAGTGCTCAATTGTGGAATTTGATTAGGGGCTGTATTTATGTGGTTTCTGGGATTCATTATATAATTATTTAGTTCAGTTACAGTACAAGCATATACAATATCAGAATATGTGCATCTATTGTCCAGTGGGCAATCACTGGTGCGCCTGCAGTTGTATGTATTTATAGGATTGGAATAATTAGAATTAGATTGGATATTTTTTATTTTTTTGCTATTTGCTGAGATTATTGTTTGGGCTATATTTGGCATAGTAGAGTATGAAATTTTAATTGAATTCTTCTTATTAAGTATGGAGCTATATTTATGTGGGTTTTTAAAGGAGTTTTCCAATATTTTAAAGAATTTCTTCGGGATATTGGTTTTAACCTTATTGTTGAAAGGTGGGGTAAACCAAATATTATTTTTCCTTCTAAGGCGTTTACGTGCAATAAGTGTAGGGCTATCTATATGTTGGTGATTTTCATCAGGTATGATAGAGTGCCTTAGAGGTCTTTGGTTATTTAGATTTCTTTTAGTTCGGCTCCTCTTGCTAGTTGTCATATTGTGTGTAATAATATTTACAGTTCTATCATTCTCTTTGTTTTGGTTATAAGTTACTTTTTTAGAATATCCAGAGTTGAGCAATGAATTGTTATAAAATTGTGCGTTTTGGTCGAAAATATTTTTATTGGCAGAAAGCTTAGATATTCTATTGGAAACAGACGGTACTATTGAATTAATTATAGCTTTCGGGTGGTTAGATAGTTTATGTACATATAAAAGAGTTAGATTGGGTGTATGGAAAGGGCTATATAATCCGTCATTAAGGTTAAGGGTGATATCAAGGAAGTTAGAAGTTTTTCTCTCAGGATCAACAGTTATGGAAAGGCCGAAATTTCTGAAAAAATCATGCAATTCTTTAATTGTTTTGCTATATCTTCTAGATCTTTCATCCGATACAAATAGGGCATCGTCTCTATATAGGCCCCCTCTTATATTTTTAAACCTATGTTTCATTTCATTTAAGAGGAATAAACCCACTAGATCCGTTACCTGAGCAGAATCAGAAGCTCCCATAGTAATATCGAAATCATTAGGGGTGTCCTTTGTGGTCCATAATTTGCCTTCGAATTGGAGAATAGATCATCTGGCTAAGGTGATCAGTTTAATTTCCAGATCAGTAAGGTCTGAATTATTTTTCGCTAAATTTAGGGCTTTATTTAAGAGAATTGGGGTAACAGATTGGTAATAGTTGTCTATGTCAAAAGTTATAAAACTTAATCTATGTTTATCCTTAAGGTTCATAAACCATTCAATTACGCTATCTGAAGATTGCCACAACGAAAAGAAAATTTTATTTCTGATTGTCGGAATGATCCTATCAAGAATTTTTTTACTGATTATGCCTAAGTCAGATTTTGATGGGCAAATTAACCTTATTGATGGGTTTTGTTGAAAGTTAGTCTTATGGTCTTTTAGGGAAAATCTAGGTGTAGCTGGCGTTACTATTTCTGCATGGTTAGTTAGATTCATATATTTAAGTAGTGTTTTAGCCTCTAAATTTATATCTATAATTTTATTGGGTGGTGCAATTTTCTATGATCTATGCAACTCACGGTATATTAAGTTCCTGTAAGAGTTTTTGGGTTGATATGTTTTGATGTTATGTATTTTTGTGTATTTGTGTATATAATTTTATATATTTTCAAAGCGTAATTTTATTACCTGTAGTAGTATAACTGCGGTAATGGTCTTCTGAAGAGAAGAATTATCTTTGAAAACTCATGAGCTAAGGACTTAAGGATACTTTGCTTGAACTTAGAATTCTAATAAAATTTGATTGACACCTTATTTTATTACTTCATTTTATATTATAATATTTATGCTCTGTCCAGTATATTGAGCTTCAGTTGTTATCCGGATGCTTCACTAATTATAAGATATTAGTTGACGCTTATATCTTTTGTTGGATTACTTTATATATATATATATATATATATATATATATATATATATATATATATATATATATATGAGAAATGAAGGATATGATTAATCCGACGTAATGGGAAATAAAAAAAGTGGTGTAGGCATCCTTTCATGCCACCCGAACCCACTCGTCCCCATCACACTTCTACACAGTCTTTCAAAACACTTATGCTCACACATTCCTGACAAAGCCACCTGGTCAATACTCCACCCTCCCTCCCTCCATCCCTCATTCTGGCCTAAAAAAACTTTCACTCTTAACTTCAACAAAAATCTCACCTCTCGCCTTACACCTTTCCCACCATTTTGACTATTTCATTCATACCCTTACCCTCCCCTTTTTAAGTTCTGTTCATTTCTTCAAATCTTTTTCTACAACTATGATACCACCTACATGCTAAAAACACAGTGTTTCCTCATCCCTCCTTTTCACACAGCCTCTCAAAATCCATGTCATACCTCATTACGACCAAAATCTCAGCCCCCTTTTAGCTCTAACCCTAAGGCAAGTTCAATTATATTCTCACCCCTCCCCATTTCACAGTTGTGTCAATGGTACCAACTCAAAGCTTTCATATTCATTTCATTATTTGCCACCACTGATTTCTCGCAGTCTGGACTCTTCTCTACCGCTCATAGTAGCCACGGCTACTACTTTCCTTCATCTCTCCATCATGTCAACCCCATGACATTTTTCTTAAAATTATCATCCTGAGGAAGTCTTACAATAAAGACGAAACGTTGATGAATATATAAAAATATCTCTTGGTTTTTCCTTTTTCATTTCCTAATTATATATATATATATATATATATATATATATATATATATATATATATATATATAGAGAGAGAGAGAGAGAGAGAGAGAGAGATGTGTGTGTATGCTCGTGTGTGTGACTGTCTGTGACTGTGTGAATTTCTGTCTGCGACCGTGTGTAATTCCTTTGATATCTTCACGTTTTGAAAATTGAACGTCCTGATAAGTTTTCCCATTTGTCAAAAATACACCATTCTCTCCAATTTCACTGACATTTTTATGAGTCTCCTGGAATAAGCTTTTATTGAAATAAAGAACATTGATTGACTCAACTGTCAAACTTCATGAAAATCTAGAAAATAAATTGGCTTTCATGATTTTAAATTAATATCACTCTTTATTCCTTTGTATGTGATGGTTCAAACCGTCTCCGCTTCTCTCACATATACAGAAAAACAAAAGGCTCTATAATATTCCATAAATCTACTCAACACAAAGATCTAAATAAAGGTGTCTTTTGAGAGTGATCATTGTTTAAACACTTGTGTTTGATAATAGCAGACGCTTATATAATTTGAGAGAAATACGGATTGTCTGCTAGAGGATATAATAACAATTAATATGTGAAAGAAGACGGGAGCTTCATGTGTCTCAGTCTATCTTCGTATGGCAGGTCCACAAGTGCAGGGCACACCTAAGTGGTTCGCGTTGGACTTTTAAAACCCTGTCAATATCACCGACAAACTGATGGACTCGTGGTGCATTTCCGTACCCAAGGATAAGCCTGACCATTGAGGTGTAGAGCTTCTTAATCACTTACTATATATATATATGAATATATATATATATATATATATATATATATATATATATATATATATATAAGTTACTATATATATATATATATATATATATATATATATATATATATATATATATATATATATATATATATATATATATATATTGATGTACCAACTATTTCGAATTTTATATTAGACGGATAAAGTAAGAGGATGTATATGGTAGCATTTCGAAGTATAACATAATAGATATAGTCCTAACGATAACTGCCTTAATGCGAAGCGCTGATGTAATTAACAATTTTAACAACGCATTTAGAAAATAAATTCTATGATAAATTTCCGGTGTGGTAAAAAAAAAAAGATTAGCTAGCGTCTGTTTTGAATTAAGAATCAGGAAAACGCATTACGACATTCCCGTGTGCAAAATAAACAACATTTAGCTGTCGATTGTTTTAAAACTTTTTGTTACGCGATAAGCAGAAATTTAATTTAGAAAAGTATTTTGTGAAAATAATAACATGACATTACAATTTAAGTAATATTTGCGACGTAGATGGATATGATACGTTATGTAAAGAAGGAACGACTTTAAATAAAAGTAATAAGATTAGAGAAACGAATACAAGTCAATCAGAGTCGGTTGTTGGGGAGTAGCGAGTTACACACAGAGAGCTAAAGTACGAAGCGAAACACACACACGCTCATACACACTAGACAAAACAGTTATACCAACAGTTGTTTTTAGTCGCATGTAATAAACAACTGATATGACAAATTTTGTTTAATGTTAATCTTTAAAAGGTCGAATGGTAAAACTTTCGAATGCGTTTCTTTTGTGTTTTGCTGACTACAAACAACGAACACAATTAAGCTTACATGCAACAGGAGAAAACCCACCGCAATATCAAAGATATAGATTGGTGCTAAATCGATTGCGATTAGCCAACAACAACGCCGAGAAAATGTAAATATGGGTGTTCAAACACAGCATAACAAACACTTGTTTTGTGTCGGTACGTAACGTTGCGTCTATTTCCTCTGCGAGTTTACTGATGATAATATTTCTAAATCTTAAGCGTGACACATCAAATAGAATTCTTGTTCAAACACAGTCGTCGTAAGAGACTTACTTAAATGCTATCTTAGTCATAAACGTTACAGAGCGATAAACGAAAATTTCCTATTATAAAGATATTTGGAGAAATCTAAAATAACATGAATTTCTACTAACTGCAAATTCGGCGAGGAAAATATCATTTAAACTTGACATGTCGCATGCAATAAGCTTGAGATGGAGAGAGAGAGAGAGAGAGAGAGAGAGAGAGAGAGAGAGATGTAAATATTATATAAAACTTACGATGACTCTAGTGTCAACGGACGAAGCTTTTTTATATTACTGCTTGGACACATAAAAAATAACATACATCTATTAAATATATGTGTTTAGGTGTACCGATTCTATTTTAAAACTAAAGCGTGACAGACCGACCGATAAACAGGCAGGCACCTAAAAAAATGCAAGTACGCACCTTAAAATGTCTACGGGTTAAACAAGTATTTTTTATTCATAAAATATTGTACGTTGTACGGCTAATCTGTTTTGATGCTTTTCCACACTTGTGAGTTTGATATTAAATATAAATATATACGGGCAATATCAGTGCCCACATCTATAATAACAGGCTTGAAATTCTAAAATATAAAAAACCATACTCTTGCAAACGAATAATAATTACAAGAATTGTTATTCTGAATAATCAATAAAAATACCGTATAGAAACGTGAGGTTTATTGAATTTCTGAAATGTTTTAATTATAAAATGTACGTTTATATATATATATATATATATATATATATATATATATATCATATGAAAGTTTTCTGACAAGAGAACCAATGCTACACTTATGATTTTTTGGTACTGTTTTAGATATTGACCCTAATTTCCGTGACTGTCCGGCAGCAGCGAGCCGACAGCTAACGGAAGCGTCCGAGACCTGCCGAGTCGGCAGACGACAACAATGTAAGACGATGAATATACGTAAAGAAAAAGAAATGCATATATTTTTATACAAAAAATGAAATAAATGAACAAACCCATAGCTGAAATGAATAAACTTTTTTTTAATTAATATTTAACCATTTTATGTAAGAAATTTTTTTATAAACGCTAACATTTTAAACCATTTTTTTTTTGCAATTACGCATTGTTTTTTTTTTTAAACATTTGTTTTGTAACTGAAATGAACTGTTTTTATAAACTGTAGAACGCGAAAATAATAACTTTTTTAAACCATTTTTTTTTTGCAATTACGCCTTGTTTTTTTTAGGTCCACTTGCGTGGCACTAGACAGTACGCCGCATTCCTTTACTAAATTTTTACCGGTCGCCATATCCTGGGACCACAGGTAGATCATTTTTAAAATTGTTGATATGGCGAGTTTCGACCGCGAAAAAAACGTCCCCGATCGCAACGAAATCCAAGCCCGGCATTCCTGGGTGGGGCATCTCCAGGCATATTTTTCAGTAACTGTCTTTCGCGGTACTAGCCGGCAAAGTCGGCCGCCGCCACATCGCATATCTTTTGCCAGCAGAGCTTTCTGCTGGCAAAAGTTAATGCACTGCTCCGGAGAGGCAATTGAACTACACAACACTTCAAAATTCATTGCCAACAAGTGCCAAGCGTCGGACGCCAGCCTCGTTTTCGATTTCGGCAGGTCTCGGACGCTTCCGTTAGCTGTCGGCTTGCTGCTGCCGGGCAGTCACGGAAATTAGGGTCAATATCTAAAACAGTACCGATTTTTTTATTCATTTAAAAAATGTCTTAGTCTTTTGGCTAAGATCAAAGTAAAGTATATATACTCTTAATTTTCTCCCTTTAAACTGAAAGTTTTACAGGGGAGATAATTCCAGGAGTATATATATATATATATATATATATATATATATATATATATATATATATATATATATATATATTAGTACTTCATGTATCCACATAAAATATTATAAGGAGACATAATTTTTTATGTGTCAGTTTTCAGTATTTACTTCAACAGTGCTCGATACGTAAGTAGAGCTAGGTAGTAAGCATTTAGCCTGACGATTCCTCCCGGGGATGAAACACGGGAGCCTCTGTGTAGCTTGATTGCCATATATATATATATATATATATATATATATATATATATATATATATATATATATATATATATAACGTATCGCCTCCTGAAGACGGCGGCGAAGACCGAAAGCTAGAGAAATAGCCCAAGATAAACATTAGGCGCCATAATCCACCAATTGACACCGGAAACCCGACGAATCCATCGCCGAGTCGAGAAGTACACCAGAAAGATCGCAAAGAAAGAAACCTCCGTGGTCTTCAACGACACATGTATAATAAACAACTTGCTGCCGAAATATACATATATATATATATATATATATATATATATATATATATGGTCGTCAATCGATACCTTAGGTTATACGAAAACATTGGAAACTAATTCCGCAGGGCCAAATATATCAAGTGTACTTAATCTTCAGTCAATGTCATGATGACAATATGGTGTTAGATAATATGTGTTGGGGCACCATAACATCGCCTTGAAAACGGTACACTTAGTATCTTTGGCCTTACAGTCTGAGTTTCCAGTGTTTCTGTGAAGCTGAAGGCCTTGATGCGCGACCGAACTAAGGTATTATGTTCTCTGAAAAAAAAATATTTTCTTACATACATAATTGAGAACTCTAGTTATTTCTCATACAATAAAAACACAAAATGATTCCCCCCCACACACATTACTAATCAGAGCAATATCATACAATAGTTTAATGTTAGTTTGATAGCAAAAAAGAGCTTATACGTGTTTCCGGAGAGAATGTATAGGATACATGAACAAAATCTAATCCCTATTATAATTTCTTTTTAAATATTAAAAATATTTCTAAAGTTTGAATATTGAAGTTTATTTGAACCTCATAAAAATCAATCTGAACTATATAAAACTTTTTAAAAAAAATATTTTCATATACTATATACATATATATGTCTGTGCTACAGTTTAATTTATATAAGTATACTTATATTGTAGTATAATATATTACGTATAGATTCTCTCATTAAATATTTGCTTAATGATAGGTGGTACTATAATTATATATTCATGTCAAGTGTGTTAACAAGAAATGTTTGCATTTCAAGTCATCGAAGGAAACTTGGAATTGTACCTTGGACAAATACCGATTCTATATGCGGCTACTGTTGCTGCAATTTATAGGATGTTGTCTATTTAAAACGCGCACACTGTTCAGCTCCCACTCTGCCTGGTAACTATAGTTTAAATGAAAGCTCGTTGTTTTCAGTGCCTTTAAAAACCACTTAGTTCAATCTACTACACATGACAGAGTGCATACCTCTTTATACACATAGCAATACATGTAAGGAAAATGCTGTTTTTATTGTTTATATATGACTAATTACCATAGGAGGTTATTTCTTTTTAAAGAAGGCAACGCATTAAGCAAAGTGAAAGCTGTGACCTTCCCCATACAAAAGAGATCAACACACAAGTGGGGTACAGATATAGGATACACTCTTTTAAATCATTTTCGAATATACAGTGAATGGCGGTAAATTTCAATGTTTATATATATATATATATATATATATATATATATATATATATATATATATATATATATATATATATATAAAGATAGAAGAAATAAGAGTGATAAACATGTTCGGATGCCCAGATTTTAAAAAATTTCGATCGTTCAATGCAAGGTGTATTCTGTAATAAACCAGTGTTTATTGTTCTTTCCTTTAATATTTTTCAAATATTTGAACTTTGCCTTTTTCTACAGCCAACTTATCTATCTGTATTTCTCCTCTGATGATAAGATTTCGATCTTTAAAACGCCTTGGCTTAAGGAAAGAACAATGAACACGGGTTTATTACAGAATACACCTTGTATTGAACAATCGAAATTTGAAATAAATTTGGACATTCGAACATGTTTATCACTCTTATTTCTTCTATCTTTATAATTGCTCTATCTCGTATATTGAGCTTAACCTTTTCACTATAGGTCCTATTACTTTTGGTTTATATTTGATTATATATATATATATATATATATATATATATATATATATATATATATATATATATATACTTTTTATATAGGGTGGCGCAAAAGTCACGCATTAGTTTGAATCAGTGACAACTTTCACATTTAATCAAATTTTCTCCTTATTTTTCAGAATATTACAGATATTAACATTGTTAATTTATCATGGAAAAATATAGCACTGACCAACGAATCAAAATTATTGAACTTTACTTCGGAAACCATCGTTCAATAACCTTAACCCAAAGAGCCTATCGTCGGCATTATAATGTCAGACAATTTCCCAGTCAGACCACAATTGATCGTCTTGTGGCCCGATTTCTGCAGCAGGGTTCAGTCAGTGCTCTTCCACGATCTGGCAGACCACGTTCAGTACGGACAGCGAAAAATGCAGCACTCGTTGAGGATGGCATTGCTGAAAATCCAGAAACCTTAACTCGAAGACGAGCCACTCAGATTGGGATGTCCAGAAGGTCACTTCAAAGAATTTTCCGTGAATTGCATCTGTTTCCATACACAATTCAATTGGTACAGGCATTACAACCCACAGATTTGCAATCACGCGTAGCTTATGCTGTTCACATTCAGCAATTAGCCAGAGAACAAAATGAATTCATCAATAAGCTGATAATGAGCGACAAAGCCTATTTTCATCTGAACGGGTTCGTAAATAAGCCAAACTGCAGAATCTGGGCCATTGGAAATCAAAGAACTGTTCATAGGCGTGAATTACATCCACTAAAATGTACCGTTGGTGTGGTGTTACATCGGAAAGAGTGATCGTCCATATTTCTTTGAAGACGAAGAAGGTGTCGCGGTAACGATAACTGCACAGCGATATCGACAAATGATTTAAAACTTTTTAAGGCCAGCTGTTCAGGACAACCCAGGAATGTGGTTCTAACAAGATGGAGCTACTGCCCACACTGCCCGACAAAGTATGGCGCTCTTAAGGGGATTGTTTGGCGAGCGTTTAATTAGCAGATTTTCTGATTTTAACTGGCCTTCACGTTCACCGGATTTAACAGCACCTGACCTTTTCCTTTGTGGTTATCTTACGGAAAGGGTATATGTGAACAAGCCTACAACGATTCAAGAGCTTAAAAACAATATCAGACATGAAATCCAAGAACTAGAGCCAGTTATTCTTAGGACTGTAATGGAAAATGCCCTAACTAGAGCCCGTCTTTGTGAGGCCGAAAATGGTGCCCATTTAAAGGATATTATTTTTAAAACCTACTGCAACAAAATTACCAAGTAAATGTATTATTTATCAGAAAAGCCTAATAAATTTCTTGAAATGTAGTTTCTATCACCTAAACAAACCAATGCGCGACTTTTGCACCACCCTGTATATATATATATATATATATATATAAATATTGATGAAAGAAGAGTGATAAACATGTACGAATGTCCAGATTTATTTCAAACTTCGATTGTTCAATGCAAGTTATATTCTGTAATCAAATTATGTTTATTATTCTTTCCTTAAGCCAAGGCTTTTCAAAGATCGAAATCTTATCAGAGGAATTATGCAGATAAATAAGTTGGCAGTGGAAAAGGCAAAATTCAACATTTGAAAAAATATTAGGAATGGAAAGTTGAAAAAAAATTCGTGTAAAAAAGATGTGGGGTTTGTCCAGTTGGTAATTGTCCGTTGATAAGGTGTCCAATAAAAGGAGATTTAAATTTTCTCTTGGCTTAAGGAAAGAATAATAAACATAAATTGATTACAGAATATACCTTGCATTGAACAATCGAAGTTTGAAAAAAATCTGGACATTCGTACATGTTTATCACTCTTCTTTCATCTACCTTTATAATTGCTCTATCTCGTATATTGAGCTTAAACCATTTCACTATAGGTTCTATCTACTAAAAGTTTACTTTTAGTTTCATATTTGATTCTATATAAATATACTAGCGGGGCTACCCGGCGTTGCTCGGGGTCATAAAAACATATAATTGAAGAAAAATCGCGTGTGTAACATCTTTATATTAAAACTTCTATTTCTGTACCTCTCTCTATAGCCGTCTCTTTATCTTTCTACTTTTCTCTTCCCTGGTCGCCCCATTTCACCGCTACTTTCTAATTTTGTCTTTTGCGAAAGCTGTTTCTTCCCCACCATTTCATCCTACGTTTCCCAGGGCAATAGTATGACTTATTTCTATAAAAAGTATCACCTCTGTCTGCGCCTTCTATATAGGTACTTATCTCCGCCCCGGTGTTCATACTATATACGTATCTATTGCCACCCCGGTGCGCATACTATCTACGTACCTATCGCCGCCCCAAGTGCACATAATATATACATACCTTTCGCAACCCCAGTGCAGATACTATATAAGTACCTATCGCCGCCCTGGGGCAGATACAATATAAGTACCTATTGCCGCCACGGTGCGAATGCTAAATACGTACCTATCCCCGCCCGGTGCAAATGCTAAATACGTACTTATCGCCACCCCGGTGCGAATGCTAAATATGTAGTTATTGCCGCCCCAGTGTGCATACTGCATAAGTACCTATCACTGCCCCAATGCAAATACTAAAAATGTACATATCGCTGCCCTGGTGTGAATGCTAAATACGTACCTATCGCTGCCCCGGTGCGAATGCTAAATACGTACCTTTCGCCGCCCTGGTGCCTGTTATATATATGTACCTATCGCTGCCCCGCTGCGCGTGCTGTATACGTACCGATCGCCGCCCCGGAGCGCATGCTAAATACATACCTATCACCGGCCCGGTGCACATGCTATATATGTACTTTTTGCCGCCCATGTGCACATGCAATATACGTACCTATCGCCACCCCTGAATGCTAAATACGTACCTATCCCCGCCCCGGTGTGAATGCTTAATATGTACCTATCGCCGCCCCAGTGCGAATGCTATATACGTACCTATCGCCGCCCCATTGCGCGTACTATATACGTACCTATCGCCGCCCCGTTGCGCGTGCTATATACGTACCAATCACCGCCCCGTTGCGCGTGCTATATACGTACCTATCGCCGCCCCGTTGCGCGTACTATATACGTACCTATCGCCGCCCCGTTGCGCGTGCTATATACGTACTTATCGCCGCCCCGTTGCGCATGCTATATACGTACCTATCACCGCCCCGGTGCACATGCTATATACATACCTATCGACGACCCAGTGTGCATACTACATATCGCTGCCTCAGTGCGAATACTAAATATGTACATATCGCCGCCCCGGTGCGAATGCTAAATACGTACCTATCGCCACCCCGGTGTGAATGCTAAATACGTACTTATCGGCACTCCTATGCACTACTATATACGTACCTATTGCCACTCCAGTGCACATACTATGTATATACCTATCGCCGGCCCGGTGCGCATACTGTATTCGTACTTATCGCCGCCTTAGTGCGCATACTATATTTTTTTAGCACCACCCAAGAAAACTTTGTTTTCATCCTCCCACATACTTAGAAATATTTTTAATTTAAAAGAAATAAAAAAATTTAAACCCCCTCGAAAGAAAATTTTTTTTTTACCCTTCCCCATACATAGAAATATTTTCAGTTAAAGAAAGAAAAAAAATTCTGAGGTGCCTCGGTCATATCAAAGAACCATACTGCAGAAGCTTCTGGGTCCTATATTGTAGAAGCACCCCTGGTGCTGGGTCCTATACTGTAGAAGAACCCCTGGCCGCTATACTGCAGAGCACCCATGGTCCCTATTCTTCATAGGCCTCCGGGTCCTATATTGTAGAAGCACCCCCGGTACTGGGTCCTATATTGTAGAAACACTCCTGGTCCCCATACTGGAGAAGAACCCCTTGTCCCTATACTGGAGAAGCACCCATTGTCCCTATTCTGCAGAAGCCTCCGGGTCCTAAATTTAGAAGCACCCCTGGTGCTGGGTCCTATACTGTAGAAGCACCCCTGGTCCCTATACTGGAGAAGCACTTATATTTCTAGGAACCGTTATACTTTAGAAGCACCAACATTCCTGGGGGACCGTCATACTTTAAAAGCATCAACATTTGTGGGGACCGTTATGCTGTAGAAGCACCAATATTTCTAGGGATCGTTATACTTTAGAAGCACCAACGTTCCTGGGGAGGGACCATTATACTTTAGAAGCACCAATATTTCTAGGGACCGTTATACTTTAGAAGCACCAACATTCCTGTTGACCGTAATACTTTAGAATCAACATTCCTGTGGGACCGTTATACTTTAGAAGCACCAATATTTCTAGGGACCGTTATACTTCAGAAGCACCTATATTACTTCAAATCAAGTAGGCCTCCTGAGAACTACTGACATCACTCTAACCGGTTACCTTCCTATGTTGTTATTGATGCATCCGGACAGAAGTTATGGGATGACCTGATACAACCGGACACAATTTAGGGCAAGACGGGTACATCCGGCAAGGGATTATGGAGCATGTTTAGTAAGTCAGCATTTTTATAAAATTATTACATAAATACATTGGATAATTTCCAAATTACTACTGATTAACGTTGAAAAAATGGATATGTATCATGGATATGTATCATGTATACGTATCATGGATATGTATCATGGATATGTATCATGGATACGTATCATGGATATGTATCATGTATACATATCATGGATATGTATCATGTATACGTATCATGGATATGTATCATGGATATGTATCATGTATAGGTATATATATATCATGTATTGTGGATATGTATATGTATCATGGATATGTATCATGTATCATGGATATGTATAAGTATCATGGACATGTATCATGGACATGTATCATGGATATGTATCATGGATATGTATCATGGATATGTATCATAGGTATGTATCATGTATACTGTATCATAGATATGTGTTATGTATCATAGATATGTATCATGGATATGTATATGTATCATGGATATATATGTTTCATGGATATGTATCATGACTATGTATCATGGATATGTATATGTATCATGGATATGTATCATGGATATGTATCATGGATATGTATATGTATCATGTATATGTATGATGTATGATGTATCATGGATATGTATCATAGATATGTAACATATATCATATATATGTATCATGTATCATATATATGGATCATGTATCATTAATATGTATCATATATATGGATCATGTATCATTAATATGTATCATAGATATGTATCATAGATATGTATCATGTATCATGGATATGTATCATGGATATGTATCATGGATATGTATCATGTATCTTGGATATGTATCATTGATATGTATCATGTATCACTGATATGTATATGTATCATTGATATGTATCATGTATCACTGATATGTATATGTATCACTGATATGTATCATGTATCACTGATATGTATCATGTATCACTGATATGTATATGTATCATTGATATGTATATGTATCATTGATATGTATCATGGATATGTATTATGTATCAAGGATATGTATCATGGATATGTGTCATGTATCAATGATATGTATCATAGTATAAAGGATATGTATCATGATATGTATCATTGATATGTATCATGTATCATATATATGTATCATTGATATGTATCATGTATCATAGATATGTATCATGTATATATATATCATCGATATGTATCATGTATCACGGATATGTATCATGGATATGTATCATTTGTCATTGATATTCATTATGGATATGTATCATGTATCATGGATATGTATCATGTATCATGTATATGTATCATGGATATGTATCATCGATATGTATTGTGAATATGTACTATGGATATGTATCATGGATATGTATCATAGATATCTATAATGTATCATGGATATGTATCATGATATGTATCATGGATATGTATCATGTATCATGGATATGTATCATGGATATGTATCATGGATATGTATCATGTATACGTATAATGTATCATGGATATGTATCATGTATCATGGATATGTATCATGGATCATGGATATGTATCATGGATCATGCATATGTATCATGGATATGTATCCTGTGTCATAGATATGTATCATGTATCATAAATATTCTTAATCATTTTCAATCCCCTCATGATATTCTTCATCATTTTCAATCCCCTCATGGTATTCTTCATCATTTTCAATACCCTCATGATATTCATCATTTTCAATCCCCTCATGGTGTTCTTCATCATTTTCAATCCCCTCATGATATTCTTCATCATTTTCAATCCCCTCATGGTATTCTTCATCATTTTCAATCCCCTCATGATATTCTTCATCATTTTCAATCTCCTCATGATATTCTTCATCATTTTCAATCCACTCATGATATTCTTCATAATTTTCTATCCCCTCATGGTGTTCTTCATCATTTTCAACCCCCTTATGGTATTCTTCATCATTTTCAATCCTCTCATGTTATTCTTCAGCATTATCAATCCTCTCATTGTATTCTTCATAATTTTCAACCCCCCCATGATATTTTTCATCATTTTCAATTCTCTCATGATGTTCTTAATCATTTTCAATCCCCTCATGATATTTTTCATCATGTTCAATCCTTTCACGATGTTCTGCATCATTTTCAATCCTCTCATGATATTCTCTATGATTTTTAATCTCCGTGAAATACTTTATCATTTTCAATCCCATCATTTTATTCGTCATCATTTTCAATCCTCTCATGGTATTCTTAATCATTTGGAATCCTCTAATGATATTCTTCATAATTTTCAATCCTTTCATAATATTCTTCATAATTTTCAATCCTCTCATGGTATTTTTCATCATTTTACATAGTCTCATGATATTCTTCATCATTTTCAATCCCCTCATGATGTTCTTCATCATTTTCAATCCCCTCATGATGTT
Organism: Sepiola atlantica; assembly: GCA_963556195.1. Lineage (NCBI taxonomy): Eukaryota > Metazoa > Mollusca > Cephalopoda > Sepiida > Sepiolidae > Sepiola > Sepiola atlantica. The sequence continues at coordinate 65,973,446 of OY744527.1, forward strand.
CTTCATCATTTTCAATTCCCTCATGATGTTCTTCATCATTTTCAATCCTCTCATGATGTTTCAATCCTATCATGATGTTCTTCATACTTTTCAATCTTCTCATGATATTCTTCATAATTTTCAATCCTCTCATGATATTCTTTATACTTTTCAATCCCCTCATGGTATTCTTCATCATTTTCAATCCTCTACCTGATATTCTTCATCATTTTCAATCTCCTCATGGTATTCTTTATCATTTTCAATCCTCTCATGATATTCTTCATTTTCAATCCTCTCATGATATTCTTCATCATTTTCAATCCCCTTATAGGGTTTCTTCATCATTTTCAATCCCCTCATAGTGTTCTTCAGCATTTTCAATCCTCTCATGATATTTTACATCATTTTCCATCCTCTCATGATATTCTTCATCATTTTACATCGTCTCATGATGTTCTTCATCATTTTCAATCCTCTCATGGTATTCTTCATCATTTTCAATCCTCTCATGGTATTCTTCAGCAGTTTCAATCCTCTCATGATATTCTTCATCATTTTCAATCCTCTCATGGTATTCTTAATCATTTTCAATCCTTTCATGGTATTCTTCATCATTTTCAATCCTCTCATGATATTCTTCATCATTTTCAATCCTCTCATAATATTCTTCATCATTTTCAATCCTCTCATGATGTTCTTCATCATTTTCAATCCCCTCATGGTATTCTTCATCATTTTCAATCCTCTCATGATATTCTACATCATTTTCAATCCTCTCATGTTATTCTTCAGCATTATCAATCCTCTTATTGTATTCTTCATCATTTTCAACCCCCTCATGATATTCTTCAGCATTTTCAATCCTCTCATAATATTCTACATCATATTCAATCCTCTCATGGTATTCTTCAGCATTTTCAATCCTCTCATTGTATTCTTCATCATTTTCAATCCTCTCATTGTATTCTTCATCATTTTCAACCCCCTCATGATATTCTTCATCATTTTCAATCCTCTCATGATGTTCTTCATCATTTTCAATCCTCTCATGGTATTCTTCATCATTTTCAATCCTCTCATGGTATTCTTCATAATTTGCAATCCTGTCATGGTATTCTTCATCATTTTCAATCCTCTCATGATATTCTTCATCATTTTCAATCTTCTCATGGTATTTTTCATCATTTTTAATCGACACATACAAGGAGGCCTCTAGAGCTATACTAAAATAACTCTTGCTTATTCCCCTCCCTTTTATCAGGGCAATAGTCCGAAGAAAAATGCAAAAAAACAATAATAACGTGACAATAGCATAAAATGATATCTGAACTTATCACTATGACGTCATGTACCTATCTATGTGACGTCATGTGCACAAGATAACATTAAAAATCGTGATCACATTAAACGAAAAAATGGCTATTTGACCCCTTAAAAATGAATCTTTTTTTTTAATTCTTCGATATTATTTTCTCGAGGTTATGCCGGTTAAAATAATACCTAATTCGGAGGTGTTTGTTTAGTATTTTCAAAGCCTTAGCGTTACATACATATCACAGATTTTAGCCTTATATATATTGAGATAAATCTATATGCATGTATGTAGTCATGGACATGGCTTACACTACCTGTTTGTTGAATATGGACTTAAATATGCGAAACTTCGTTCATCTTCGAATTAACCTTGTTGTGTATTGTAGAATTCAAATAAAAGACATGCCCTGAAGTAGAATGTATGTCTAAACACAATGTAACACACAAAATAAACATAAAATAACATCTCAATCGAACAACAATGCAAAAAATTAAATGAAAGAAACGGATTTATTGTCAAACTTTAAATTACCATTTCTATATTTATAGAGACACTTTATGTTCGTATGTACGTTATCACCCTTCACACACATTAATAAATGTGATCGTCCGATCAGCTTACAGTGTTATTGGTGATTAATGTGATGTCGGTAATTGTCGCGGCCCTGTTTAAAGGGACCGAAATGAAGACACGGACACGGTATAAAGTAGAAACAAGTGTATTAAGAAAAGAGAGTACTAGATTCCGGCGAGAGTTAATTGCCGTTGGCATTTATTGAGCAAAGAGGAAGAGTCCATGTTGTACATAGGTAAGTCACCTTTACAGTAATATAACAAATATTCCGACTTTACCCACTTTAAAATAAAATTATGTCGTCCTGTTGACTAAAATAGTACAGTTTTAAATATATACATTTCGAAAAGTGATATTCGCTTTATTGTATTTAAAAAATGTTTAGCTGACAATTATTTCCACGGTAAAAAGAATGAGAATACTTATTGTTTAAAGAAACGATTAAATTGCTACGAATTTAACGGAAGATATTTGTGTCTCTCTGCGCAGTGCCATGTAAAAAGTTGCGTATTGTCAAAAAAACGCATCCAGATAAGCAAGAAACAAACACAGTGATGTAGGAGAAAAACCCAGAAGCAGGTGTTACAAGAAACAATATAAAATAACAAAAAACCGCATGCGAGAGGACTCCAAAAATGTGCGCGTCATTTCGTATAGCCAGTGAAATTGAACCTAACTTATTGCTGCTCCTGAAACACGCATACTGAGAATGACACCATCCTTACAACTTAAATGTATCTAAAGGAATCAAGTCGTTTTTTTATGAGAATTATTATTTTACACTTCTTTGTTAAGTCTGCCGATAAGTTATTTCTCTTTTTTTCTTTCTATCTGTATACCTGCTCTTGTCTCTCCCCCTCTCCCCGCGATATCTTTTTCAGCCATTCTCTTTATTTCCCATTAACATGGCAGTTTCACTACCGGATGTGTCCGTTTTCATCTTTTCTTGATTATATTTACTTTTTCACACACTTGAATATTATGCAAATGTGTTCTTTAATATATATTGTTTGTTGTTTGCTTTCTAAAGGCATATCAGCCTTTCTCAAGTCATTTAATACTGAAAACAATGCATGTTGTAGAGTATTCATAGACCACACATTGATAATTTACCTATTTATCAAGGGGTTTTCTTATCAACTTTCTCAATGATAATACTTTTTAATAATATACAATATAGCAAATAGGATCCAAATTCGGCTTAGATTGGGTCAGTATCCATTGCATTTACCCTGATTTTCCTTTGTTGGTTACTTCTAATGAAACCATAGAATTTCTCTTGTAACTTTATATATATAAAACTATAATGGAATTATGTCCAAAAATGATCTTAATTGAAAATCAACAATGTTCGGTTTCCTTTATTTACATATGGATAAAGAGAGTACTAAAGAGGCAGCCCCTAAGTGCTCATTATTTCATATGTATTTAGCTGATATTTAGAAACTAATTATCATTTGCTTTTATATTTGAATAAATACAATTACGAATCTTAATATAAGTGCAATACAATTGTAATAATATTCCGTACATTCTCATCATTACAATGTCAGAAACATTGCGATTTATTATTAGATTATTTATTAAAGCTTATTTTCTTTAATTATCCGCGGCATTGCTACGTTTTTACAAGATCTTACTGTACCAACACATCCCACGCGTAAGTGGATTCTTTAGAACACCCACTCATATATAAATAGGGAGTTTGAATTACCAACTAGACACAATTCTCGAATTTCTTCGGTCTCTCTGTACAAGGATTTGTCAAGACAATCCAACATGATGAAGATACTTCCCCCTACAAGTAAATCATGACCAAATATTCAATATATTCTAAGCACAAATAAGATCCACTCGACATCGCTATACACAGCCTTATACGAGTAATGGTACACCTACTCGAAGTAATGTTACCTCAAGTAACAACTCTTAGCTGGATTCTCCGCCACACTATATTTATTCTTGTTCTGGAATCCGGTAAGACCAAGAGATCACCAGAAAGATATACTATATGGTCAACTGGCGAGAGGAAACTTAATGTTTTAAACTTCTTAACTAACTCTACGTTTGACAGGTAAAGTAGAACTGTAATGGAATATTCGAATATCTATGGATCTCATATGGAAATTAAGTTTTAGCCCCAGAACTTACACAGAAGTAAAATCAAACAACAAAAAAAGAAATATATATACATATATATATATATATATATATATATATATATATATATATATATATATATATATATATATATATATATATATATAAGTGGTTATTAAACTACATATTCTGATAGAGTTGTTGCTAGATTAACTAATAATATCAACAGATGTTACGCTTCTGTGAACCTGTGAAACAAACACACACACACACACACACACACACACACATATATATATATATATATATATATATATATATATATATATATATATATATATATATATAAGTATTTTATGTATCCACATAAAAATTTCATAAGGAGATATAATTGTTTATGTATCGATTTTCAGTATTTACTTCAACAGTGCTCGATACGCAAGTATAGCTAGGTAGTAAGTTATGAAAATATATTTATGGCAATCAAGCTACACAGAGGCTCCCGCGTTTCATCCCCGGGGGAATCTTCAGGCTAAAATGCATTTTAGCCTGAAGATTCAATATATTCATATATATATTCATATATATATATATATATATATGTGGATATTAGATTCTAATAAATGATTTTATTTATTCTCATATTATATCCTACTATATATTAAACACTATTACATTTGATTATTTATATATTTATTATTTATATATATATATATATATACATATATATATATATATATATCTATGCACACATATATTTATTGATTAATTTTTACATACATATGAAAGGAATCAATATACACGTGTTTCTGGCTATCAGCGGTCATCAGCATGACGACCTTGACAAGGATCAAACCTACGATATTACTGTTTTCAAACACCTTGTCGAAATATGTACGATTTATACGATATTTCTATCGCAAGGTTAGCCATGATGATGACAGCTGACAGCCCGTATAAAAGTGTCCATGGATATCTTTTATATGTACGTACTAATCATTTAATAAGTATTTATCTGAAATAAAGAAAATAATTACATGTCAAATTAAAAAAGCGACTTAATGCAATATTCTTTACCGCTTATGAAGTGTAAAAGTACTCAGAAAGTAACTATGTTTCTATCGCAAGTAAAAACAGGAATATAAAACTATATCTAAATATATATATATATATATATATATATATATATATATATATATATATATATATATATATATATATATATGAATGCATACACATTATAGTTAGTGACTATAAAATATAATTATGTACACCCCCTGTCAAAAATGTCGGGAGAAAATTAATGCTTTGCAACTGTTCGCAATTATATTAATAATAAATTCATAGAATTACGTTTAATGTTCATATAAATGACCTAAAAACAGCAACCGTTGACTTTTTATTAAGAGTTTAGGATTTTCGTTCGAATTCATTTTAGACGACGCGGGTTGACAGACTTGCTATTTAGTTTCTTCTTTTTTCGTGTGAAGCAGGTGATTCTGGTGTTGGCATTAGTTTCCCCGATGTTTTTCTAGTTAGAAATCTTTCTGGAATGAGATCAGGTACTTACGGGAAGGACCACGAGAAGGTTGCCAACATCCCTAAGTGAAAGTGGTACTGTGGAACAAACTGGATTCGAACTTTGAACACCCAGGTCTTCAATCCGTGTCGATATCCACTTAACCAGTCACCTCCATTTAGTTTCTGGTAACCATCAATACTTAAAATGGTTCTGTCCGACATATACTTTACTCGTTCATTTTTCGGAACAGGATCGAAGTACATATATTTCTCTATATATGAATATGGAAGTACACGTTCCTTGGTAATTATCATAGAGGCAAGAGTGGAAAAAAGAGAAGGGGCGAAATACAAAAATACACGCACAAATATACATATATATATATATATATATATATATATATATATATATAAAATATATATTGATTTATATTTTTATCGGCATATAGTTAAATATACAACTAAGACATGTATGATATATTAATGTTTTTCGCATGTAAGAACCCAGTTCAGAAGAGCTCAGATCGAGGCGACTGTTTGGTGACAATTCCTTGTTTAAATTGTCAGATGAGAAAGAAAAAAATCACAAAAAAATACGTACAATCGACGTTGTCAAGAAATTTGCTCGACATTTCACGCTTGACATAACCTTACGTGTGAATAAAACAAAAAAAATAAAAGCTGAATAAAGAAAAAGAAATAAATGAAAATGGCGGCGAATAAGGAGCGAAGCTAAATGAATAGCTGATAACAAAGAAATAAAAGGTTATAAACGATGGAAAAGAATATGCACAGATTATTTTGAATGTAGAAATGTTAGTAGCTCTCCTTAAAGCGCAATAAAACCGGAAACGGGAAGAGTTTGATACAATCGTGCATGCGCATGCGCACAACGTAACCTTCAACTCAAATGCATGTAGAACAGAGATAGGAAAAATCAACATAAACTCAAGTGTTTTACGGGTGTCATATTTAGAAATGTGTCACATTGTTTTCAAATCTATATCTACCGGCTAGAAATTCAGTCCAACATTTATTGTCAAAGGTTTTCATGAATTACTAACGTTTATCCTCGAGTTAATTTTAGCCTTGATAAGTTTCGACTGATTAGTAAGAGAAATTATACTTGGAAAAATTTGCTTTTGCAAAGCTCTTTTTTGATATTCAAAAATATAGCAATGCTGTGTTTTTTTATTTTACTATTATTTCCCTCTAACAATGAACTAAATCGTGAGGGGTTACTCTGATAGGGACTAGATTTATAGAGGCAACTTTGGTAGAGAGTGTAACATAAAGATGTGTGTTCATATTACATTAAAGTGTCTGCATGTTAGTACGCTCGTGGAAACAGAGAATCCTAAGTGGCATTCTAAAGGCAAGCTGTTTGAGCAAAGAAGCTATGGAAATAGAAAATGTTGGATGATAATATTGTAGAACCATGTTGCTCCACTCGACGACCGTCAACCCCAATGTTGTGTGTCCGTGCCCTTCTTCTTTGTCTGCATCGTCTAGCCGAGTCGTCTATCCACTGACGAATCGTCGAGGGCACAGCACTGGTCCACAAGTTAAATAAAAGAAATAAACTCTCTCGAGAAAGAATACAAACACATATACGTTGTGTATAATTTAGTTTGAACTATGAGTGTGTGTGACACCGTCGCGGACTGTCGAGACCCCCATTTTCGTTGCTCAAGTCGTCAGCTCATCACATCGTTTTCCGGTTCGATCCGCTCTCTGTGGAGGTTCGATCCCTAACTGCTCGACTTCTCTCCGAAACCCAAACTTGTTAACTTTTTTCCATAAACGTTACTGTCGTCAAACTGTCGTAAAACTAACTTATTTTACTGTCGTCAAACTGTCGTAAAACGTTGTCACTCCTAAATGTCGTGTCCGGTATTTTTTTCTGAGTCACCTGTCCTGAACAATAGAAACTGACCACTCCCGCATTTCTTTTGTATCTGTCGATGAGTCACTTCCTATCCTCGCGGCCTTCATTGTATCACAATATGGAGCATATTCTTGTGAACCATTAGATGATCAAAAATAATAGTTAAATTGAAGAATCATGTTGTGCCATTAAGACATTTAATTCCAATGCACTTCGATTACACATATTTTAATGAGAGTCAACAAAACTTTATTAAGCACTACCCATGCGGATGTGAAATAGCGTTTTAATGATCAACGAGAAATGCAAGTATCACCTGACAATGTCTTGTCCAATTATTTTAATGTTTCAAAAATGGTTTCTTCAAGATTATATTGCTGAGATATGAAGTATGTTTCTTGTTAAAAAATTTGGACTATTTAGAAGATTTCAAAAGCATAGAACATCGATGTCCGTAGGTAATAATAATAAATATTTATTTAAAATGTTATATCCTCCTTATGACAGGGACTGGTGCCTCTTAGAAAATGTAATAATGCGCAGTTACACTATAGCTTAAATGCGATATTCTGGTCCTTTGTTGTTGTTGAATACAGTTCGACTGTTTACTCTGTGCGTTTGCTGATTCAGCGTATATAGAGTTTAAGTTCTCTTAACTTCCGTGCTAATTGGTAGCGGACGAGGGATAGAATACAAGACTACGAGTTAGTGGTTACTTTGGAACCTATTGTGTGCTCTCTGCCCGGCCAGAATGAACATTCCCTACACTGAATAGTGCATATGCATGACACATTAATAAATGTTGGTGTATATATATATATATATATATATATATATATATATATATATATATATATATATATATATATATATATATATATAACTTTACTTTGTAAACAAAGAAATAACTTCATTTAAGCGACATAACTTCCATCCATTTAGTATTGGGTTTCTTAGCTCAGATGCTAAAACATCCGATATAACCGATCACGCTTGGAAGTTATCTTTCATCCAAGTATGGCATATCTGGGTTAGTACGCTTACTACATGATTAAAAAATCCGCTTTGTCTTAGGAGATCGGAATTTCTTGAAACTCATAAAAGATAGGATACGAAAAACATTCTGTTTAGAGGGATAGACATACTGAGATAAAATGTAGAGTAGTTCAGCGAACGAAACCGACGGGCGTGTCTGCCTTTCACATAAATACACTAATCGGTTTTAATTTATCATTTTAGAACCATACATAAATGTGTTCCTTACAATTAGATTTCAGCTAAATTCTCATCAAAATCACAGATTATTTAATTTGTTACGATCCAATGGTGCAAAAAAAAGAAAGAAAATCATGTGATCACCTTGCATAGAAAATACGTTGATGGTCAATTTAACGATTATTCGTTGTGTTTTTTTATATTAAAGTTCTCATCATAACGTCTTGTTATATTCATATTGCTCTTTCGGGTTTAATATTAAACATATGTTTTTAACATCATTTAAAATTACAAGTTCTATATACTTCATTGGTTGTTTTTAATTCCATGGTAATTCAAGAGTTATACGAGAGAAACCCATTCGTGTAAACATAATTACATTATTATTATCAATAATAGGATATAGCGTCACAAATTATTGATCTATTAAATACAAATTCGGTACGCTAAAAACCTACTGATGACGTTTTTTTTTGGGGGGGGGGGCAGATATCCATTAAGCCCAGAGCTTTCCTTATAACATAAATATATATATAATTACACAAAGTAAGACTTATAATAACAATAATAATATTACGGTCAGAGGAAGGCACAGGTGCGTCTTTACTTCCGTATTTTGTGAGCAACGCTGCGACATGGGTCCGATTGTATACAATAATTAGTTTTGAGGTAAGATGTATTTTATGAACTTAGCGGCCATCTTGATCGACATATTTGAAATATCACGGGTTATAAACTTGGAGAATATTGACATGTTATTCCACATAACATAATAGATACACTCTGAGAAAAAAATCTAATTGACAGCATTTAATTTCGTATTAAGTGGTAATGCTTCTAGCAAATAAAGCAATTGCAATACGAATAACAAGAATAAAAGATTACAGTTAAAGGGAGAAATTGGAAAGTTTAGGAAAAACTATTTTCTAGGTATAAAATGAGAGATGATTTAATTGTAACTTTCGAAATAATTGATGCCATTTCTATATGTTTTCTTTTACATTTTTCATCAATATAAAAAGTAATGATAAATATAGATTAATGAATTGATTTTTTTGCGAATTAAGTAATATATTTTTGAACATGTTAGATCTAATTATAAATGGAATATGATTAACTGTTCCTGAATGCCCCACAGTGCGTTCAAGTCAATCAGCACGGTTCGTTCACTTTTTGACGGAATTCACTTGTCAGTTTCAGTGCTGATATGGCAATCAAGATTTGCATCTTCTCATCTCTACGCCACTATCCTCTTCTTCTTAAAAACCGCTTTGACGAATGTTAACAAAATAAGCATCAACACATACAATTGCGGTCTAGTAATCTATTGGAGGTTTTATTTGTTCTTTTTATTATGCACGTACACCCATAAATACCCCCACCTCTTCCTTTACGCGGAGGTAGCGGCTACCGAAAAGCCCAATTGCCCTCTGTGGTGGCACAGACGAAAAGAGAAAGATCTTCTCTACCAATTTGACACATCTGCTTATCCGCTTCGTGCCTGTGACGTCAAAATCAGGACACGTGGTCTTCATTGAATGTTAATTGGAAAATTAAACTATTTTTTACCTGAATTTTCAAATATTGCATCAAGAACAGCCATAGCGTCAAGCATTTTGAGATTGAATTAGATTAATTTAGAAATACTAGAGAAAAAGGAATGGGGATAACATTTTTGTTACTATCGGATAAAATATTTAATTAAATTTTATCTGTATAATAATAAAATAATTCTAAAAATATTCTATATAATGATTTGTTAATGTTTAAAAAATTTATTTAATTATTTTTTTTTATTTTAGAGTAGATCGAGAAGATAGGTTGGTGATTCGGTGTTTGTACTATTATTTGTCCGTTTTTTAGTCTCAAATAGCGGAATAGCAGATAACGACATTAACTATTATCGAACACAATTGCCGGCTCCGTTAAATAGATAATTAAATGAATAAATAATAAATAAAGAATAATGAAATCCCGACTCATCAGATTACATGGGGAAATATAGCGCTTTTCACTAACACTTAAAAATATGAAATTATCTTTACCTGTTGGTTTTCATGCGGGAATTTTACAGCAATCAAGAATAGTGGAAAGCTTACCTGTAAAATAAAAAATAAAACAGACATAACTAGAGATTTAGCATATGTAACAGATAGTTCATAAAAATATAGAAACGTATAACAAGCAGTGCGTGATTTATGCAATGGATACCGCCGCGAATCTTTAGAAAAGGGTATTCTGGTTCACATACTATTGGATATATTGTGCTAATTTTAGCACTAAGTGTGTTGATAAATATATACCCTTTATTATTTTATAATATAGTGTCCTATTAATTGCATACAATGAATTGTTTAGAATAGGTATTGTGCTTCTGGACAAAAACAAAAGAGTTGATTTACAGAAAAAAACTGAGGAAAAAAAGTTACGCATAATGTTAGCACTTTATAGTCTATCAAGGGAGAGAATAGGGGAAATTATGTTTTTTTTACATTAATGATAGCAGAGAAGTATATTCTAATTACGAGAAATAATGCTTTAACACTATGTGGAAACTGCCAGTCATTTCCCCATGACATCTAAACGCACAAGTAAGTGTGATCATATATATATATATATATATATATATATATATATATATATATATATATATATAGATAGATAGATAGATAGATAGAGAGAGAGAGAGAGAGAGAGAGAGAAATAATTCATTTAAAAACTATACGTTACATATTTCAGAGTCATACCGCGGTTACATCAAGATGGACTGATAATTTACATGTTTTTAAAACGTCTATAGTCTATAAGGAATCTTCAGCGTCTCTTAACGATAACCACAGGGAGGAATGCTAAACGGTGCATTGCGGAAGCGTCCCTTTCAAAAAAGCACCTGGGTCATGGTTATATATTTGTTGGGTCGCATTTATTAAGTGTTTTAATTTATTTCTTTTTATTTGCATATTCATTTACAACTCATGTCTAGATATCCTTTGGTAGATCCTTTCAATAGTCTGAACCAGGATCTTAGTTTCAGAGGGGAATTGGCTGATGAATTTGCCATAGTTTAGATTTGTCTCCCAAGTACTGTCAGACCAATCCGGGTCAATCTTCAGGAGAATGAGATTAATCAGGTACACACCATGTGTTAGTATTATAGAAGGTTTTGGCGGGAATTATGTAATAAATACGAAACTATAGTTAGAACTATAGAAATTTTAGTATATTATTACTTATATTAAAGTTAATTCTATTAATCAGGGTTTTTCTGGTTTTTATATATAGGGCTTCTAATATATGTATATATTTATATTTATATTTGCAGTTAACTCCCACAACAACAGGACATTTTTGCGTATACGCATGGGAGAAAAAATTATACCAACAAGTAGTACTAGTATTTTGCATAACTATGATCATTTTGTCGAAATGTAAAACAAGGTTTCCAGCAAAATCGACGAGAAGATGAAAACATTTTTTACACAGCCAGGACAGATATACAGGATATATATTTATATATATATATATATATATAATGAAAAGTATTAAAATAATAATAATAAAGAAAAAGTGAAACACATATTACTAATCTCTTCCCCTCTGCGATTTTGAATATATTAGTATAGAGGTATGCTAGTTTGTGTTGAAGCATTACTGGTAAATTACTATATAGTTATTTTTTAAAAGTCTGAGCAATGTGGATTTCTTCTCACAGTCTTAGTAAATACTCATACACTTATATAAATATACCTAGTCGTCTTACTTATGATTAGCAAATCATAGTTATATTTTCGTTAATGCATTACACATACGCTACACACAAATTCGATCAACCTTCGCAATCCCTGAAAGCCGACTCCTTGTGCTGTCGTGTTTTTCCTTTTCACTTTCGGGCTTCTATGACTTAATTTTTTTTGATTTTCTTGAACAAAACAAGTCAGTGTCGAATCTTCTTTTAATTTCCGCTCTGAACAATAAACGGCGATGCGCTTCAGATACACAGGATTTATGGAAGTCGCATGTGCACATAATACGCTGGCACGACATAAAAGAAAACAAGAATTTAAACCTTCAGAAATACGAGAGCAGAGAACAAACATCGACGCAAACAAAAACTCGCCTTTTGAAACCCACAAGATTACCAAGATATTAAACAAACATCTGTAAAATATGTATGTACGTGTATATGCAGGCGCTAATCTGTTCATCATGTTTATACATGAAACTAGGTGTAATTGTAATACCAATATTTTAATTAGAAAGAAGGTGCCCTTTAGGACTAGACACAATACCAAACGCATTCGCATTGTATACACATAAAGATGAGGACCGCATAGTGACACGCGCACATTCAAAAAAGGACACACGTGTCGACACGTTCAAACGCCCGCTCCAACAAGGTCGTATTTTATGTAGGTACTATACTAGGTGAAATATTCCTCTATACGTTGGCCTCTGAGCTTTGTGTACATTTTAGGTACTTCTGCATTATTGGCGACAGATGACATTTTCATTCGTATTTTAGAAGAGTCAGTTGAAAGAGAGATGATTCAAAATAAATTTAAAAAGAGTAAGGGTACTTATGCAGTTAACTGACCTGGCTGAAATAATAACGTGATAATTTAGAAAGCCCTTCTTTTGATGGGAATGTACGGGTTTATTATCCGTTCTGTACTTTCACATAACAATTTACTACACAGAATAGTAATCAACACCCTACCTCACCATGTTAAGAATGCCGTACTAAATTATAACCTTATTAATTAAGCCAGGCCTGTAAACTGAATATGTACTTTAAAAATTTTTTTTTTTTTTTTACTAATTCTCTGGATTTTCCTTATTGTTATGGTTACAACAAAACAGTTTTAATTATCTTGACTTTCAACTGAATCTTTTAAATATAAATATTTTATATGTCCCCAATAATATAGAGCACCCCTCTTTAATAACTAGAAGAAATCGGCCCACATCAACTAAAACCTAAAATAGAAATACAGGAAAAGTACGTGTTAAAAGAACGCCCTCATTATTTTGACACACCAAAGAAACAGGGATGGGCTACTCTATAGAAAACAATAAAAATAGAATACAAAATAGGAAGAAAAATCAACCGAATTATTGTTTGTGAGAATCCCAACGATTGGCTAAGAGAATAACAAAGAATCTGATTGGTTAACTTGCTAGATTAAACACCACGTGAATATATAAAAACACCCGGCAACACAAACTCCATGCATTTTAGCCTGGCGATTTCCACAAGGATGAGTGCCTCATACAATCTCACCTTAGGGGTTCTGGGCATGTCTTTAGGGATCCATATTGCTTTTCTTAAACGGCCAAACACCTGTGACACTATGGCTATCCTGCGCACGAATCTGAAGCATGGTTGGGAACTAGACTCCCCAGAAACTTGAACTCTACAACTTTTAGAATGCATTGACTGTCTATTTTGATCGTCTATTTTTATTTCTTTGTCAGCTTCTGGTAACATGTTTGCACATTTAAGGGGATTAGTCTTCAAGTACTATTTTTGGCAGGCTTCTTCAAGCTCCGAGGTTGAAATATTATAATATTCAAAAGTAGTAAAAAAAACAAATTGAATAAAAATATATCGTAAAGTGCTCGACGTTAGTCAAGGGCGACCTTAAAGCTTCCTTTTAATTAGTTACAACACCGATATAGGGGAGGGCGTCACACCTTTCTCAGAATTAGTCTACTTACTTTTTTATTTTCATAACTGAAGTAATTAGTTCAAAGTAGTTTTACGTTCGTGAAGTTTAAAGTTAATATATTTCAAATTAATATCTCTTCAAACAAACACCCTAATTTTCATTTGAAAATTTAATCAGAATAATATCGTTTTAACTGTGTTTGTCCACTAAATAAAAAACATAAATAAGACACATTAGTCGAATTTGCATTATTTTATTCGAATATTTTTTCTACGCCCACACGGATGAAAGTTTTTGAATATTATAGTTGGTAGTTACTGAGTTACAGGCAGACAGAAAATAAAATGTGCTTTCACAAATAGATTAGATCTGTGAAACCCATGTATAATTGCCTCGTGCAAGCTAATCCTCAGCTTAGAAAATAATATGTAGATATGCTTGCATTTGTACGCGTAATCCTTTGGGGTTACAGACATTTACACTAGTTAAGTGCTTACGTGTATTCAACACGTTTTTAGATAGACCTCTATAATGACCTTTATTGTGCGTTTCTAATTCACTACTAAACCATGGAATTGAATAGACAAGTCTTATTTTCTATTTGTCTTCGTATCTCTTAAATGTTTATATCCGTCCGTCGCTAAGCCACGAATACATGTGAAATGCCATTGTTCGCGGGATGTCATGTTCAATTTTCAAAGAACAGTTTTCATCGGCATGCCTAATTTCAATTTGAAATATCATTTCCATCACTAATCGCTCAGATTAATTACATGCATCTTATTTCATCTGTGCCTGAGTATTTATAGCAAATGTCTTATCCGTAAGTCGGTTTGTCACGCTTACATTTATAATATGATTTACGTATGTCTGTCACACGTAACTTTTAAATATCATTTTCTTCAGTGCATCACGCTAAAGTTTGAAATGATATTGTAAAATGGGTCCACGCATCTCGATAACTGGCTATGTTTATTTGTTATTCTGTTTATCCGTCTGTCATGCTTAAGTTTAAAATTAGTATTACTAGATACAGCCACGCATATCTATACAAGAATTATGTATGTTAGTTGCTGCTTCCTGTTACATAACGAGGTCCGTGTTTAAATAGAACAGTTTGAGTGACACCTTATATGTCAGAGGTGAACCCCAAACGGAAGTCACAAACCACGTGGGTTATGAGAGGAGAATTTCTCTCTCTTAGCTGGTGAGATTTCAAAGATTAAAGACATATCTAAAGTGCTGTCACCAATGGAGAGCAGGGCGTACACATATAATTAAATGGAGCGGGACAAGCAGTCTATCTGTCTGTCTTTCTCTCTCTCACGCGTACAAGTAAGTCGTTGCTCTGATGTTCTCTGTGACTGTTTTTTTTAAATAAACTTTTTTTATGAATCAACATCGCTGTCTGAGTGATTTTGTATCCGCAGATAAACAAGGACATGTGTTTTTGACGACGACACCGGTGGATAATTGTTTATACAGGCATCGGTAGGTTAGATAATAACACTCGAACTGTTAAGCGTAAGTCTGAAATAGCTCTTTCATCGTTAAACGTGTAAATTGAATTGACGCACCTTAAGAATAGAATATGACTGTGGCTAAGTGTTAACGACACGGACTAACAATCTGGTTGTGTCAACTTCAAATACAGTTTGTCCCAAGAAACGTTTTCACGTAGAATTTTGGCAACCTTCAAGTATTCCCTCTTGTAAGTAGCCGATGTGTTTCTAAAACTAATTTATACTGGAAAGATATCGGGTAAACACATGCCAACCATAGGATCATGTGATACATACGAAACGAATGAATCTTAAGAATAGCCCTTATTCGATTTACTTTTTTCCCCCTATGAGGACAGTTAAACAAAACGCCGGCTTTTCTCATGGAGAAACAGGCTACCCAAACATGTCACTCCCCATTCACCGGCAACAAAAATAACATCTAGTTATATCCCCAACTCACTCAAAAGCAATGCAAGACACAATGTCAATTTAATGTGACAGAGAATCAAGCTCCCGAAAGAGGGGATCTCGGGACTGAGTATAAAAAAGATCTGGTTGTTTCCGCCGGCATTCTCACACAGATGGTGCTCCGTAGGCGGCAGTCAATAAACTCAATCCATTATTTTGATTTGTAATTTCAGAAAATCGACCTAGTTTACCGTCCCTTGTATGGTCGTCTTATAGACAATAATTATACGTTTATATATGTGGCTTTGTAAGTTTATTTTTATATGTGTGTAGAAATTTTCTCTGAATTAGTCTTTCCGTGTATAGTAAACCTTTATTCTTTTATTGTTTTCTTATGTTTTAGTGCTTCACAATAGGCGGCTATCCTCTGTAGACAGAGTGCAAATAATGCCAGATTTGACCCTTTTTATAAATTTCACTTCTAAAATACTTTAGCCTCTGAAGCGGTTAGTGATCGTGGGTTTGCCCCTCCAAAGATCAACTGACCTTTACACTCCCGAAAGTGCATTTCATTTTGGGGTCATCCCGTACTGATCTCGCACTGGACACAAGTGGTTAGTTATATTTATTTAGTTTCTTTTCTTTCTTTACGTTTACGCATATGTGAGTGTGGAAGGGGTGGATTGGTGTTGAAGTACGCAGAAGTAAAGGAAAAAGAAAAAGAAAAAAGTGCTACCAAGTACGCTTGGTTCAATGGCGTTCACGGAACATGTTATGGGGTGGGCAATGGGGTGCGGATTATGGTGTGGGTTGGATGATATACAAACATTAATCGCGGCAAACGAACTGGTTTCACTGATTAATTAACACCGTTGCAGAGACGAAATAACACTCGGCATTTTCAGGAGTGGACGTGTCATCTTTGCCAACGAAACCAGATGGGACATTTGTTTTGTAAAACAATTTCGTCATTAAATAAATTCATTTGCTAAAGCGGAAGACCCGTTTGATGTGGTTTCTGTACTTTACGGCATATCAGCACTTTTAGTCTATTTAATAAAACACATTACCGAAACAGCAACTTCTATATTTCAAACAATAAACTAAACATACTTTGTTATTCTTCCCACAACTAGGCCGGCATTTCGGACGGTGATGGATTTGTTATGATGTAAACTCGACAGTCGATTCCCGGTATATATATAACAGTCATCCAGCATCTCATATGCATACATATGTTGGTTACATAGTTATATAATGATTAAATCTTCGTCTCGGGCATTGCCATTGCTTAACTAATAAAAGTTCGTAAGCAATATTCATGCGTGAAGCTTTTTTAAGCGATAAAATATTTGCAGAGAACCAATTACAATTCCAAATTTACTACCCCTTAAACCAAAACAAATAGTAAATGTATATAATTGTGAGAAACGGTGATGTATCAGTTTTCCCTTTTCTAGAGTACTAGCCTGACTAAGGCTGAAGGATATATCTCTCCCAATCGATTTATGACTGTAAACATACATACATACATACATACATACATACATACACACATATATACATACATACATACATAGAGATAGACAAACGAACTTTTAAAAAATGTTCTTAAACGACGATTAATAAGATATTGGTTATGACTATGATGTCTGCGATGGTCACTATGTTGGTAACCTCCATGCCATTGGTTATAAACGATGACATCCACGGTCAACACACCGATCACAATTGTTTTATATAACGATGATCCTATCCACGTCGAATAAAATCAAATAAATTTCTATAAAGCCCCCACCCTCTAAAATCCATTGTATATTATAATTGGATCAAAAGAAATTAATATTAAATTGGATTTCGGGGAAACTCATAATATATATATATATATATATATATATATATATATATATATATATATATATATATATATATAACATCTTTGCAATATAGTAGGAAACATCTCAGCGGAGTGTTCGATTAATTGAGAATTAAAGTTAAAAATTAAAAATTAAGAGCGTAATATTTATTTATTTTGGTACAGGAAAATTAGTACAACATTCGGGTTCAAGCACAGAAGGACTTAGCCATCCAGCTCTCTTCAGCTTCTGTTGTCCAAAATAGATGACAGCAGAAGCTGAAGAGAGCCGGATGGCTAAGTCCTGTGCTTCAAACTGACAGTACGAATGCTGTAGTAATTTTTCTGTACAAAAATAATTAAATATATATATATAATATTTGTTTTTTATCTATGTTTCGTCCTTTTTAATCGGGACTCATCAGCATACAGATATAACTATTTACTACTGGTCGCGTGATTCGAAACCCCGGGCTACGATCATTTTACAACTCAAACCACGACACCTTGAACCATTTGCCCACCGCTGCATAGCTAAATCAACAGTGATCATTTTAACACTTATTTCGGCGGCTTGCGTTTCTTATATTTTTAGTACTATACTTCACTATCGTACGAAGTCTGTTTCAAGATTTTCGCAATTTTTAAGTTATATTTTACAAGTTTTTGTGTGATGTGTTTACAATAACAACTAGCACATTCCTCTGAGTATATTACCGCGTTCATTATCTTTGGTTGAAAATCAGAGAAAAATTATTATTTTTTATTTTTAAATGTTTTTTTCTTACGTAATATTTGATGGTTGTTACACATCGATAGGCTGTTTGTTACGTATTAAAAATGTTACTCATTCTTGTCATGCGTACGCTTATTATTTTAGTATTATATTGTTTTCTCATTCATAATATATTTTATATTATAATTTAACTATCATAAAAAATATGTGACGATGCGAAAAATAGCTTTCCATATAAAATAGCTGTGAAAAATTCAAACTCTATTTACATAACTAAAGCGGTTAATAACATATTTCAAATGGAATTGCGATTTATATTTGACAGGGGGGATTAAACTGAGAAAACATTATATGAGAAAGGGGTGGGTGTGTTTGGATATTTTCATCCGTTGCAGAAAAATATAAGTTAGCTCAGCTAATTCATGTAATTCGTCAATCACTGAAATTATTATGACATGATTAATTGCATTTCGTAAGCAAGACTACGTTGTATGTATGGCATGAATAGTAACATCATCCCCAAACAAATTAAACGTTGATGAGGAAATTTTATTTGATTTCTCTGAAAGTAGGTCAGACGAGGCAAGCAAAACTACTCTTTACTCGTTTATTGACGTCACACACAAACACATAAAATAGAGGGAGTTTCGAATCACCACATAAAAAACCCTATAAAGTCATCGTTCTCAGAGAAACGTACACATTTAACTATTCATCCATTTTCCTTTCAATCCCTGTTTAAAATATATTCTGAACAAGTAGGTGACTTACTTATTCAAATATGATAAAAGAAAATATATTATTCGTATCCACACACACACACACACACACACACACACCCACACACCAACCCACACACACATACACACACACACTCGTTCCTTCTCTTTTTCAGTTCTAGATATGACCATAAAGTGCATCCGCCGTGGAGGCCTACTTTGGCAGCTTCAGGGATTGTGGAGTCTCTTTTTACTAGAAATAATTCACAGGTCCACTTTGAAACGTAATGCTAGTACATGACAGCGTTAAAATTGGTTAAATCGAAACTATCGTTTGCAAAGTATTTGTTTAGAAAATATACGCCTAGAAAACAGGTAAGTAAATCTACAAATCATTCGTATACAAACATATGTCCGACTTTGGTATTAAATTACTACACGACGATTTGAAACATGTTTCGAAATTTGGTGTACGAGGATGGCAACTTTGTATTATTTTGTATTATTCGGACTACAATTTTCACAATGTTTCGGTAACTTCCGACTTTCTTCGGGTGCTTCTTGTCGAACTCTGGAATCTGTATGTCAAACACACAAAGTACCCGTGCTGTAACAGATAAAAGTGCTAAGTAATCATCAATGCGAAGTGGTAGTATTCTATAGACTGAACATTCAATCCTCAGTACGGGCGAAACTACGAATATAATTACGAATTAATAAACATATATACCCGGTCATGGCTAAGAGAACAAGTCATGAATTCAATAAAAGATTCCGTTAGAAATGTTTTACAGAAATCAATAGATTCTTGCTGAATTTTGCCTTAACCTTTATAGCTAAATAATCTCTAATATTTTAATGTTTCCATTGTTACAGACATTACCGGCGGTATCCTAAATAACTGAAAAAAATAATTGACATATTATATTACATTAGATTTAAGTTTAGTTTCGTTTAGTTTTTTATTAACTTATTTTTTTATTTTTGTATTACTAAGGTGAATTTTATTCTTTGTAAGTAGTTATTTGCTATATCACTTATACAGTTTAATAGCATTTAGGGGTCTTTAAAGTTATGGATTTCCAATTTCTCATTCAGACATAATCTACACGGGTCGTCTACATTTATACATGTAATGGCCTGTCGTATTATTTTCAATTCAATTATTGGTGAACGTCCGTTTTCTTTCAGCTCCCATTAATAGGTTACTAGTGCTGTTTTAATTCCGCGTTCTTTGTTTTTAAATGTGCTGTTGTGGTCGTAATATCTGGTTTTAAAATCAAGGGAGGTCATACCCACGTAGTACTTCTTGTTATTCTGTTTTTCTTTTGCAAATATTGTGGCTTGGTAAACAATAATTTAGGTTATGCATTTTTTGTATTGTACGAGTTATGCAGTTACAGATTTTGGCATCATTACTAACATGTTCATTTCTATTTGGGTGATTGCTATCAGGGTGTTCGTTATTACTATTTGTAGTGCTTATATTTTGGTTCTTCCCAGTTTTTCATTTGCTATATTGGTCACTTTTTATGCAATTTGTTATCTTTTCTTCTCTGCTGTTCTCTTTTAAACTGTAGAAGTAAAATAACAAACTGCCTGCACAGAATAACATTTACTTTAGGTTGATAATATACATAATAAATAAATAAATAAATAAATAAAAAACAAGACTGAACTAAAATTTACAAACTTAATAACTAACATCTACAATAAAAATACAAGCAAGCACGTGTTAAAGTAAAGTAACCCATTATTTAGACACAACGCAGTAACAAAGATAGACCAACCTATAGTAAAAAGAACAATAGACTAAGAAATAGGAAGTAAGATCAACCGAACCTTTGTTTGTGAGAAGCCCAACGATTGGCTAAGAGAACAGCAAATAATATGATTGATGTTTAATCATCAGGTGTATATAATAACACCCGGCAAATCAAACTCCATGCATTTTAGCCTGACAATTTCTTCCAGGGATGCAACGCAGAATCCTCTGTGGAGCTTAATTGCCATAAATATATCTCCATAACTTATATATATATATATATATATATATATATATATATATATATATATATGTATATATGTGTGTGTGTTAGGTAACGTACTTTCATACGTTAACAGAAGTATTTGCAACACTGTTTTTAGTTTGTTAATTTCATAATAATGTGTTGTACGAGTACTTCCACGGAATCTTCTCCGATGAAATTATTGTACTTGTTCTGTCTTAACGTAGATACCTTCCGACTGAAAATGCCACCCCTTCACTGTAAAAGCCTCCAGATGTCGGAAAAAACATAGACTCTTATAGCTTCTTTCCTCTGACCGCATGCCTTTAGCGTTCGTTCCATGCTTCCTGTTTCCACGACTGCATCAACATCCAGAAATTTAAATATAATGTAAACAAATATCTTACTACAAAACCCCCTTCTATAAATCTGGCCCATACTCACAGTAGCCTCTTTTTACGTATCAGTGGCAATATGCTTTGTTTGGTGTGAAGAAACATTAACAAAACTGAAGCATTGTTAGAAGTTTAAACTAGAACTGTACTCATTAGAAATCTTTTTTTTTAGTCATGAATTAACTTGTAGTTTTGTTGGTTTATCTTGCTCCACTAGAGATTAGCCCAGTCTATTAATCTTAAAACGACAGCCTCAATGCCAGAGACGTATTCTCCTAATGTTGCATCCTAATTTTTCCATGTTTCAATTTCGCGCAGTTTTTCTATTCGTTTCTTCTGCTGCTTCACGAAATAAAGAATACTTGTTTTGTTTATCTAACGCATTTAAGGGGGCTTTACTGCGTCACTTTATTAAGCTATATTTTTAATTCTATGACAATATTCATATTGTCAGCGATGGTAGAGTATTATTAGATTGGAAATTATAGGTTACTCGCGAGACCCTGTGGACATTCCACGGTCACTTACTCCTTTGAGAGAAATTATTTTGAAAGGCTGACACACTATAAAATGTGAGAATGCTAGATGATAGTTTCACATCATGGAAAGAGTACAAATCAAGTATACATTTTAACTTGATTTCTAATAATGTTATTTGCCTCTACTTTGCCCCTTAATATTTAAGACAAGTAAGGCTTTAATTTAGTTGTTCAATATAATACATTAAATACTTAACACTATATATATATATATATATATATATATATATATATATATATATATATATATATATATAGTATTTTATGTGCATATTTTTATCAGTGACGTCCGCAGGCGAATAACATATTCTCCATTGAAGATTTTCAGTTTGAAATACTGCAATATGTTTTGATTTATTTTATATGGAATTTGCTCAAGACAAAACATGAAACCACTTGATGTAAAGAGCTAAAGAAATAATACTTCAATGTCAATAGCTAGTCAACGATAAGTGTTTGATGGATAGATTCCGATCCGAAACACATACATGTTTCCTCTTTGTAAGAAACATCGTTTATGGAATTTGAGGACTAAAGAACAACATAAGAGAAGCGAGAGTTACCAGGCTGCTGAAAGTTAACACAAGGTTCACTTTCTACTGTTCTGAATATCATTTTGTCCATACTTGTCATCGTTCTTGTGTTTGAAGAATATCAAGTACATTGATTCAGTTGACGGCAGTTAAACCTCTCCAGCACTTTCTGTTGGTAATGTTTGCAGTTTTCAGGATTAAGTATTTACAACATACATAAGTTGTTGAATGTTTAGAATTGTGTTCTATTGTTGTTTTTACAGGGTTTTTTCTAAAAAAATTGTTGATTAACTTTATAACCAAAAAGCTTTACAATTAAATAGATTTTGAAAATAAACAGTTCTAATTTACTTCTTGTCTACATATACGAAGATAACTGTTTTGATATGACTACAACGTCAAGTTTGGATGAATTACCTCCCATTGATTTAGCGTAGGCGTATTAGCAGCGTTACATCCATGGTAACTAAACAGAGTCATTATGTATATTAAGCACACACTGTAAATTTAAAAGTTATAATTTCATAAATGAAATGTAGGAAAATATATTAAAAACTCTCGTATTTGGATCCGTGGCTACATGTGAATAGGTTATCTCATGGCTCATGTGCCGGTGTTTATTTTGTGAAAGTCGGTTGATTAAGTTTTATTGAATCTAATAACGAATACACAAATAAACCTACACACAAAGAGAGGAGTTCGAATGAAAATGTACTTTCACCATAGTTAGTAGATAATAATATAAGGTCACTTATATATTTGTACATGCTATATTCCCTATTGTAATACGCGTCATCTCCATAACGCATAGTTTAAACTATGCTTTAAAATATAAGTTGATTTTTGTTTACCACGACATACCAAGTATTTTATTATGAAACCTACCTAAACGGTGTGAGTAAACTAGACTACTTTATTATGTACTAGCAAAAGACCTGGCGTTACTCGGGATTGAATAAAGAACCCTATATGCTCTATGCCATAGCCCCATATTATTTATTCTATCTTTTACATCTCATAATTTTCAATTTAGTGAGTACGGCCCAAGTATGAACTCATCATTAATTGGGTCAGAATGGATTAAGTACAGTGCCATTTATTGAAATACTTATCCTTAAATTTATAATGTGTCCCCCCTCAAGGCACACACAGCCTTTACCGGGGATAAATTAGGACGCCATGTGTATATCTGCCCCAAAGACCTTGCCCCCTATTACCATTCCTATTACCTTTTAATTTCTATAATTTTCAAACTCTACATAAAATAAAAGTAAAACAAAGTAACAAGATATATTTTCTTTTTATTAATTTCCAGAGCACGCAAACTCCGTGATATTATTGTACCCCTTTGATCCAAATGAGATATACTTATACAATTACTCTGGATAATGTAGTCTCACAATATATATCGTTATTGTGTTCTACCTTTAAAACCTACGAGATCGTGAACAAACGCACAAACATACAGACAGG
Organism: Sepiola atlantica; assembly: GCA_963556195.1. Lineage (NCBI taxonomy): Eukaryota > Metazoa > Mollusca > Cephalopoda > Sepiida > Sepiolidae > Sepiola > Sepiola atlantica. Next base: position 65,997,881 of record OY744527.1, read on the forward strand.
AACTGCAACGTATGTATGAGAGAAAGAGAATAATTTTACTCGGCCACTTTAGTCAGGGTAATATTTTTAGCCATCGACACTTGTTTTCTGGCAAAAATCGATGCTGTGTGTATTTGGAAACAGTAAATTTAGTAGAAGCCTTCAAAAATCACAGTGCTACGCTCGTTTTAGAAGCCGTAAAAGGTCACTCGAGATATATCAACATATTTTCTAAAATTGTAACGAACAAAAAAATGGAAGGGAGATTACGTGATAACTGGTGGAGAGGAAAAGAGTTGAACACGGCTTCCGTCATCTCTTATTCGTTTTGTTTATCCAAATAAGCCAAGACTCAAAGAATAAAGAACGCTTAGAGGCTTATTGTCAATAATTGACATATTTCGAAGAAAAGACAGCACAACAACCATTTCTTAGCAATTGTACTTATTCAAGAAAAGAAAGTTTTTTTTTGCCATTTTTACGACATATCAACCTATTATTGCTTGGTTAGAAGTAGCAGCGCCAACGAATGTTGTGTTTTACGTATCGACACTATTGGACTCAATCTCAAATTAGCAGGTTCTTTAAACCAATCACAGCACAAAAGAAAAATATTTACTTCTAAATCTCGCGCGTAGTATAGAAGCCCAGACACACCGTTTTTTCTTTTTTATTTCTTTTTTCTGTCATTCCCTCAGAGACAACACGCAAGTACACGTCACCATCGAACCATAGTACTTTGGGACCAAAGTCGCCTCGGAAAGTAGCACACCCATAACGAAATACTTTCACGGACTATTAAACACAGCGCCAGCACATACACACTGATAACCGAAAACTCTCGCAACACAAGTTTGTACACACCCACTCCCGCTGTCAAAACATGCACGCTCATATACACACAAACATTTACATGCCTATAACATTTACACACACCGTGACATGCAAACTTGTACGGCAACAGCTGAAATGAAAACGTGTACTTCATTTGTCCTTAAAGACAAAACAACACTTTCACTTAGAATGTTCTTGGAACCTTTGAATTCTCACTCATTGCAATCTATTTATCTTTCGTTGTCTCAACAAGTTGTCAATAAAAAATAATTTGTACGGATAGACCTTCATTTGATAAGTTCATATCCTCAACAACTAATTTAGTGCGAACACATATTTTGTCAACTATTATTTGTATACAATTAATAGAACAAAAGTCACTGTTTTACCCATAGCTGGAGGGAAGTGTCGGTTTTCTTTTCCACACAGTATTAGTTGAAAATTGAACGACACAATCGGTCCGATAGGATTTGAATTTGGAATAGCATATTGCGCAACGGCGTCCATGCGAGCAATTACGCCCACCATGTATAAAGTGTTGATAAACATATAATTTGCAGTCAACGTGGTCTGCTGAATCAGCTTGATAATGAACATATTTACCCATTACTTTTACGACTGGCTTGGATATATTGTAGTATTAAACGTTTTCTATCAAATTATATCATGCTGATTTGCGTTTTTCACGCTTATTACTAGTTTTCGTTTTTATTATTTTTATCGAACAAAAAATAACAAAAAACTACCCCAAATCAGCAGAAAAAGTAGAAGAGTTACACCAGCAAAATCACACATTCTAAATAATGTTAAGAAAATAAGATACAAACAATCCCATAACGAGAAAGAAACAAACTCCTAAACAAACTATCAAAACTTATAAGTAAATGTCGACATAGAAAATAGATTCTTCTAATTGTTTAAATGGTTCTTTATACCATCTACAAATGTTAGAAACACATTGAACCTTCCCTGTTTAGCACGTTTAAAGACATTAATTTCCGACTTAAGTATTATATAGACAATTGAAATGATGGGTTCAAACTTAGAATAATCATTGGCAATATCTGACAATTTCTGCACGCTTTTGAAAAAGGAAATATTCCATGATAAATGCCAGCATACTGAAATTATACGCCCTTAATAGGGTTAAGATGAAAATTCATATACACTAAATGTACAAAAGCAAGGAAATTCCCAAATGTTTACACGTTTATTGTCATTAAGGGTATGCGAGTAATTTTTCTTCAGCGCACTTCACACACTTCATCCACTCATGCATAGAGATTCATACTGTATTGATGTGATAATGAAATGGTTTGGTTGATATGTAGTCATACCCTTAATGACAATAAAAGTGTAAACATTTGGGGATATCCTTGCTTTTATACATTTAGTGTATATAAATTTTCATCTTAACCCTATTAAGGGCGTATTATTTCAGTATACTGGCATTTATCATGGAATGTCACTACTTTTGTAAAGACTATGCCTCAAGACAATGGTAATCTTTAAGGTTTTTTTATTTTCTGGAAAACTAAGTTATATGGTAAACTGAAATGAGGATGCCATCAACTAGACCCTAGAACCTCTATCTCTGCCAACAATTAGCTGAATCCATCAAATAGTTGATGAGATACAGGGTGGCACACACGTACGTACGTACACACGGATAACACAAAATCACTCCTGACCTTTCAGGATCTCTGGGTTGCCTTGACTAATGATGCTGAAATTCTACACACTGATAGAACCTATCAAATGAAAATGTTGTGCAAAGTTTTAACTAATTAGGTTTATTGGTTTTTAAGTTATGACTGATCAAAGAAATGAGATTTCTAGAATAGGTCGTTTTTTAGGTTTATTAAGGGATAGAGCGCTATCACGTCTCCCTTGATTAAAGTTATATATATTAAGACATTGAACCGACAAACTTATCTATTGTTTAAGATAGTACAATTTAGAATTAACAATTTTGAACAATTTTGCATAAATACACACCCCTAATCACATATGAACTTGGAGAGTTTGAACTACCTACTAGACACCATCCTCGAGTGTCTTCAGTTACTGTGTACAAGTGTTTGACAAGTAAATCTGACATTAGAATACTTCACCCTACAAGTAAACCCTGACCAAATATTCAAAATAACATAGTATTCCAAGCCCAAATAAAATCCCCTCGACACGGCTAAAAGTTGGTTACACGGGCCATGGTGTCCATACTCCTAGTGATGTTACCTCAAGTAATATCACTTAGCTGGATACTCCACCAGGCTAAATAGATCCGTGTCCTGGAATCCGGTAAGACTTAGAGACTACAAGAAAGATATACTATAACATAGTTAACTGGTAAGTTGGAGATATGAAATAAATAGAATGTTAACTTCTTTACTAACTCAACGATTGAGTGGTAAAGGGAACTTTAATGGAATATTCGAATATCTATGTATTTTATATAGAGATCAAGTGTAAGTTCTAGGAAAAGAACCTCTTTATTTCTGAGAACTTCGACTGAAATAAAATGATTAAAAATGAACTGAATGACCTCTATTTTATATAGGATTTTCGAATCATTATTTATATTGTCAGAATCGCCGAAGGGATAGAAAAGTTAGAATATATGTGTATTTATATAGCGACTAGATATACTGTGTTTCTCATTATAAATATGTACGTTGCAGTAGTCATCATTGTAATAAATACTGGTATATATATATATATATATATATATATATATATATATATATATATATAATGAAGATTATGTATCTGTCTGTCTGTCTGTCTGCCTTAAGCCGAAACTCTATCAGAGTAATATTACTATTTACTTAGTCTGCCAGCTTCTTTATATACTAGTAGAAAAACCGCCGTAAACACTATGCGCATTTCTCAATTTACATAATTAATTGCTTTTAAACTTCTAATATTTTAGTATTCGCAAATATACACTCATGATTGTTTTCTTCAGATTTCCACATGTATTTACGCTCTTTTGCTCGCTAACAATCTTACTTATGAATTATAATTATTTATTGTATTATTTATATATATATATATATATATATGTATATATATATATATGAAATGAGCTACATAGTCAATTTATCTACTGCGAAACTGATTGAACAGCCAGCGTTACTCCATTGAATCGGTTACCTTTCTCTTATTATTCAGTATGGACGCAAGACGGGTGCGTTATTTAAAATGTACAGAAAACGCTGGCATTTACCGTGTTACTTTAACTCTGATTTTGTTTTAATTAAAACGTTCTGAGTTTGTTTATTTTCTTAATCTTATTAGCCATTATGTTTTAAAACACAAATTTATTAAATAAAATTGTTTAATTAAAATAATAATTGATTTAAAAATTACTATTTAAAAAACACACACACACTATAATGAATTCAGTTTAGGTAAACTTTTTTTTTCGAGATCATTTAAAAAACTATTCGTGTTTACTGTATTTGATTATTTAATACTTTATTTAAGGTACATCTTTTCTTCCGATTTGAAAACTTTCCAGTATTATCATTTTCTTACGACCTTTAATGTGTTTATAATTTCGGTTTAACCTTTTACGCTGTAAAGCTTTTATTTACAAACTGTTTTTATTATTCCGTGTTTTACTTGTTAAAATAAAAGATGTGATTTTTTTTTCTTTTCTGTCAATAAAAAAATTACCACATTGTACTGGAAAACAATATAACAGATTTTATAATCAAATTGTTTAATTAAAAAAAGTCATTTTACAAACACACACACACACACCCGCACACACATTCTAACGAATTTTATTTACGTAAACTTTCCTTCCGATAGCATTTAAATAACTAATCGTGTTCACTGTATTTGTTTTTTTTTGTGCTTTTTTATTGTAGGACCCGCGCTAACTTTGACCCCGTCGTTACGGTTAGGGTCAGGGTCAAAGTGAGGATTAGGGTTAGGGGTTAGAGTTATGGTCATAGTTAGCGCGGGTCCTACAGTACAAGAGTACCGAATTTTTATTTATTTTTTCATTTTAGGTACACCTTCTTTTCAGATTTGAATAATAGTGTTCGCTGTATTTAGTTTTTTAAATTGTTGATTATAACAAATTCATTGAATCAAATTGTTTAATAAAGCTAACAATTGATTTTAAAATTACTATTTAAAAAACCACACCGATTCTAATGAATTTAATTAAGGTAAACTGTTTCTCGCAAGCATTTAAATAACTAATCGTGTTCGCTGTATTTGATTTTTTACTGTTTTATTTTAGGTACACCTTTTCTCCGATTTGAAAACCTTCCAATATCTTCATTTTTTACGACCTTACGTGTGTTTAGGATTTTGGGTTTACCTTAAAGCTTTCATTTACAAACTGTTTTTATTATTCCGTGTTTAATTTATTAAAATAAAAGGAGATATGATTTTCTTCTCTTTTCTTCTTGTGTCAACAAAATAATTAACACAAAATATTTTGTTTTCTTTTTTTCTTTACTTAACAAAAAATATTTTTGAAGTTGGGGGGGGGGCAAAAATAATTTTTATTTTTTTTACTTTATAAATAAAAATATTTGCGGTGGGGTGGAAATTGTTTTTTGATTTATTTTTAACTAAGAATATTCTTGGTCGGAAACAAAGAAAATCAATGTCTAACCAGTCAAGAAATATGACTGGGGATCCCTCGGTTTACGGGTGAGCGTTCATTTCTGACGCGCAGCCTAGCAAAAATATGCGACCGGAGGGAGTTCTCAACACCAAACCATGTTTGAATCATGAAAAAAGATGAACACACACAAAATATCTCAAAATGAATTTAGCTATAGCTTTATAAAAATCACAAATAGGAAATCATAAATAAGTAAAAATTCAACAACATTTAGAATTCATGTATGTATATAATATATATATATATATATATATATATATATATATATATAATAGTATATATTTGTATTATTGCTAACATTTTGGCTACATATGTGAAGACATGTTTTAGCTATAGCTTTATTGAGGGGAAACAACCTAAGGCAAGTCCGACCATGATGAAGATGAAAGAACGAATGATTAGAAACTGTGTGTGTGTGTGTGTGTGTGTAGATGATAGGTGGAAAAAAGATCAGTTCTACACAATACATTAAAATTAAACCATTTGAAGAATAACTAATATTTCCTTTTTATTTATTGAACGACTTATTCGGTGTGACTTTAATTTTAGAATAATTAAAAACATTTAAATAGAATATTAATATAAACTAGAAAATAAAACGTCTGGACGGAAATATTATAAAAAACGATAGAAAATAGGCTTGATGTTGGAAAGAAAAGTGCATTAACATTTACACAAAATGTCAAAATGCCATATGCGAAAGAAATAAAGCCAAATGGAACACCAGACAGATAGAGAAAAATGAAAAAACTGTCATGACAGAGTGGGTACTTGGCACTTGTAGAATATCAGTGGGTAGGAGGGAAACGAAAAGGCAGTCATATTTAAAACGTTGAAATATGGTAGCGTGTAGCGATCATAATAATAATAAAAAAAAATATTTTTGTATTCATTTATACTTTACTTTCAAGGCAAACATTTTAACCGTGACTATATTTGCAGTTATTTCCACTAACAATATTATATTTCCACACGAGAATCCTCGGGTGAATACCGTTAGGAAATATATATATATATATATATATATATATATATATATATATATAGAGAGAGAGAGAGAGAGAGAGAGAGAGAGAGAGAGATAGATAAATAGATAGATAGATAGATAGATTGATAGATAGGGAAGATTATGTAAGTATGAGTTTGCTGTGACTGAAAATTATATTATGGCTACAGTGAGGTTTTCAAATTTCAAAATTACTTTTACTAAAACACTTGGAAACGACATTCCTCGATTTATTTTGTAACGGCTTCAGCTTCATAGTAGAGTAGATTGTACTCGCATATATTGGTATGACATCTAAATTTGAATAAGTAATAATGAATGTAACTATGAGGGTTTTCTGACATATGACAGCGTGTACATATAAAGACACGACCTTATTGTCTTTTAGTCAAATATAGTAGTATTTATCTCTGTCGATCGTCTAGTAATGAAGTTTATCTTGATTGCTATCTTAACTACAATTCCTGAAGCATTCGGCCGATTTTTATTAGATTACGTATATATATATATATATATATATATATATATATATATATATATACATATATATATATATATATATATATATATATATATATATATATATATATATATATATATATATATATATAATAAACTAATGAAATAGATACAATATACATAGTTCTCTAGTTTATGAACTCATCAAGTGTCCAAACAAGGAATACAAATAAAAATTGACCTTTAAACCATGGGTTTTCTAAGATAACGCTCTTATCCTCAGAAGGTCTGACCAATAAAAATTGAATATTATTTACTTATTAGAGGTGAATATCTTGAAAATTCAAAAAGTGAAAATATTGTTAAAAAATATCATAGGGGAAAAATTCAGAATATAATTCCTGAAACAGATCAAACATGATTCGAACTATAGGCAGAATGTTGTATCAAACTGAAATGATACAAACTGTGTAAAAAGTCCAAACTAATGATGTTGTATATTATTTCGAAACCTTCAGTGCTCCAAGAAATTGTTTTTTTTTATTATGACAGATATTTGAGAATTACTCAATACATTTTATTTATTTCTATTTACTATTTTGAGCTTCACCGTATCTCGATAGGATCTAATATAATTTTAGATTTTTAGATTATCAATTTATATATATATATATATATATATATATATATATATATATATATATAGGTATATTTAGACGAGCGTGCATTGTTACGCACAACTTTCAATAGAACGGTTACTTGCTAAAGTACACATGCATACATGGATGTCAGAAATAATCAAACACTAGGTATTAACAGGAAAATGGGAACTATTTACCCCATTGTACAAATTAAACAAGGAAAACAAAGTATATTATAATAAGTCTGCAAAAATTAAAAACCTAGAAAATACCCTGGATAGAAACTAGATTGCTGGCGCCAGTACTAATTGCAAGGCCCGAGAGCGTTTTTCTATATAGACTTCTGTCGAATAACTGTCTTTTGAAGTTCACATCCCTCGCTCGAAGAAGGGGTTGGAGGGAGGCATACACTTATCTGATATAAGTGTTTCCCACATCATGGGTTTCCCGCTTCATAAGTTTGTAGACAAGAATCGAAGTGTTATAAATTTATAAAAAAAGAGGGAGACTCAGAAATGCACTCAGAAACATCAGTGAAACATATAAAGATATATAGTTTCAGTGGATCGTGGAGTTATTGAGAAAACTTTGAAACAACCCCCCCCCCCTCTCCCGGCCGATTGACCTGATTATAAAACCGATTCTCTGTGATATTCACAGTGTTGGATGAAAGCCAGCGTGGCGAAGGATATTGTAGCTTGAGTCACTCCTCAAGACAGACAGTAGCAGCTTTACTTTTCTTTACTTAACTTTACTAGCTGAATACACGTTCAAAATACCTAAATACGCTTAGGCGTTCTTCTGGCTTCCAGCAAAGTGTCATATTTTGTTGAAGCATATTTTTGTGTTCAACAAAAAGTGTGAAACTACACAAGACTTGCACACAATACATCATTGGATTTATTTAGATCTTGACGTGTTTATAGTAAAACAAACTACTGTAACCCCCCCCCCCCCTTGGAGTAACAGAGAAAATAACTAATGCATATTACATTCACGTGTTTTTATCATTCTTACTTATTTTAATACCCATTTATTCTTTCTTCTTTTCTTTTGTATTATATATATTGAACCAGTTGTCAGAGACAGAGATTGAGAGAGAAAATTGAGAGGGGGTAATAGAGGAAGGATAGAGAAAGTGAACATATGTGGGAGAGATAGAGGGACAGTTCGATCGAAAGGTAAAGATAGACATTTGGATAAAGAGATATAGTTTTAATAGAAACATGTTACACACACTTTTTTACCCTCCTAATGTGTTATCCATATTAAGGGCAACACCAGGTAACCTTGCTAGTTATTTTTGTAAAGTAATACCGAATTCTCTGTATGTCATACTTCAGGACTATCATCACCATTGACGACACTTTCGCATGACTAACATATACATAGTAAAATATCTATTATTGACTCTTTTCTTTAACATAATATATTTATACAGTAGAATATTCGTAAACACATACTCTTATTTGATTTTGCTGGAAATGGATTGCAGTGTACTATATTGAGAATCGTATTTAAGGGTGACACATTGATTAACATTTATAAACAACGTTTTTTTTCAGTTGAACAAATGCGAAATCTTTCACATTTACGTTCAACAAAATGAGTAGCAAAATGTGTCACCTTTGTTATGTTGTTTCTGATTGACAAGTTCAAAAAGCATAATAAAAGTAACGACATAAATTTAGTTCTAATACGAAATTATAAATGATTAGGATTAAAGCAAATTATGAATGACTAAAAATAAAATAAATGTCAAGAAAACGCTAATAATATGATGCTGTGATGAAATAAGTAAGCCTAGAAAAATAACATCTCGGGATGTGTTTACGATATTAATGAACTGTTTTAAAAGAATGGACAAAATAATTTCTGACGTATAGTTTAGATCAAGCAGCACACCAATAATAATACAATGCGCCATAGAATAGAATAGAAGAATGAATCAACATTGTATTTCTTCATTTAAGAGTCACTTTACAAGAATGTGTCTTCAACGCTTTAAATTATTCGTCAAAACACATCATGTGGTTCACATTTTCATGCTCAAATCTAGTCAATTAGCATTTTAAATTAATATATCTAATGATAGCGATTTTTATTTTAAAGTGTTCTGCATTAATTTTTAATTTTTAATTCGGGATTTATGCTTTTAATAAAAATGGATTAATTAAATCATGTAAACCAGAAGAAAAAAATTACCCATTGTTTAGTTTGGTTTGGTCTTGTTGTTTTATTGCATATCAGCATTTGTTCTTCATTTAATGTCGAATTTAGTAATTTCTATGCTTATAATAGATATGTTTTGTTGTAAATAAATAAGTTGAAAACGGCAGTTTCTATGTAATACATAGATTGAAAGCTGATAGCTCGACTACTTAATATGAGATTGGGCCTATGAGTAATGGAAATTTAGATGTAACTCTACATTGTATAAAGCTCCTAAATGCGAGTCTCGCCACCGTATACAGTTTCATATCATTTTCAGGACATATTCTATTTAACAATAAATGTAACCCTGACGTGTACTACCAGTTCCGGTTAGAATGTGTCTAGGAATAATGTTAATATGCACTTCCAACGGTTGACAAATTAGGGTATAAACAGCGAATAGTTGCGGTTAAGGTAGTGAGAGAAAGTGGAAAAACATAGATGTTTTAAACAAAGATTTCACACACACTTTTTAACACTTCTACTTTGTTATCGATGTCCGAGGCAAAACTGTATAATCTTCTTAATTGTTCATTAAAATACTATATAATTCTGCATACAATATAAGAGGGTGAGCTCTAAGCTAGAGACTGGTTTTAATCCTCGATACGATATAAGAGTTAAAGTTGTAATCTAGAAACTGGTTTGAATCTTCCATACGATATAAAAGTTTAAGTTCTAAGCAAGGAACTGGTTTGAATCTTCCATACGATATAAAAGTTTAGGTTCTAAGCAATAAAAATGGTTTGAGTCCTCCATACGATATAAGAGTTTAAGTTCAAAGCTAATCACTGGTTTGCATTCTCCATACTATCGTATTAACAGTTTGAGTTCTAAGCTCAGGATAGGTTTGAAAACTTAATACGATATAAGAGTTAAAGTTCTAAGCAAGGAACTGGTTTGAATCTTCCATACGATATAAAAGTTTAAGTTCTAAGCAATAAAAATGGTTTGAAACCTCCATACAATATAAGAGTTTAAGTTCAAAGCTAATCACTGGTTTGCATTCTCCATACTATCGTATTAACAGTTTAAGTTCTAAACTCGGGATAGGTTTGAAAACTTAATACGATATAAGAGTTTAAGTTTTAAGCTCGGAACTTATTTGGATCCTCCATACAATATAAAGTCTTTCTCCCTCAGCTAAGAACTCGTTTGAATCCTCCATACGATATAATAGTTTACGTTATAAACAAGGAACTGGGTCTAATCCTCCATACAATATAATATTTTAAGTTCTAAGTCAGGTACTGGTATTATTCGTTCATGCGATATAAGAGTTTTAGCTCAAACCTAGGAACTTGTTTGAATCCTCCATACAATATAATATTGTAAGCTCTAAGCTAAAAACTGGTTTGAATCTTCCATACGATATAAGAGTTTAAGCTATATGCTAAGAACTGGTTTTAATCTTTCATACGATATTAGAGTTTTTGTTCTAAGCTAGGAACTGGTTTGACTCCTCCATACGATATAAGAGTTTAATGTCTAAGCTAGGAACTAGTTTTAATCTCCCATACAATATAGGGGTTACTCCCTAAGCTAGTAAATTGTTTCAATCCTCCATACGATATAAGAGTGTAAGTTCTAAGCTTGGAACTGGTTGTAATCCTCCGTACGATGTAAGAGTTTAAGTTCAAAGCTAAGAAATAGTTGGTAACTGGTTTTAACACTCCATACAACATAAGAGTTTAATGCTAAGTAAAGAACTGCTTTGAACAATCCATACGATATGAGAGTTAAAGTTATAAGCTCGACACTGGTTTGAATCTTCCATACGATATAAAAGTGTAAGCTCTAAGCTAGGAACTGCTTTGGATCTTTCATACGAAATAAGAGTTTAAGTTCTAAGCGAACACTGGTTTGAATACTTTATACAGTATAAGAGTTGTAGTTGCAAACTAGAGACTTGTTTTAATCCTCAATACGATATCAGAGTTTACGTTTAAAACTAGGTACCAGTTTTAATCTTCCATAAGCCTTAAGCTAGGAACTGGTTTCAATACGATATAAGAGATTACGTTCTAAGCTAGGAACTGGTTCGAATCTTCCATACAATATTAGATTTTAAGTTTTGAGTTAGAACTTGTTTTAATCCGCTATACGATATAAGAGTTTAAGTTTTAAGCTAAGAACTAGTTTGACACCTCCATACGATATAAGAGTTTAATTTCTCAGCTAGAAACTAGTTTGAATACTCCATACGATATAGGAGTTTAATTTTAAAGCTAGGAACTGGTTTAAATCATATATACGATATATGAAATTAAGATCAAAGCTAGGAACTGGTTTTAATGCTCCATACGATATAAGATTTTAAGCTCCATGCTTGCCACTGATTTGAATACTCTATAGAATATAAAAGTTTCATTTCTAAGCTAGACACAAGTTTGAATCATCCATACGATGAAAGAGTTTAAGATC
>OY744527.1:66015088-66027588 GCA_963556195.1 Sepiola atlantica
AACTTTTGATGTTTGTAATAAATATTGTATCTTTACGATGTTTTATTCTCATCTTTTACCTCTGAAATAAATTGCTCTATTTAATATATTGAGCTTTACACTATCACGATAGATTATTATTATTAAACGATAATTTAATTATCGTTATAATTCTACACTCAAATATTATATATATATGTATATATATATATATATATATATATATATATATATATATATATATATATATATATATATATATATATATATATATATATATTGTTAATATTCAATTTCACAATTCTGGTGTTCTGCATAGTTACCAGGCTTCATAAATCCCTACCTACTCTCTGTCTTTCTCTCTCCTTCACCAAAAATTCACCAAACTTTGATGTTATTTTTTTCCTTTCTCTTTTCAAAACTCAATCATTTTTTGCAAACCCAAAAACAAAAACATTTTCTTCTACAAAACAACCTAATAAAACACGATGAATAAATATTTGGATATATATATATATATATATATAACTTGAAGCATAATAACTTTTACAAAAATGGCCGTATTCGGCAATAAATAACACTAAAAGATTTGAAAAGCCGTAAAACAAAACAAACATCTCTCTCTCTTTCTATCTCTCTTATATATATATATATATATATATATATATATATATATATATATATATATATATATATATATATATATATTGAACGGATGAGTGTATAATCTTTAAGACTAGTTACTCTTACCAATGCTTGAGTGTCTAGTCGCCGCCACAATTTAACCTATGAAGAAAACAAATCAGATGTATTGATATAGTTCTCAAGTTAACTAGTTTCATGTCATACAACAATTGTAACGTTTAGTTTTGTTAAATCCTGTTTTAAGCTATTTTCCGTTATTAATTTTCTTACGTTTTGAAGTAATGTTTTAGAATTACATCGTCTTTTTTTTCTCATCACTTTTTCTCATCACTTTTTAGGTTGGCCTTTGCACCTCACTGCGTGGCTTTCTCTATCGATCGGTCAGTCATTCTTCAAAACAGCATTTCCAGCACTAATCGCGCAGATTGAACGAACGAAATGTACATATAGCAGTTCTTTTTCATATATGTGTTCGTATATATTTGAGAAGCAATCAGATCCGGTTCTTTTGTTTAACAGAATATCATTGCTCTTGTTGTTTTCTTCTTACAATTAAAAGCTGTTCCGGGAAACAAAGGTTTACAGATTTTTCTCAGCTGTCTATGCATTTTAAATGTTTCCCATGCTATAATAAAATAGCTCTATTTTTTGTTGAAAGGCATGGAGTAACCTTTGTCTCTGTGACATAAATCGAAATCTTATTCAGAAAAAGAAACACACATATTGAAGCGAATAGATAAACTAAACTTGTGTCAAAATGTTGATGTACACATTCCAGATAGTGTAATTAACTGACTCACATAAATGTGGAACATGATTTGAATAACAAAAACTGATGCTTCTAATGTGATCATTCGAATAGAGTAAACGAGTTTCTAGAGTCTTTATTCTTGGGTTATCATATTAGAAAACAGTCCAATTCGAGATCCACACGTCGTATCACAAATCAGGCATACATTATCTTCTGGCAATCGTTGCGTGGCTGATTTTCGTGGCGCACTATTCTTTCTACTCTCAGCTCTAAAGCGTGATTACGCCGTTCACTTGCAATCGTTTCCACATCACCCCATATTACATTCCTCCACTCCGTTCTCCCGATTGCACTCGCTTCCCATGTTGTATGATCAATTCCAGACCTCTTCATTTTCTTCATTCAAACAATCGTTGAAACGCTTCTTCTGTCTTCCAACCCTCTTAGCTCCCACATTTAATTAAAAATAAAATATTCTCTTAGGATAGGACTGGGTACTCATCCTTACAACGCGACCAGTCCATCTCAAACGATGTTTACAAATTAAAGCCTCTATACTAGAGCAATCAGACTTTTCCAGTATACTGATCTTAATTCGACGATCTTGCTAGTTAAATAAATTTTCGTAAAAGTCTTTGATGTAGATTTTCGAGTGCGTTAAGATCTCAACGGTATGCCCTCCAGGTCTCTGATGCATACCAGACTTTTCAATATATGTAACAGGTATACACAATCTGTTACTATTACAACATTCCTATATTTGTTTTGGTTTAGTCTATAGAGTATTGGAAAAATCAATAGCATGACTCTGGTATCATGTTCTTTTTGTCATATTTACTGTAGCGCTTGATTTCCGATTCATAGGCAATTAAAACAAATACTAATCAACAGTCTTTATCGTAAACATTTAACATCATGTGATACTTCTAACTGGATTTGACTGTTTTTCCTAGACATTTTATCTCTGTTTTAGCTTTCATGTCTAACAATTTGAATATTCTGGTTATCCATGTGCCATATTTCTGTGATCTTCTCCGGATTGCGTTTGTATGTGTCTGTTCTCAACTATCCGATGATTACATGTATTAACTATGGATTTCTCTGAAATATTTAAAAAAATATATTTTGTTCATAAATTGTTATTAAATCATAAAATGATATAATGTTGGATTTAATAATTTATCATATATCAATACATATATATATATATATATATATATATATATATATATTGGTTGTGTAGTCAAACTTAAGTCTGAATAGAGAAATGAATCTTCAGATTTACAGAAAGTCTTCAGATTTGCAGGAAAAGAGTAAGATTTAAAGTATTAATTATTATTAATATGTATATTTTATTATCTTATAAAGTTGTTCGTGTTTGAACAAGAAAGTGAAGTTCTAAAGATTATATTATAGATATGCCATAAAAATTTAACCTAAGAATAAATTATAACTTAACTATAAATCACTATATATATATGTGTGTGTGTGTGTGTGTGCGTGTCTGTGTGTATATATGTATATATATATATATAAATATATTGATTTATTGCGGTAATATTTTCAATCTTAAATCTTACAAATATTGGAATAATTATCTAAATATCACTTAAACTAATGGATTTGTATAAACGGTTTACGATTGATATTACTTGAAAACACTTAATATTACATTCGATCCATATAATCACTTTTATTCGATTGTCTTAATTGACAAATGGGGTCCAAGAAAGACACAACGGACGTGCTTCCTACAGAAAAACTATTGGATTACCTTCTTTAGATTTTCTTATGTAAGCACCTGTTGTTTTTGTATTTTTTGTGTGGGTTTATATGTATTTTAAAGGAGAGAAAACCGTGTGAGATAACTTTAAGCGAACTCTCTTAAATTAAAAAAAATAGTCGATTATGTAGAATATTCGTCACGTGTATCGAAGTAAAATTATCGATTTTTTTCATGAAAATGCTTTATAGTCGGTATTTCCTGTATATCTGATCCATTTTTCTATGAGATGTTGTAATTACCAATGCTCAAGTTGTATGGCTGTTGAGTAACAGTTGTTATTGTTTTAATTAAAACAATTTTGCTTCAAACAAGATATATTTTCTGTCGGAATATACATGCATATATATATATATATATACATATATATATATATATATATATATATATATATATATATATATATATATATATATATATATATAAATATATGTATATACATATACATACACTGACGAGGGCCGAAGGATTACGACCGAAAATGTTGTTGTCCCTTGTTGAAAAATTATTTTTTCTATATAAGGGAAAATTGATATTCCTAACATATAGATATAGAAAATAAATTATGAAAAATATTTTTGACATTGATTTTTTATACACACACATTATATATATATATATATATATATATATATATATATATATATATATATATAGATAGATAGTCCTCCACATAGATACTGTTTCGCTGTTTCACAGCTCATCAGTGCGGCTAGAAACGCAACCGTCGAGCTGACAGTCGGCACTGTTAACCCCTACGCCATCATACGACACTGACTGAATATAAGATGTATCTTAATGTAAACATTCCAAATGCCGGGAGCTCGAATTAGTTTTACCTAATGAGCTATGCCTTAAATCTAATGGCAGTTGGCGATACCCTTACAAAAAAGTTCTACCCGGGAGGAGCTTCATAAAGTCATACATATATATATATATATATATATACATATATATATATATACATGTATATATATGTATATATATAGAGAGAGAGGGAGAGAGAGAGAGAAGAGAGGGTGTGTGTGTGAGAAAAGGGTGAGCGAGCGAAATGAATGCACACCACTATTTTTTGGTGAAAACGTGTTTGGGTGGGTAATACTATTATAACATTGAATGCTCCTATAATTCTGTGGAACGATCCACATATAGGGAAAATGGGCTCATATATTTGTTTATTGTTATACGGTAATATCCTAAGGTATTAATCCAGACTTTTAACTAAAGGATTGGTTACGAATCAAAAGTGGACTCATTTGCACGTCTAGCTACAGTGAAGAAACGTGATAGGGCAAAAGTGCTGCCTGTCCATAATTACATGTTCCGCCAGTCGTGAGCAGAGCACATTAATAAGGGAATAAACGGCTGTCGATTCGCGTAAGCAACATCTCTTCGTAAAGCAGAGAGAGAAAAAGAGATGTGCGGATGATGTATTGTTCGCTTGAATTATATGATTGTAGTTGCAAGGTTTGCCATTGAAAGTGATGTGCCTCTCGAGTAGAAAATAAGCTCCCGATAAGTATTATCTCGTAATGCTGTCGAGGAATTCAAAGCTCTTTCTCGTTCAACTTAATCCAGCATTGGATCCGAAGATGATTCGGAGATTACCGGATGAATAAGAGCAAATAAATACTGCAATCTGACGTGGCCCTTTTTATTGATTTACAGGTTGAACTCGAGTAACGGCGCGGCTTTTGTCCCATTCAAATGTCGCAGTTCTTGTATGCTATTAACACACGCTTTACATTTCAACTTGATGTTATTCAATGAAAATCAATACTTATTTTGGTTCAAAATAATTAGCTCATTCTACTTTACTCGGCTCATGACGTAACGTTGCTACAAGAGTAACTTTTTATATATCACCTTACTGGTGAGCACAGTTGTGGTTTTACTTATATTCTCATCCAAGTATTTTATTTACCTCCTCATTAGGCGGTTAGACACAGGGTCAGATGTGAGTTTTGTTTAAAGTGTTAATGTGGAACAAGTGGATTCGAACTCGGCATACCCATGTTCTCAGTCCGCATCGTTAACCACTTACCCACCGTGCCATACAAGTATGATATGTCACAAAGTCTGGTTACTATAAAGCTCTCGTTAATCTGTCACTTTTCAAGATCATTTAAATAATACCTCTTATTTATCAGAATTCCACCGATTTTCAGTGTTACCAGAATAGGATAAAATTATAGAGACATATACTACACTTTTATTCATTCTTTTATCGTAAAAGCTGGTACATTTACGAAGTAAAACACGACTGCAACATTTTAAAATAAAGTGTGTTTTCTTTAGTTAGGTTTGTCTCCTCCACTGTTGATAAACAAAGAATATCATTTGTTTATAATGAATCCATTGTTTCGTAATTTGAAACTACACCTTTCTATTTACTTACACGAATGGATATCCACGTCCTTAACTAACTGGAATTTGCTTCATACAAGACCATCACCTGAGCGCCTTTATTTATTAAACCTTACAGTACACTTTTCTTCACTAATGTCTCAACGGCAACTGAAACGTTTAACTTAAATATGCTCTATACCACATGACACAACTAACCAATCGGGTATCTAAGTGTTATATCTCATATCAGACTAGGTACCAGCGGAAAGCTGATCACCCACCTATGATATATAATAACCCAGCAATCAATAATGTATTAAAATATACAAAGCCTACACGCTACAAACACGTTGTCATTTCATAGACTGGTTACAAAGTTCCAGCAAAGTTAACTCATAAATCTCGATATATCTCTTTTAACTAATCCTCTTTTCTTTTCATTCAAACAATATTTCTAATATCTACTCGTGTAAATTCATAGTTTTTTATGGAAATCGCTCACGACAAGGCATGAAGCCACTTGGTGTAACGAGCTAAAAAAGTACTAATTTAAGGTAAAAAACAAACGATAAGTGTTAGATGGATAGAGTCATAGCCGGAAACAGCAATTGTTCCCTCTTTGTCAGAAACATAGCTCATGGATTGTTATTATGGAAATCGCTCACAAGTCATGAAGCCACTTGGTGTAAATAGCTAACAAGAACGCAATATGATTGTTGCAAAGACAGGAGATTCCTATTGGCCTTAGTCTTGAAAAGACTACAGCTATAATTAGGAGAAACACAATCAACATATATAGAGTTCCACAAGCCTGCAGTTCTTGATATCAAATTAAAAAAATTTGAGAGTACGGAAATCGAATTTGTCTTCGTTGTGTAAGGAGGATATATACAAGTTGCTCGACATTTTCTTTGCAATTTATCTTGCTTATCCAACTGTGAAATTCAAATTACATGTTATTGATAGTGTACGGTCGCTTGCATATCGTGAAAAGTACAATCCTTAGTGTTTACCTCCCTACCATCGGGAAATATATGACACAAGAAAAACAAGGGCACAAGAAGTAGTGGACTCTGGTCGAACAAAAAATGCCCCATTAAAATTCTGCGATAGAGATTCCTTACAGGAATTAACAATAACTCACCCCTTTATCACAGCTAGAAAGTATAATCTGAGAGGATAGACCTAGGAGTGCGCGGAATAATATCTCAGCTCGACGGAGCAGGGAAGCTCTTGTCGTAGCGGACCACTCAGTCGGACTGATGTCCAACATTATTGTTATGCTTCATGTTTTGTGAAATAAAGGAATACATACATTAGGTAAAAGCGCCGACTGTAAGCTCGACGGTTGAGTTTCAATCCAGGATTCATGTATTTGCTTGTCAATGCACACTTGACACTGAAGAGCTGTAATACAGCGAAACAATCTGTGTGTGGATGAGTTTATAAACTATCTTTCTTGGGTAAAACTTTTCGTAACGAAATCGCTAACTGCTACAAGCTTAAAGGCATAGCTCATTGAGTAAAACCAATTGAAGCCCTCGGCTATTGACAATGTTTACATTGTGATTTCAATTACATTAATTCGGTGTCGCATGATAGCGTAGGGGTAAAAGCGCCGACTGTCAGCGCGACGGTTGAGCTTCGATCTCAGCTTGAGGCATTTAGCCACACTGAATAGTTGTGATACAGCAGAGCAGTCTGTGTGACTATGTATATATATATATATATATATATATATATATATATATATATATATATATATAGAGAGAGAGAGACAGACAGACAGAGAAAGAGAGAGAGAGAGAAAGGGGAGAGTGTATCAAACCAAATCATAAACATAAGCCACACTAATATTTCGTGCATCACTCCAAATAAAAACGTCAACATAAAAGTGGAGACAGATATTCAAAAATCCAGTTTATAAGCAAGCGGTGTTCCAACCGATTAAAATCTTTAATTGTATTTCCTTAATTCACACCACCCTATGTCTAGTTCTTTTACCGTCGTTCAGTATTTAGCGCGCTCTATTTTTCAAGTGTTCCAAACAAACAAAAATCTTCTTCTTATTTATTATATGCCATTCTATATTAGTACCCCTATAAACATTTCAGATTTTCCTCAATCATCCCTTTTTATTAACTAAATACAGTTGATCTGTATGTAAAAATTACCAAAAGTTAAGTCAAACTCTAATTTTTAAGTGGAACATCTCTTTCTCACTGTTAAGTAGCTATCTCAAAATGAAGTTTATTTTAATTTCGAAATAATTTACACCTTTTAGATGCCCAGTTATTTGGCTCAGATTAAATACATACCGCGAGAATATTTTTCACTAAACTACTGGAGACCGTCCACTAGCTTAACGTTCAATAAACTAGTCAAATAGTTTCATATTATACCTAAGTCTCTGTTCATGAATTTACGCTAGTGATTGAAACGTCTTATACCGTCTCTCCTATCAATTATTATATATATATATATATATATATATATATATATATATATATATATATATGTATATATATATGTGTGTGTATATATAGATATATATATGTGTGTGTGTGTGTATGTATATACATATATATATACATATATATATATATAAACATATATACATATATACATATATATATATACATATATATACATATATATATATATACATATATATATACATATATATACATATATACATATATACATATATACATATATACATATATATAAGTGTATACATATCTATGTATATGTATATATATATATACATGTATAGATATATATATATGTATACATATATATATATATATATATATATATATATATATATATATATATATATATATATATATATATATATATGTATATGCCGATGACCTAGCGATCATTGATACTTCACTTCAGTCACTCAAGGAACGTTTGGATAGATGGAAGAGTAGCATGGAGGAGAAAGGTCTTAAGGTCAACATGGGTAAAACTGAGGTCATGATCGCAGGTCCAAACCTCAGCTTACTACAGAAAGCAGGAAAATACCCGTGTGCTGTATGTCTGAAAGGAACTGGCAGCAACTCAATCATCTGCACTCACTGTCCAGGTTGGGTCCACAAAACGTGCAGTGGCATAAAAGGCTCTCTCAAATCAGATCCTCGCTTTAAGTGCTTTCGTTGCATCGGCACGGCAAGACCAATAGATGGCAGACCACTGACGGAGATGGATACTGGTGACAACAAACTGGACGTAGTGACAGACTTTTGTTATCTTGGAGATGTGCTGTCATCAGGTGGAGGCTGTGAATTCGCGCCAGCTACACATTGCACGTGTGCCTGGAAAAAGTTTAAAGAGCTGCTATCAATCCTGACCAACAAACACCTGCCAACAACTACGAGAGGCCGTGTATACTCCTCATGTGTCAAAAGTGTGCTGTTGTATGGCTCAGAAACTTGGGCTGTCTCTGCTGGCATACTAAGGAAGCTGCACCGTAATGACAGGGCAATGGTCAGATGGATCTGTTTGGTGAGGCCTGAACAGTACGTTTCTTTTGAATCCCTGCTATTACAGGTCGACTTGAAAAGCCTTGCGGACATCATGCGAAAGAACAGACTACGTTCCTTGGGTCATATTCAGCGTAGCGATGGCTAGATTGCTAAAGTCCGACAGTTGAATGTTCCAACAGAGAACATCACCACTGGCAGACGCAAGTTTACTTGCGAGGACGTAGTCAAACGTGATAGGAAGGCCACGGGTATTGATTCCATCAAGCCTTGCCAAAGACAGGAGTGAAGAGGAAGACTTAGATTTCGAGACTAGACAATAAGGCCCCACCCTCATCAGAGGATTAATTGTGGCCTCATTCAACAAATAAACCTGTTGATGATGATGATGAAGATGATGATGATATGTATATATATATATACATGTATACATATATATATGTATATGTATATATATACATGTATATATATGTATATGTATATATGTATACATGTATACATATATATATTTATATGTGTATATATACATGTATACATATATATGTATATGTATATATATATATACATGTATACATATATATGTATATGTATATATATACATGTGTACATATATATATGCATATGTATACATATATATATATATGTATATGTATACATATATACATGTATACATATATATATGTATATGTATATATACACGTATACATATATATATATGTATATATATACACATATATATAAGTATATATATACATGTATACATATATATATATATGTGTGTATATGTATATATAGACATGTATACATATATATGTATATGTATAAAAATACATATATATATGTATATATACATGTATACATATATATGTATATATATACATGTATACATATATATGTATATATATACATATATATGCATATATATACATGTATACATATATACATATATATATATATACATGTATACATATATACACGTATACATCTATATATGCATATATATATACATGTATACATATATATGCATATATATACATGTATACATTTATATATGCATATACATATGCATATACATATATATACATGTTTACATATATACATGTATACACATATATATATATACATGTATACATATATATATACATGTATACATATATATATATGTATATATATGATAATTTTGTTTACACAGACATGTACAAAATCTGCGACACTGGCATGTCGATGTTATCGATCAACAGTTACTATAAACTGAGATCTCATCAGGCAGAGTTAGAATCCGATCTTAACCTCAGGTCATATTTGGAGAGAATGAAGTGGAGGGATAGAGAAAGAGAAGAAGAAGGAAAGAAATTTAACATTTCAAAAATTAAAGCCGTTAAAAAATTAAAATTAAAAATTAAAAAATCTACGAAACAAAAAAACAGAAAACAAAAATCTAAAATCTAGAATCTGAAACAAACAGGGCAAATAAATAAATAAATAAATAAATAAAAATATAAGGTGGAAAGAGGAACAAATAATGATGTATATATGCATACATGTATATATATATATATATGTATACATGTATATATATATGTATACATGTATATATATATGTATATATATACATGTATACATATATATATACATGTATACATATGTATATATATACATGTATACATATATACATGTATATATATACATGTATACATATGTATATATATACATGTATACATATATATATGTATATATATATATATATATACATGTATACATACATATATATATATACATATATATATATATATATATATATATATATATATATATATATAAATACATTTTTCGTTGTACAAAATTTAATAACGGCGAGGAATGCAGACGTTTGGGACATTTTATGGGGGGTAGAATTAAATTGAACAAGTATAAAAACGAGAGGAAATTAAAAAAAAATAATGAATGTACTAAGCTGGCTTTCATCCACACTTATCAGAATATTAACGTGGAAGTAATATTGAATTAATACTAAAAACTCAAAAGAAATTTATAATGAAAATTAGTGACAAGTTTAAGAGAAAAAAAAACAATACGGGTAGGAGGGTCACAAGTTTATTACATTAAGTCCTAAAAGCCACTCCTTTTGTTTACAAAGGGAGGGCTTGATCGACGGTATTTCTATTGGGTCACCCCTTGGTCCTGCATTGGCCAATATCTTCGTAAGTTTTTACGAGCATAATCTTTAGCCCCGTATCAATAAACCACTTAATTATTTTCGATACGTAGATGATACATTTTGCGTGTTTAACAATGAGTCAGATTCCATATTATTCCTTAATGCACTCAATCAATTACACCCAGCCTTAAAGTACACTTGTGAGAGGGAACACAACTCCACCCTTCCTTTTCTGGATGTATTTGTGCATAAATCTGATTCATTGTTTCTAACATCTGTTTACCGCAAACCTACATTTACTGGTTTATATTGTCACTGGGACTCTTTTTGTCCAATACAAAGAAAAATAAATCTGATTAAATGTTTGGTTCATCGTGTCTTAAAGATTTGCTATGAATCCCTGATTGATTCGGAGTTTGAATTTATCAAAGAGGTGCTCGTGGAAAATGGTTACCCTCTCGATATTGTTAATTCTAATATCGTAACTAAGATCGCTCTCTTTAACAAGCCTCAACTTATTGGTCCTCCAAAATGCCCGGCGTACCTCAGATTACCTTGGCTGGGTAATATTAGCATAGAATGTGCTAATCAAATTTCTGTAGCTGTGCGTCGGTGTTACCAGGCATCTAATCCTAGAATTGTTTTTTCTGCTCGATTTTTGCTCAAATCTATGCATAAGAATGTTCTCCCACCCCAACATATCAGTAACATTATTTATCAATTTAAATGTCGGTGCGATGCCGTATACGTGGGAAGAACAGTGCAAAGGTTTGAATCCAGAATAAAACAACACATCCGACTGCCATACGCCGGGGCCGACTAAATAATTTAAATAATTTAGTCAACACATGCTATTGTTGACCATCTTATGAATAGCGCCGAATGTGCATCGACGTACACTAGTGACTGGTTTTCTGTCATAAGTAGATCGCATTTTCTATTCCACCTCAAAGTCCTGGAAGCCATATATATCAAGTTAATCAAACCCTCCCTTTGTAAACAAAAGGAGTGGCTTTTAGGACTTAATGTGATCAACTTGTGACCCTCCTCCCCATATTTTTTATATATATATGTATAAAGGGACGAGTGGTTATAGCACTTGTCTTTGGGCTGGACGACCCGGGTTCGATCCCATGCGAATTTTCGGGTCTGAAAACTCCCTCTGTCCACCCAGAATAAAACTTAGGGAAGGTTAAAGGCAGCGGAAGATGGATGGGCTCCGCCTTCCATATGCTGTGCCCTAGACAAATCACCGTGTGCGATGTCGGCAACGACACTCGTGCATGTCCAGGCTATGCGACCTTTACCTTTATATGTATATATATATATATACATATACATATA
>OY744527.1:66032588-66052588 GCA_963556195.1 Sepiola atlantica
AATTTTAACATTGCTCCCTGTGGAGCTTCGTTATGCAAAACTTGTGATATTCTAATAACATCTAAAGAATATCAATCTAATGTAACTAAAAGAATCTATCCAGTCCTAAATCATTCGGGGGAAGATTTGTCGTGTAGGTCACAAAATTTAGTTTACTTATTATCTTGTAAAAATTGTAATTTACAATATGTAGGCGAAACAGTACTACCTTTAAATAGACGGTTGAATTTGCATAGAACTAGTAATAAAGGCTGTGTCCATGTAGTAAACCACTTTAAAGATAAAACCTGTGGAAAATCGTCTTTTTCAATACAGATTATTGAAAAATTTAAAGATAATGGATATGATAGTTCTGGTAAGGGAGATAATAATACGCTTAACATGCGTCTAAATAAAGAAGATGAAATAATTAAGAAAATGCGAGTAATTTATCCATATGGTCTAAATGTAAAAATAAAAAAAGATAATTTACAAGACGAATCAGAAAATGTAGGGCGATTGTATCCAGCTTTGCCTCGCTACGGTACTAGAGATAGAACACATGTAAATAGGAACAATAGAGAATCTGCCGTTTCATGCGAAGAATTTTTAAAGAAAACTAAAGAGATTATCATGACTAATATTTCCGAGTTTTTTAATTACATTAGAAAACTTCTTAATAAAACCAAGAAAAAGGTATTAAAAGACATAGCATCTAAGATATTATTAAACCCGGATATGATATATAGGATAGAAGAACTTCCTCAATGGTATGAGTATATCATGGATATAATCGATACAAAATTATACAAGCCACCTGCTGAGGGTATAAAAAATAAACCTCGAAATGTTTGTGTAGTCCTATATCAAAATAAAGGATTTGATGATATAAATCTGCTTAAAATATTTAATAATCCAGAAATCATTCAGTCACTGCCCAATGAACTTAAAAAAGAGGAACAGAAACCAATAGTAACATATAAACTAGGGCAAACTATCCGGAATAAGGTTTTTAACTATAAAAAATCTGTAGAGAATTTAAATATTAATGATAATGATGAAATGTATATAGCATCATGTGAATGTGAATCCTCCCCTTTATGTAATACTGACATAGGGCATATAATTACCGGTAATCTAGCGATAGTTAAAAATTCTAAATTAAGAAAACTCTTAAGTAAGGGCCCAAACTATAGAGAACCTAAATGTTTAAATTATGCGAAATGTGTTAAGGAAATAAATAAAGCGTTAGATAATCACTGCATCCATGGCTAAAAAACATAAACTATTACACTCTACATTTGACGCATGGAAAAATAATATACTTAGATTCGTAAATAAAAAAGTAGAACGTTTAAAAGAATTTAAACACCATAAAAGAACGAATCCCCTCCTTAGAAATCCACAAATAACTACGGAGCTTGAAATGCTTCAAAATAGGTTTGTAATAGTTCCTATTGATAAGGCGACAAATAATATAGCTTTTATCTGTAAAAAGTATAATATACAACGCTTATTACTAGAAGTAGGAATAATAGGTGAAGTTTCAGATACTTATAAATTAAGTAATAATAAAAGCAATAACATCATTATAAACAATACTGTTATTTGTGAAAAATTAGGATTAAAATTAGAAGAAAAATACAAAAAACTTCCATCTATGTATTGGATACCTAAAATGCATAAAACACCAGTTGGCGCCTGTTTCATTGTTGCCTCAAAAATGTGCATCACTAAACCTTTAAGTAACGCTGTGTCTAAAATCTTTAAATTAATTATAAACCAAATAAATAATTTCCATAAAAAAAGTAAATTCTATAGTAATATAAACCTATTTTGGGTGGTAAATAATTCCGATCTAGTAAAAGAAAAATTAGATCGTATTAATTCTCGTAAACAGGCTAAATCAATCTCAACATACGATTTTAGTACATTATATACAAAAATACCCCATAAAGAACTTATTAAAGAATTAGGTAATACTGTAGATTTAGCTTTTGCAGGAGGAAAAGGTAAATACATAGACTTTGCAAAATCTAAAGCCTTTTGGTGTAAAAATAAAAATGGTAAGACGAGTGTATCCAAAACTGGTCTGAGAATGCTTATAAGTCACCTTATAAAAGAGAGTTACTTTCAAATAGGGAATAAATTATTGCTCCAAACAATAGGTATTCCAATGGGTTTGGATCCGTCTCCATTTTGGGCAGATCTATATTTACATAGACTGGAATATATATATATATGTCATCATTAATAAAAAAAAAAATGATATATCTAGAGCGTATAGTTATCATGGATGTAGGCGATATATTGACGACCTTGTTTGCATTAATGATAGCGAAGAGTTTGCAAATACTAAACATTTAATATATCCTAAAGAGTTAAAATTAAACTGTGAACATAAAGCAACACAAGCTACTTTTCTTGATTTGGATATAAAAATTGAAGATAAAATATTTATCTATAAACTGTTTGATAAAAGAAATTCATTCCCTTTTCGTATCGTGCGAATGCCATATAAAAATAGTACTAGCCCTGTGTATATATTTTACGGGAGTATTATGTCTGAATTTCTGAGAATTGCTCGTGTTACCTTAAAATTAGTAGATTTCATGCCCCCAATTTCTGATATAATAATAAGAATGATTAACCAAGGTGGCGATCAAAATAAAATATTTGGACAATTAAATCAGGCAATTACTCGCCATCCTTATGCTTTTAAATCTTATCAAATTAATCAAAATAAACTGATAGAACAAATCATAGTATATATAAATAGAAATAATGTATAATATGTATAAACGTATATATAACACATCTGCTAATTATAATAAGAAAAACAATAAAAATACAGTAGAAAGAAAGAAAGAAAAGTTAAAAAAGAAGAAGAAGAAGAAGAAGAAAATCGACAGTTATGAACGGCGATTTTAAACACCGGGAGTTGGCAAAGAAGAAGAAGAAAAATAAAGAAAAAGAGAACAAATTAACGGTTAACTTATAGACGCAGATTTGAAACAATGAGAAAAGAAAAAAGTCGACAGTTGTGAACGCAGATTAGAAAAACTAAAGTGAACAAGGAAGATTAATATTTATTTGAGGTTGACAACAACGGGGAGATGGACAACAAAGTAGGACGAGGGAGAAAAGGGGGAACTAAAGGTATATATATATGTATGTGTGTATGTATATATATATATATATATATATATATATATATATATATATATGTATATATATATGTATATACATATTTATTTATTTATCTTTTATTTTTCGATGTGTTGATGTTTTTATATTTATAATATAAAACTAAAAATAATACATTAATCACTCAAATAATAGTGTCATGGATTCGTCCAAACACTTTAAAATGCAGCAACATTTTTGTAAGTAACGGATAAATTTTATTAGACAGACGAACAGCACAGGTAAAGATTTTTTTTGTGTGTGTCTTAAATAACTAATATAAGTTAGCAAAACATTTATATGGAACAAAACGTAGATTTAGTATAAGGAAAGTTTATGTTTTTGTCTTTTAAGGGAAGTGGGGTCTGATCAACTCTGCTGGGAAGCCATGAAATTAAATACTGTCTTGTTTTTAAATTCCCGAAACAGTTTTTCATGGTAAACAACTGATGATCCCTTAAAATAGTGTAAGAAACTAACTAATATAATAACTGTAAAAAATAAATTGACTTACATGAGTGATTTTCCACTGGAAGACTTGAGACTATAAGTTTGTTTTTTGTTTTGTTTTTTTTGTTTTTTATATATATATTTTTTATTTTTTTTATATAGTTTTAATGGTTAAGAAACTTCCGAGACTATATATATATAAATAAATATATATGTATATATATAAATATATATATGTATATATTTATATATATATAAATATATATATATATAAATATATATATGTATATATATAAATATATATATATATATATAAATATATATGTGTATTTATATATATGTAAATATATATATAAATATATATAAATATATATATGTATATATATATGTATATATGTATATATATAAATATATATATAAATATATATATGTATATATATATATGTATATATATAAATATATATATATAAATATATATATATAAATATATATATATATGTTATATATATGTATATATAAATATATATATAAATATATACATATTCCTGTTTACATTTTATTTTCAATTCTTGCTCACTTAGTATAGTTGTTAAATGCCCATTTTATGTTTCGAATACCAATTACCCGGCTCGTGCAATACTTTTTAGATGAAAGAATTCCTAAATATAAGTAGAAAAAGATGGAGAAGAGAAAACGAGTTAAGAAGATTTTTAATTTAATGAGATGTAATTATCATTCGATTTATTTCAGAGGATAGAAACATATATACCAAGATATATCAAGATAACACAAAGACGAATATAAATTGAAAATAAGATATAGAGAACAATATTGTACGTGTAGGTAACTTGAACAAAGGTTCAGGAAAATAGTCTGTTTTATAAGAAGGTTTACAGTAATATGGCTTTTCTTAAAAAATTCTTGAAATTATTTTTATGTAAACTAGCATTTAATTCCTTAATAATTGTACTTAGTACTATATCCACTGCGTCACGGGTCCTTGAAGATTGAAGGTTCAATCCTCGGTGCGGGCGATACGAACAATTCCGAATTACTGAATATTCTCTCAGTCATGGCTGACGGAATACAAGCATGCTAATCCCGTGGATTAAATTAAGGGTTCCGAAATTCCGTCCGGAT
Organism: Sepiola atlantica; assembly: GCA_963556195.1. Classification (NCBI taxonomy): domain Eukaryota; kingdom Metazoa; phylum Mollusca; class Cephalopoda; order Sepiida; family Sepiolidae; genus Sepiola; species Sepiola atlantica. The sequence continues at coordinate 66,037,344 of OY744527.1, forward strand.
TCCCGAATTCTACAGAAATATCGCCGAGTTCGAAAAGATACACCTTAATAAATCCGGAGTTTACAGCGGCTGAAACGTTGTGAAAATAACACTCAATATGAGAATAGTAGTCCGAATAATCAAAATTATACACAGTAAAATTTGAAGATTTTTTGTACGTTTATCAGGTTTAGTTTTTAAATAGTGTTTTCATCAGTCTGTCACGACTAATTTTGAAATAACAGTTTCGCTGGTATGTCACGCTTCAATTTGAAAGCGGATTCTCCCCTGTCCGCCAGACTTAAGATTGAAAAAGAATCTTTGCCGTTGAACGCGCAGATGGAATGGCCGCATATTATATGTAGGCGTTCTTTTTTTATCCTCCGACCGGTGTTGGTTCGCGTGTCAGACATATTTTCCAAAAAACAAGTATTTGCTTTGATAGCAGCAATATCAATAAATGTCACTTATATAAGTCTTTCAAAGACTCGAGGGGATTAGGACGGCCAGAAGATAAAAACAAACATTCAAAAATGATAGAAGAAGCGTTTTTTTGTTTCTTTTAAGTCGGTTACGTTGAGAGACAAGCTAGTGCCGTAAACGTATATATATATATATATATATATATATATATATAGAGAGAGAGAGAGAGAGAGAGGGGGGGAGAGAGAGATGTGTGTATATGTGTGTGCGCGTGTGTATTTGAGCAGCATTTTTCCTTTTTCATTTCATCTTCAGGCAATAAAATTGCATTTTTCAAAAGCCATGGTTTAAGGAAGGTATAATAACATATTAAAACATATAAATCCTTGCTTTAAACAATAGATAATTAAATAGATTTGTTATCTACACAATTTTTATTCCCAGCACTAACATATTTATAAAATGAATTAAAAAGTTTTTCTTAAGGGGAGAAAAACATTTGGTTGCGATACTTTGGCCTTCGTAAGTGTGTTTGAGATATATATATGTATATATATATATATATATATATATATATATATATATCTTTTTACAAAAATAGACGTTATAAAGTGCCCAGGATTTTTTTCAATAGTGAATATAAAATAAGTACAATGGTTAATGGGTTATATCATATCTGTTTTCATCTTTCAATCTACACAATGAATATATATATATATATATATGTATATATATATATATATATATATATATATATATATATATATATATATATATATATAAAACATTTCGTATTCCACTGCAATCCATCTCCCACACCAAATCAATTTATTAAGACAAAACCACAGTGCATTCTAGTGAATTTAATTTCGGAATTAAGTTTCGTTCTAATTCACGCGATAACATTTGTTACTTCAATTAATATTTGATTAATAGTGAATAGTAAAGAATCACGTAGAGCCGGGAACACACACATGCATACACGGGAGAAGTTGGCGCATAATTTTATTAACAGAGATTGTTTACTTTCGAAAAGCCTAACTTATGTCTATGTAAGTGTATATAGGTCCGTGTACGTGGCTGTGCATCAGGGCAAATCAATCCGCACGTTCAGAACACTATCACTTGGAAAACATAGTTCGTTGTCTCTTGTGTCCTTCGCGGCGGCTTATCTGCGGAACGGTTACTACAAGGCATAAAAGCTTATAAAATATTGTCTGGGACGCGTTAAGTTAAACGAGTCGCTGGTGAGTGTAAAGTTGGGCTTCGTAATGGCTTCCGGCCATGATTGTCTGGTTTCCCTATTTTACGCTACATTAAGATTTCTTGTCGGTAATTTAAGGCAGGATATCATTTTTTTTATTTGAACCTAAGAACGGTTCGTATTATCAATGATGTATTATAGATTAATTCTTCCATATATTTTAGACCAAACTTTTATTGACCATAAATTCTTTGAAAAAGTACTCTCTAATCCTCAATCTATCTACTTACCTAAAGTATTTCCTTTGAAATAAAAACAATATCATTGTGAGTAATAATCTACATCACGTGTAACGTACTCATCAAATATATAAAAATCAGCCAGCTTGATTCTCGGAGTTTCTCACCGAGAGCTTCTGTCCTACAACGTCCATATTTCATTCTCATTAGCCGATTTTTATTTTTGTTGCATCGACCATATTCGTTTACGATGATCATGTATGCCTAATTCAATAAATGCTTACCTACTCTAAAGGTATCTTATTCTCCTTTTTGCGAGGAACACAATTTCAGCCTGACTATCAGGAAGGCGAACGCATTGAATACATAAAAAATGGCCAGAATTGCCCGGAAACAAATGCTAACAATATTCGAATAATTATGTAGGAAGTTAATAACTGTAGCTCTTACAGCTATCATTAAGCGATTTCATGGTTATTCTCTACACTCTATTTAATATATATATATATATATATATATATATATATATATATATATATATATATATATATATATTGTTACAAATGTAGGGAGATCTATCGAGTTTAGGAATAGGAAAACTGCGAAAGACATCGATAGTGTGTATACATATATATATATATATATAGAGAGAGAGAGAGGGGATTCATTTTCGCATATTTGTACATGACGAGGTTCGAGAAACAATTCCAGCAGCCACGTTGGACTTTGTGGGGTCATGTCTATTTTTAGCCAACACGACCGAGAAGAAGAAGGAGAAAGGGAGGGAGAAGAAAAAGAAAGTTAACTGCCCGCGAGGAAGGATGAGTCACCGGGTTAAGACGGACACACTTGGAGGACACCTGCACGAGAGAGAGGAAGGAGTGAACGGCCGTCGACAAGCAAAGATGTGCGACTAGTGTCGCAAGAAAGGCAGGGACCTTTTGAAAATGGAATTATAGCCCCGTGCAGAGACACCCGAAAGACGGAAAGATGCCTCTTTCGAGATATTGTCAAATACCTATACGAAAGCCGGGAGAAGTACAGAATACATAATTAGCGACCGGGAATTGTTTTCCTGAGGAGAAATGTATTTGAAGATACAACACAGATGAAAACTACATGTGCAGAGAAATATGGCTATTACGACTTGCCGGAAATACCGACCCTCAAATGAACAATGTATCCATTTGTAAGTGATAACTTGAATATCTCTTCTCGGACATTCGCCCCCAAGGCTATTTTATATATGTATACTTTTGTGTGGAAATAAATCCTGCTGCTATAGGGCTAAGATAGACACCCCTCTTAAGACTATACTTTTGTTTTCATGTGTTCTTTTGTTTTGTTTTCATAGATATATTTACCCCTTTTTAGTATACTGTTTTTATTAAATAAATGAATACAAATTTAATCCTAATGTCTTTTGTCGTTCTTCGCATCTTTTGTTTTGTTTCCTGACGGTATCTTATATTGGAGAAATCCCCATCCCATATCATTCAAAACGTTTCATTTGAACCCTGGGATATCACGAGCCACTCCGGACGACTTTTTTATTTTATTTTTTATCATTGTCACGTATTGTCATTCGGTGGTCCCGACCGGCGGCACTTTTGACATTATATATATATATTGTTTCATTTTAGAAATAAAGGGTCCATTTCCTGGGCCTTACACTTGATCGCTATATGAGATAGATAGATATTCTAATATTCCATTAAATTCTGTTTTACCTGTGAAACGTTGAGTTAATAACGAAATTAGGGACATTGATTTAAGAACATTAATTTTTCACCCCCTTATTTGACCAGTTAAATATGTTGTAGTATATCTTTTTTTGGGTCACTTCGTCATGCCGGTTTCAAAGACAAGATTTCATCTAGTCTGGTGGAGTATTCATCTAAGTGATGCTAAATGAGGTAACATTACTTTGAGATTACTTATATCAGGTTTCCTGACACACCTTTGTCCAGAGGTACCGAATAAACTCCATGATGGTGTCTAGTATGTAATTCAAACGCTCCTGCAGGTAATTCAAAATATCCACGTCCTAGTCACCCTTGACCCTTCATCTATAATAATGTTTTATAAGGTGTCTTCTCTCCCCCTAAATCTTACCATTGTCCATACATTCCCATGTGCTGTTCCTCCTACCCTAATCATCTCATTACGTTATGTTTTCTTAAAAAACCTCTAGTAAAGGAACCTTAATAATAATCAACCTTTATCCCCTGAACTTATTTAAACTTCTATATTATTTTCATTTATAGTTCTAAGTCCTTATTACTACATTCTAATATTATCAATTATCTCCTTTACATTTATCTTATATTTTCATTTCATATTTCTAATATTTAATATCATCTCCTTATTGGTACCTTTGTTTTTTTATCTTTAATTCTATTTATTATTAATTTTACCATTAATTTGTATTTACTTATTTATAATTTTATTGACTTTATTATTTTCTTATATATTTTTATGTATGGGTATATATGTGCGTTTGTATATGAATATATATATATATGTATATATGTGTACATATGTATGTATTTTTATATTGCTCATATATTCGTATTCCTTTATATTTCTATTATCGCACTTACATTTTTATTTTACTTTATTTTATCCTCTATATTTTATATTTTAATTATTTTTTATTTTATTTTATTTTACTCTATAACACTTCATTCTTTATTTTATGTATTTCTATTTTTTATATTTTTTTATATATTTTCTTTAATATATTTTAAATTTTTAAATTTTTGATTTTTCAATTTTTTAATTCTTTTATATCTTCTTATATTTTTATACCTTAATATTTTTCATATTTTCATTTTTATTTTTATTTTTATTTTTTATTTTATTTTAATTTTATTTTTTTTATTTGTTATTTTATTTTTATTCTTTACTTCTTATTCTTCTGATTTTATTTTTCCTTCATATATTCTATTATTTTTCTATTATATTTTTTTATTTTTACTCTTTATTTTTGTTGTTATTTTTATGTTTTTATTTTAATAATCTTTATAATTTTTATAAGGTTTTATTATTATTATTATTACCAGTTGTATCTTTATATTCTTATTTTATATCTGTAAATTATTATTTTTCCAATATTAGTCTATGTACGCCTTCCCACCAATGGATGTTCCTCTAAGACGAGCTTGTTATTTTTTCCTTGAATTTCTGTAAGATGTCATGCTAAAGGCGCTGATGAAGGACGTTTTGGATTAGCTTTTGTTGGTTTTAAAAAAAATTAAATAATGAAATAAAGTATTTCCAGAATGTTTTGGAAAACGACCGTACGCCATAATAGACTTGTTGTTCTAATTCTTTGAGCAATTGGAACCTTATAATTCAATTTATCTCCTTATATATATATATATATATATATATATATATATATATATATATATATATATATATATATATATATAAAACGCAAAGAATATTTTTTTTTTTAGAAAGAAAAATGTCCTTGATTTTTTTTCTTTCTAATGGATACCCCGAGCACGTCGTCTCGCATATCATCCGAAGTAAGGTTGATATTTCACTAGAACTAAGGTATTTAGTCCTCCTCGATGCCCCATTTATCTTAAACTTCCATGGTTGGGTTCTTGCATCCAGCCGTTGGTTGATAAGATATCTTCCTCGGTGACACATTGTTTCAATGCTGCACATATGCGCATTATTTTTTCCACTCGATCCGCTTTCCCCTCCTTCCGCAAAGACGTCTTGCCTACCAATGAGCAAAGTTGCGTAATTTATAATTTTCAATGTCAGTGCGACGCTGACTATGTAGGCAAGACCATTCAGCGATTATCGGTGAGAGTGGCTCAACATGTGCCCGGATATATTCGTCGACATGAACCCGTCCCGTTAGCCGGGCGTTCACAAGCCCAGGAGTCTGCCATAGGTGACCACCTTTTGGACAAAAGAATCTGTCGTGATCTATATTCTAAAGATACATTTACTATTGTGCACAGAGCACGACACCGCTTCCATCTAGACATATTGGAAGCTATCATCATTAATTCAAGACGTCCTACTCTCTGTAGACAAAGGCAATTAAAATATTCCCTACAGTTATTTGGCGATTCGTGGTCATCCGCAAGGTGATTTCGGGAAAATAAAGAAGAATAAGGGGAAAAAGAAAAAAAAAAAATAAGAAAAAAAAAAATTCTTTACTTGCGTTTTATTTATATATATTATTTCGCATATATATATATATATATATATATATATATATATATATATATATATATATATATATATATATATATGTATGTGTGTGTGTGTATTAATTTTCTCATATTTTGTTTTTGCTGGGGATATGGGCATTCTACCGAATACCAAACATTCACCGGCTATTTCAGACACTCCAATCGAGAGATCTTTTTAAGATCTTGACCGTTCATTTAAGTGCAGTTGTTAGTATATCTCTTGCATTCGGTCTACCGGGTACATTCGCCAGATAGTTTTTAAAATTATTATTCATTCGTCGTGCTGATCCTATAATTATTGGGATGATGGAGATCTTCCTATGCGTGTGTATATATAACTAGCCGCGCATGCGTGGTCCCCCCTTTGTATGTGACTCGATATGGCAAGTGTAAAATGCAATAAATTTGGGAAATTTAGGGCATCTTTAACCCCCTGGGGGTGCGAACCAGCATTTTTCTGAGGTCAAGGATGCTAATTTTATATCCAGAACAATTGCCCTACATTTTGGCCAAATTTCAGAAAAATTTAATGGATGGATCAAACGTTATGGGAGAAAATGGTAATTTTTTGCAAGGTCAGCGATATTAATTTTCCATTAGTAACAATTGCCTCCACATTTTGACCAAGTTTCAGAGAAATTGAATGGATGGATAAAAAGTTATGGGGCAAAAAATGTCATTTTTTGCCATTTCGGGGCCTTTTGACCCCCTGGGGGACTAACCAGATTTTTTTTTCAAAAATCGGAGAATATCACTGTCTAACCTGACCAAAGTTACAACTTCATGCAACATTTCAGAGAAATTCAATGGATGATTGCGAAGAAAAATCCGGACGGACGGACGGACACACGGACGGACGGACGGACGACGGACGGACGAACGGAAATGCCTCAAAACATAAGTCTCCCGATTTTATAAATCGGGGGACCAATTAAATATATATATATATATATATATATATATATATATATATATATATATATATATATATATATATATATATATGTGTGTGTGTCTCTGTGTGTGTGTTTGTTTATGTGTGTGGATAGAAAGATTACTTGATCTACAGACTGAAATTATTGTGAATGTTCAGTCTGATGAATACATAGGCATTTGAACGATATAATACAATTTAATAATGATAGGTTGATAGATAAAATATAAGACGGAAGATTTGTCTAAATTTAGGTGGTTGATGTGGATATTCATTTCATTATATTTTTGGTTTCACACAAGTAGAAGGCGATATTATGGTATTTACCAAAGGCAAAATACAACGAGTCCCTTCGAACACTCACATTCCAACACGTGTTAATTATTTTCTCACTAGAATCTCAAACAAGCTATGCCCAGTGACACTTTGTAAATAAAGATGTTTGATATGCATAATATTGGTTGGAAAAAAGGTACTATTGCTTACCGATAATTCTAACTATAGTAATGAAAACGTGATTGCAAAGGAACATTCTACCACATTAAAATGTACATATTGACATCATTTTCTCTTGGGAATACATTTGCTCAGCAAGCCACAGGGTTATAATCAGCGCCAAGATTAGAGTCAGCTTCATTAGAGGCAATTTAAGCGGGAGAATAAAGAGACAATTTAAAAGGGAGAATAAATAGACAAGAGAAGGGGTGAGAGGGAGGCGATGGGGATGAAGAAAGTGCGACAGAACGGGGAGTAGCAAACGAGTGAGAGACTACGCACAAATATAGGGCGACTGGAATACGATTTACGAAGAGATAATACTGTTGACGTCATCTTGGGTTAATTTTAATTAAGTAGACACTCAGGCCAACACAGAACTGAGGGTGGAAGAAGAGAGGAACGAAAAGAGTCGCATATGATGTAGGTGAGGATGTTATAGGGAGAGGTAGCAGATATTGAACGAATAAATGAAGCTAATGCGTAGGTGGGGGCTTCAAAAAAGACTATAATAATAATAGAAGATGCAAAAGCAGCAGCAACAGAAGAAGAAGGGGAAGAATTAAAAAAAGAAGTACGAGAAGAAGACGATGAAGAGGAGGAGGGTGATTGAGGACGAATACCAAGAAAAACAGGGATGATGATGAAAACCAAATGATCAAGAATATAAAAAAGTAGATGAAGTCAATGAAAATAAAAATAACGAATAATAATACAAATAATAATAATAATAATAATAATAATAATAATAATAATAATAATAATAATAATAATAATAATAATAATATGAAACGAAAAACATAACATCATCTAGGCCAACGCATACAAGCAAGGATGAATCTTAAATAAACGTAGACTTCGACGTTCCAGCAGACAACAGAGTGAAGATTAAAGACATAGAAAAACAAAGCAAATACACAGAACTAGCCAGAGAACTGAAAGGAATATGGAGCATGAAAAGAATCAGTATAATACCAATAATCGTAGGAACACTAGGAACAACCCAAAAAAACCTGGAGAAAAGACTGGGAGAAATTGGAATCAAAGGGCCAATCGAAATCATACAAAGGACGGCAATGATCAAAACAGCTGCAATCTTAAGCACACTCTTTGAATGCGGAAACCAACACGCATAAGCTACAAAAGGGTAACAAGTCACATGGAATTTTCAACAGGAAGAAAACAAAATAACACGAAGAACACCACTCACAAACCAAAGAACAAACACTGCAATACTCATCACTTCATAATCTCACCCTTAATAAATTACACCGGCCTCAAAAATGAACACATGAACAGAAATTACAAGAAATAACATAAACTCTTTCCCTTCATTTCCCACTTATACCCCCCCCCCAAAAAAAAATAATATAATATGTTATAGTATAATATAGTATAGTATAATATAATATAGTATAATACAAAATAATAAAAAAGGCCGACACCAAACAAAATATTTGTAGAGGGTCAGAGAGGATGAAAAGACCGAGGAGGGACAGCACGAACTAGACTTCCACTGGGACAGTGTGGAGAATGCTGGGACTTTTGGAAGGCTTATTGCCACCCAAATTCCAGAAAATACCAATGGTCCTTACCAGCGAGAAATCAATGGTAAGGGGCTGTAACGATACCGTAACGTTATTTGCGGTGGTTATCGAAAAGAAGTGAAGAATATTGGAAATCTGGGGAGGCTTGTTGTCACTCAGACTCCAGGGAATACCACAGGTTGTTGGCAGTGGGTGATCACTGACGATGACCAGTGTGATAACTCCTAGTAAGTAAATAATAATAATAATAAAATGATGAAAACGAAGACGAAAGATGAGCAGATAATAAAAATGAAGAGGAAAAGGGTGCAGACGAGAACATAAAAATGAATTAGAGGACCTTAAGGAAAGAGTGAATTAGAGAAAAAGGAATGATACAAAATAATGTAGAGGCGAAGGGAATTACATTTCTCTGCGAAACACAATAATTTGTGAATAATATGTAAGTAAACAAAAATATGTAAATAAATGAAGAATAAGAGAGTGGAAGGGTATGAGACTGTGAATAATTAAAAACAATGATAATGAGGAGGAGGAAAAGGAGAAGGAGGAGGAGAATGTTTGAGCAAATGCTGACGAATTATGTCTGTCTCTGATTCTATTTTTCTATAACCGAAACTAAATCTTACTTCACAATATTAATACGTCATATCCTCATCAATTTGAAAACCTTCCCAAGAATGAAAAACACTTTTTATTTCATTTATATCCGTCGCCCGTGCCAAATCAATTGCATGATTGTATGAATGGCGAAAATGTAAGCTACACCCAACTCTGCATCTTCGCTCCTTTTATACTTTAGCTACATGCCCAATATATCCGGCGATAACTTCCTAACATGCCGAAAACCCTACATCTCTTCCTGGTACTAATCACATTACTGTTGTCATACTCACACGATCCCATAACAGGTGTTCTTTATTTCTTAACTGAATATGTGGAGATTTCGATTGAAACGTTCGATGTCAGCTGTTGAACTTTCTAAAATTCGGTTGATTCTTGTTCCCCGACGTTATTTAGAAAAAGGCTTAACTTTTGTTACCGCCCCTTTATTCATTATTCAGTTATTCCGTTGGTCTGTTAATCCGTTATTCCTTTAGTCTTCTGATTTTTAAAAGATAATTCCATTAGATTTTCACGAAATCTTTATGAAGTGATATGACAAAACTGACTAAGCCGAATTTTTCAGGAAACACAAAGATTGCCAACAATGAAAATCTTTCACTCACACACACAGACACACACACACACACACACATATATATATATATATATATATATATATATATATATATATATTATATATATATATGTATATATATTATATATATATATATATTATATATATATATATATATATATATATATATATATTGTGTGTGTGTGTGAGTGAAAATTACCATTGTTGGCAATTGTTGTATTTTTTTAAAAAACTGGCTCAGTCAGTATTGTCATATCACTTCATGAAGATTCCGTGAAAATCTCATTTGCATTTTAGCCTGACAATTCCCTACGGGGATGAAACGCGGAAGTCTTTGTGTAGCTTAATTGCCAAGAATAAGTTACTGTATATACATACATACATACATACATACATACATACATACATACATACACACACATATATATATATATATATATATATATATATATATATATATATATATATATATATACATCCCTTGATTAGTTTTTACTACAAACCTATAAACAAATGAATATTTTTTACATCAATTATTTTCTGATACACCTATAAAGATACTGTTTTTTCTCGCTCCACCGTCTGTCGGTAATTCCAGTTAGCTTATAATAAGTAGTGGTTAAAATGTTATCATTTTATCACGTGAAGCAGTAGTTGTTTCTATGTTTCATCACGGTTTAGATGAGGATTGGATTATTCTCGTCTTGCATATAAACCTCCAAGATGACAATAGTAATCCGAATACTTCAGTCTTGACCTTTGTTTATGACTTTTGTTTATATTCATCAAGTGGGAACGATTTCTTCTATTTATTTACATAGCTTAACCTTCAATATGTTTGTATCCTCAAAATTCATACTTTAACATAAACATATATTCATAGATTCGTCTTTTATTAAGCTGGCTGACATTTTTAGGATTACTTTAAAATGTTTCGAAATTCTTGACACAAGAACTGGTTATTTGTATTATTTGGGAATCTGTACGGAATTTCGGACAAACACTTAATTCAATATACTTGCTATAATTCGTAACTGTATTCTTAGTATTTTTCCTACTGAGGATTTAACCTCTAACCTCTAGAACACTGTCACTTAGAACGATTATTACTTAGCCATGCTATCCCTTGCTTCACGTGGATTAAATATAAGGTTTCGTTCGAAATTTCGTCCAGAATCACGAGTTCAACAAGACATACTTCAAGAAGATCGAATGTTACATTGGACGGAACGTTGTAAGAATAATATTCATGAGGAGAAGAGCAGTTCAAATAATCTAAATAATAAAAATTGCTTTAAGATATTTGATCTTTTTATAAAATCTTGATCTAAGTGGTGACATTTAACATTGCATTAAATACTTGACATTGTCCTTGTAATAAAGTCCTATCAACTGTTCAATGTAAAGAACAAGATTGCCAGCGGTAAGTACAGCAATCATACAGGAACAGCAGCAACAAATACTTCATAAGTTAAAAACACTCCAGTAAAAATGGTGCATATGTCACTGTAATTTTTCTGTCTATTCGATTGTGGGATTTTGTTGTACAATAGAGAAATAAAATTATCATTGTGTTTTTCTTGTATACATATTAGTGGTATATACAAGAGTAATTGTTTGTATATATGTTTTTTTTTGTTTTTGTACTAATTAGTCACCGTTTATTTCTTCCTAAAGCCCCTCCCGGATAAGGGTTAAAGAGTTTGTCAGGTAGACGGTGAGACAATATATTTAGGATTGGAGACGATAGATTTTTATCTGGGAAGACGTAGATTATAAAAGGGACGTCTGGACAAGAATTTGTTAACGTTGGACTTTAACACGACTATGTTGTAGTCAACTGGGGAGCAGCTCCGGTGTATTATGTTCCTTGGAAAGATAATTCGCTCATAGTGCACTGTTTCCCCCCTTGACAGAATACTAAATCAACTTAGAATTCTTTACAGCCTCCATCATAACATCTCGTCTTTCTCTACTGTATTCTAACCATTGGAAAGTCTCTAATTTCTGGTTCTCCCCTGTGAAACGTTCACATTAACAACCCGTCTAGCTACAACCACTGTAAATAAGTTTCCTTTTTTTGTCTGTGTACCTAAAACTAAACGAAACGTCCATGAAAACTTATGAAAATCGGATTAATCTTTTTCCTTTTAAACTTCTTTGACAACGAACATGAGATCTCTGGCCGAGTCAATTCAATTCCGTAAGCGGATAATCACTGACTATTGACTTTTTTAGACTTCATATTCAGTCAATATATTTTCTTGGCCTTTGATGATCGATTCTTCCAAATAAAATTGTCAATATATTATTGCTTTTATTTAATTAGATTTGCGATTACCTTTGTCGTCGCAAACTGTGAAAGTGCATAATTCTGTCACTCTTATTTAACTTTCTTTCCTATAAGATTAATCTCATGACGACAGAAAGCTTTCCTTCTGGTGAAATATGACTAATTTTTTATGATATTTTCAGAACGCACATTTCCTCAACTGATTCTGTTACTTCAAGCATCAGTGCATAAAACTAGTACATTTTAAGCATTTTTCTTTTTCATTTATTTATTTGTTACAGATCCATCTAAAATTTGTGCAGTAGAAACGTTGTGCCTGAAATTAAAAAAAAGCTGATAATCCGATCAGAGGGGTAATCAAAATTTATCTCCTAAAACGTGTCAGAACATTTAAAAGAATAGTATTATATTGAGAAGTATTAAAGATGCTCCTAACCAGCTTAATTAACAGTTGTTGTATTACAGCTGACTTAATAAGAATGCCAACGCATGGACCTTATGAAAATATAAAGATGTGTCTTTAGTGTTTGTGACGGTTAGGATGGCGGGTCTGATACAAGCGAGATGCACACACCGAGATCTGATGGTTGATAATTCTCCGATTGTCAACTAACTGTCGATATCAATTTCGGGTTGTTTTTATATAACAAGATATGACCACATCAAACGCCACTTTCGGACGGCATTGTAACTGTAGCCACGCCCCGCACAGCATGGTGTTTTATTGTTGATTCTTGTCTAATGATTTGACAATCAAACCTCTTGTTTTCTTCTACGCGTGACGCGGTTTCTCCTGCATTTTCTCGCTCATGACCTTTCCAGCATCTTTGACAATCTAACATGCTTGTCTTCTTGAAGATGACCTTTCTTACACCCAATTCATCTTATCTTTTGACAATTGATAACATGTTGTCTCTTCCTGTGTGGGTGTCTTCGGGTGTTAAGACTATTCTTATTCAAATAACTTTTGTTATTTAACATTATCTTTCTTTTGACAAATGGTCTCGTTTATGTCGTTTCTCAGTTCAGATCATCATTGTGCTAAGCTTATTACTTTTATTCAAATAAACTTGTGGTCATCCGATAATTATCTTATCTTTTGACAATTGTCAGGTGCATCTTCCTATTGTAAACATGACATTTCTGTACGCACGGCTTGGATATTTAACACAGTTTGCAATAGCTATTTGAAACAGATAATGATTCATAAAAACAAATTGAATGTCTCTTATCTTTCTTTTTCTAGTTTGATATATAGTATTTGATTTACTAAAGTTACTATTCCAAAGTGCTTGTAAGTATAAGAACATGTATTTTCTCTATACTAGATTTAGTAAATTAGTATTCCGATTACTTGGTTTTATGTCTTTATTTTTTGTTTTCTTATTTGTGTTATGACACTGGATATACTATTTCAGATGTTTTTGAAAAACTTTTTTGTGACCGTCATTGTTAATATTCTACGACCAGAATATTTTACTATTATTCGTTTTTTTTAAACATGTTGTTCAATTACCATAGTTGCCTTTAAACGTGTCATATAAAAGAAATAACATGTTGGCACGAATTGCATCGTGGTAAACTACAGGTTATACCTCAGTATACATTAATATTTTAGCCCTTAACGCTATACAACAATGGATGAGTAAAAGATAGTTTCGGCCTCTAATACGATATATGTTTATGAAAGTGATAATCTCCACAGAACCATTGTTAAGTCGGAAGAGTATTATCAGGGTACCGCAGGGGAAAAACTGCTTCTGTGAGATGTTTTGAAAAATGAAACCGGAAGGATTCTAAGTTTAAAATATTCTCATTTGTATAGAGGAATTTCAAAATAGAAAGGGCGTTGATGTTTTAATCAACTATACAATGTATAGTTCGTTTGTTTTTCGACAAATCAACACATGTAATGGTATTTCTGCTGAAGCAAAAAACCTATGTTAACAAATCCAGTGTGCACCCCTCACCCGAGACGAATACCTGAACAAAATCAATAAATATAATTCGCTTGCGCATCATACACATTACGTACATTAAGACAACGAGTGATAAAATAAGTGCACATGTTTTGAGAGATGGATTTCTTTCATTCAATTTGCAATGTGACTTCTTGAATTCCATTGCGTAAATTCTTAAGATTCGTTGGAGTGTGTATTAGTAAAAAGATGAATATTGCGAAATCGACTGGCTGTAACAGAGTTTCTCACAGGCGGTTATACAAGATTATATTTTCTCTATTGCATTGTGGTCGACAAAGATGGCCAACAAAATTGATTTTCATCAATAATATATACATGATGTCTAGAAAAAGAAAAAAACAAGAAAAAAACAACATTGTGTCTCTCCAGGGAAGAAAGCAAGGCCATTTTTAATTTTCTTTTTTACTTATTTCTTTTCTCTTTTGCCTGGGGTAAGCTACATATGTTGGTAAACCGAAGCGCTGTAAGTATGATCAACTGGTTATATTAGAACGGATGTTCCAAAGAAAATTACATGAAAACAATCTGGGAGATTGTAGACACAGGAAAATTAAGAAAAGACAGTACGATTCATGTATACTGAAAATGGTTAATTTTTTTCACTTTAATTTGTGAAAAATGTTCATAATTTTAGGACATGCGATATTATGAGAATTCATTTACGTATGAAGAGTTCGAATACAAAACGCGATAAACGCCATCTTAAAAAATTGTAAAACTATCAC
>OY744527.1:66057588-66070088 GCA_963556195.1 Sepiola atlantica
TCTCGTTTTTAACACTTGTTAAATTTCCAACAATCCCCCCAAAACGAAAATGTCACAGACGTCTATATTCCTTTCCTCAATAAAATTTTGTACCACTAGTAATTTATATATATATATATGAATACACACACATATATATATATATATATATATATATATATATATATGTATATATATATATATATGTATATATATATATATATATATATATATATATTGTTTTTGTCTTTTAAGGGAAGTGGGGTCTGATCAACTCTGCTGGAAAGCCATGAAATTAAATACTCTCTTGTATTTAAATTCCCGAAACAGTTTTTCATGGTAAACAACTGATGATCCCTTAAATAATGTTAGAAACAAACTAATATAATAACAGAAAATGTTAAATTGACTTACATGAGTGATTTTCCACTGAACGACTTGGGTTTTTTTTGGTTTTTTTTAATATAGCTTTAATGGTTGAGGAACTTCCAAGACTATATATATATATATATATATATATATATATATATATATATATATATATATATATATATATATATATATATATATATATATATATATATATGTATATATGTATATATATATATAATCACTCTGTCTCTGTGTGTGTCCGTCTGATCTTTGTGTCTTATGTTCACCCACCACGTTAGACACAATTGATTGAAAATTGGCACGTAGACTACTGGCCATCTCAGTTAAGGTCGTAGGCTATATAAGAAATATATCACTTAAAAGCTGGGGTTCCCCGCCCCCTCACTGAACACTGTTTTCCCTTTGACACAATCTTATTATTTTTATTACTATTATTAGTATTATTAGAATTATTATCATTAAAAAAGTTAAAATGCAATGAAACCTAATAAAACAAAACAAGGGACCGTAACACGTTCTTCTTAAAGTTACTTATTGAAAATCCAGTATATATATAACTCTATATCATGGGTGTTCATGTGTCTACAAAACGGTCCGTCAAATATTTGGATTTTGAAAAAGTAAATAAAGACATAGTTATTTGAATCTAAGGTAAATTATTTATTAATACATGATGTGCCTTAAAAAAAATTAAAATGAACATCCATTGAGCTTTAACCTTGAATGTGTAAATATTAATTATCAATACACTTAAACATTGTATCTGTATATATACATATATATATATATATATATATATATATATATATATATATATATATATATATATATATATATTAGTACAATTTATCAGCATTTACTAAAAAAATCATCAAAACCATTTACAAAAACGTTTAGAAAACCATAACTGCCCCTACTCTAAGTTTAGACAACTTTTAGTAAATAACACGAAAATAATACAGTCTGAAACCAATTTAAAAAATACTCGAAGATATCTTTAATAAAGCCTGGCATTCTACGATAAATAAGATTACATATGAACCAAGTAAAACATTTTTAAATGCTTTACGTAATACAATTAAACATGTTCTTCTAATTTTGGCGTCACGAAATTGTAATTGTTTGAGTTTCTTTTGGAACTGCACTGGTTTTTTCTTTTAACGTCTAACTGACTTCATGTGCGCATTCTCGGCACCTTTTAAGAATTCTTTATTTTTCCCCAGCATCTCTGTTAATTTTTTGTCACCTGCAGATCATTCGACGAAGAATTAGAAATGTTAGTGATACATATTGAACGTACATAATTTCTATTTTTATTTTGACACACAAAAATTATTAGAATAATTTACAAAATAAAAAACGTATAACCAAGCGATGGAATTATATTATGTTTAACAATGTTTGCTTATATATATATATATATATATATATATATATATATATATATATATATATATTAATATTAAATCATTAATACCTACAGACTCTAGCGTGCCAAGCTCATTGCTTTCATCAGCACAGGAAAGTAATAATTTCAGACGGTCGGGAGGCGCGAACCCAGTTCACAGAGTCAGCTTAGAATCTGCAAGCAGTCGCCATATCCACTGTTACGTAATTAACGGAAATTGAGAATTATATGTACGTATAAGCGAGCACAGATAGAAAACTAGTCCAGAGTGTTCGACAAACGTATTCAGAACTTTGCATTAGAGCTTTTTTACAGTCTATTGTTAACATCCCCGAAAGTGCTCAACTTTTATTTCTTAAAGGGGCTTCGTATAATATTTATGAATGAATATTAAATTAGTAATACCTGCAG
This sequence comes from Sepiola atlantica, assembly GCA_963556195.1. Lineage (NCBI taxonomy): Eukaryota > Metazoa > Mollusca > Cephalopoda > Sepiida > Sepiolidae > Sepiola > Sepiola atlantica. Next base: position 66,059,780 of record OY744527.1, read on the forward strand.
ATGCTAGCGTTTCAAGCTTATAGCTCTCATCAGTGCAGGAAAGTAATAATTTCAGATGGTCGGGAGGCGCGAACCCGGTTCACATATATATATATATATATATATATATATATATATATATATATATATATATATATGTATGTAGGTGTCCTTTATATTTACTCTCACATCTTTAACAATGCATTTGTCTGGTGTTCGTTTTACATTCCCGGTTTTGGTATTAAGATTAATAACAGGTAAACTTGTTATAAATATCTAATATGACTTATTCAGGATTTCACTGCTAGCCAGGATGAGAATTGAGTTATGACTGACACGAAAATAAATAAGCTGTGCCATTGTGAATCTAAAACTGCGTCAAATTTGATTATTATATTTATTATGTTTCCCTTGGGCTTCCATATTTTACTGTTGATGATACGAACAGAAAAAGAAAACTGGTTTTATCGGTGAAAAAAGAGGAAAAGACGAGTAAAACGAAAGCTTTACGGCCAAATATATATATATATATTTGTTCTACATATTAAAGTGCGAGGAAGCACGATATTTTGCTTCTCGTTATTATGTGACGTCACGTGGCGAAAACTTAAAAAAAATATCATTGTGTCGTAAGAGCTGGCAAACTATAACCCTCACGACTCGATGGCTGTTAAATAAAATTTCCCAAACTCAACTAAGAAAAGAACTTCCAAAGGAAATCTGTCACATTTAAGGTCATGAAGTTTAAAAAATGACCTGGCAAGAGATAGGCTAGTTTGGAAGTTTCTAAAAGCTGTCAAACACACATGCCATCATGTAAAACCGAATATGATGATGATTATGTCCGCGGACTGATATTCTTCGTAGTGTACAAAATGGTATTCTTCGTAGTGTACACAATGGTATTCTTCATAGTGTACATAATGGTATTCTTCGTAGTGTACATAATGGTATTCTTCATAGTGTACATAATTGTATTCTTCGTAGTGTACAAAATGGTATTCTTCGTATTGTACATAATGGTATTCTTCATAGTGTACATAATGGTATTCTTCGTAGTGTACATAATGGTATTCTTCGTAGTGTACATAATGGTATTCTTCGTAGTGTATATAATGGTATTCTTCGTAGTGTACATAATGGTATTCTTCGTAGTGTACATAATGGTATTCTTCGTAGTGTATATAATGGTATTCTTCGTAGTGTACATAATGGTATTCTTCGTAGTGTACATAATGGTATTCTTCGTAGTGTACATAATGGTATTCTTCGTAGTGTATATAATGGTATTCTTCGTAGTGTACATAATGGTATTCTTCATAGTGTAAATAATGGTATTCTTCGTAGTGTATATAATGGTATTCTTCGTAGTATACATATTTCTATTCTTCATAGTTTATATAATGGTATTCTTCATAGTGTACATAATGGTATTCTTCATAGTGTACATAATGGTATTCTTCATAGTGTAAATAATGGTATTCTTCATAGTGTACATAATGGTATTCTTCATAGTGTACATAATGGTATTCTTCGTAGTGTATATAATGGTATTCTTCGTAGTGTACATAATGGTATTCTTCATAGTGTAAATAATGGTATTCTTCGTAGTGTATATAATGGTATTCTTCGTAGTATACATATTTCTATTCTTCATAGTTTATATAATGGTATTCTTCGTAGTGTACATAATGGTATTCTTCATAGTGTAAATAATGGTATTCTTCGTAGTGTATATAATGGTATTCTTCGTAGTATACATATTTCTATTCTTCATAGTTTATATAATGGTATTCTTCGTAGTGTACATAATGGTATTCTTCATAGTGTAAATAATGGTATTCTTCATAGTGTACATAATGGTATTCTTCGTAGTTTATATAAAAACACAGATCAGCCAGGATTGCTATTGTTATGCCATATTGTTTGTAAGATCGTGATGAGTGATCTTTGGAACCCATCCGACTGCAACACACATGTGCGCTAATTAATTATGGCAGACAGATAGAGAGACGTGAAGCAATTTTACATTTCGAAAGCTAGTAGCTGTTTCCGAGCTTAAGATATTCCTGAAAGCAGTATAATCAAGAGCTGTAGAGTCATGCCTTTCGTATGTACATGCTTATTGGAAGTGTACTACTATCATTTTTAGTCATATATTTGTAAACAAATATAAATGCATTTCTACTTCCACCGGTTATGGGTGAAATGAAAGGATAGACTGGACCTCATGACCTTTGTTAGTTACCTAGTAAAATATAAGCTAAACTCTGAAATAATAGCTGCGGCAACGTAGACCTCTGACAAGTCAAACATTATATGACCATTTCTTGCCTGGTGGAGAGAGTCGATCGTGTCTCCCTAATGCATAATTGTATAATCTAATTACACCTAAGATTTGCTCATACGATTTAATCGAAAAGAGTTTATCAAATGCATCAACATACTAACGTGCTAACATTTTCATCTAAGTTTAATGTATTTTAAGGATTTTGATTTCACTTGAAGTAAGAGTCCCTTACTCACATGCATCCGCCTGAGGTCAAAGTTCAACAAAATGTCGTATTTTTATGTGGACGATATCCAGCTACTAAAAACACCGACACTCTTGATGGGAGCAAATTAGAAATTGCTCCAGTCAAGAAAGATTCCTCTTCTGGTCGAGACCAGAACAGATACTACACTTTTATCACAGAAAACTTGAAGTAATAGTCTTGTAATACTTAGACAATGTTGGAAACGTAAAAAAATCGCAAGTATTTTCTTTTATTCCTTGTTTTACATTTTTTTTATTAATTGCAAATAACAGAATTCATTCTTTAAAGAGAATAATTCGTGTGTAAGGGGCTCGACCTGCTAACAGAAAAGATAACGAAAGCACTACCCTTATACTACGGCCATTGATACACACTGTAAGTGCAACTCCGCTTTGCGATCTTATTCTTTAACCAAGAAGCAATTCCATAACTCATTTGAACGAACGCAATAAAATGAGGGTCAACATTACCAGAAGCCCCCGGTGTCACTAGAGTATAAGTAAATTTGTCCGCAAGAGAAGAAGAATTGTTTTAGTTTGTTATATCTTCGTCTCAAACAACAGACACCGGTTTAAATGCAGATCTTACTAACTTTCCAATCGAAAATGTGTCGCCACTAGTAACATCCCAAATTGATGCCTTTCTTGGCTTTTGTAATGGAGATGGTAATTCCACCCGATGGCTGTCCATCTTTCTGGTGAGAATTTGGAATAAAACTCAGTTGCATCGAGACCTATTTTGATGATGTTTATTGAAAATAGACTAACACTGAATGCTGACTAATGAAATGCATACGGTCCATTCATTCCATCTTGAGATATATGTACCTTATAAATCATATACAGACAACTACATGAACATCATAAATACTACATTGTTTTCTAACTAATTTTGTTCTAAATATACACACCACATATATGTGAGAAATATGTTGTTTAACGTTTTGGTACAGAAATATCATAATTTTGTATAAAAGGTCAAATTGATTAGTCGAATAAATAGAAACGTATAATTAGCGATGGCAGATTGTACACAGAATATATCAATCGCAGAAGAGCAATGGTTAGGTTTCATACTATTTATGGTGCCCTTCCAATAGCTTTATCCCTTCTTTCTTTCTCTCTCTCTCTCCGTCTCTCTCTCTTTATTACTTTTTTCTCTCTCACTCTCTCTTCTTCTCTCTCACTCCCGCTCTTTCTTCCTCTCTGTCTGTCTGTCTGTCTGTCTATCTGTCTCTCTCTCTCTCTCTCTCTCTCTCTATATATATATATATATATAAATCGTCGTCTCATATGTATCTTTATCTCTGCCAGAATTCACATGTGTGTGCGTCACCAATGTTTCTTTGCCTGCCCATTTTCATGAGGTAAACTCCAAAACAACTTAATCGATAATTATCAATCGTGGAACACAACTTTTAAGTCTAACGGTGAATAACGTAGGCTATATTCCGTGTAATGCAGTTTTAGCATAGATGATGAATGGGGATATAAGCAACTATTAAACATTTCGTATCCCCGATTTCGATTAAATTACAGACATTAGTATGTAAAGATGCTTAAAATGTATTATACGGATAAGCTTCTTCATTTTAAAAAAATCATATATTTCTTATTTGCATTAAGATAGATCGATATTTATTATACACCAATTACAAAAGGTTTTAACATAAACAATTACTTTTTTATGGAAATCCCTCCAAACAAGGTAGTAAACCACTAAAGGTAAAGAACTAACAATAACAAACTATGATTATCGCAAAGACAGGAGATGCCTATTGGCTTTAGTCATGAACACACCAAGGAAAACAGTCAGCAGGGCGAGGGTTTTACAATCCCGCCGTTCGATGAAATAAGTTACTGGAAAAGGCAGCTGTATTACAATGAGCTATCAACACAGCAGCTTGATTAAGACCACTAGACCAACAACTAAAACGAGCTGGAAAAAAAAGCAGAGAAGGAGTCATCCAATATTGAAGAAAACATGCCATAATAGTATTTATAGATAAGACTGAGACTTGCCACATAACGTCTGTAAACAAAGAGGGTGCAGTTACTACGGTTATTATTATTATTACGGTTCGTGAACATTTTATCACGGGTTTGTATGAATTTTGACGAATGTTTTAATCGATGTTTAACACTGAAGTATTTTATTTACCTCGTATCTAAGGGGTTAGACACAAGTTCAGGTGTGAGTTTTGATGGAAGTGTTTCTGTGGAATGAACTGGATTCGAACTTTGTACACTCAGCCACTTAGTTCGCCTCGTTAACAACTTAACAACCGTGCCATCCCCAACAATGAAATAGAAACACATTTAAAAAAGTTAAACGCACATGGTACGGACATGCTACGATTTGGACATTAAGATCAAAAACTTGCCGTAAACAGATATTTGTGTTTGAATGATATGGTCAGGAAATAGAAAATATATGAAAAATAAAAAAAATATATGAAATATAAAAATTAAAAAAAAAAACGAAATGAATATTAAATGTATCTCAATTTTTTCAACCCGATCGGGTAACGTTTTGAAGGAATTGATGAAACCACCTCAAGAAATTAATATTTTGTAGATCACGAACATGCAAGTTGGGCAGAAAAAATTGTTTGCTAATAAAAACTATTTTTTGAGTAACTTGCATTTACTAATGTTTATATCACCTAAAATTGAATTAGAGCTCTGGATCTACACAATTGGGCTATATCTTTAACCTTTTGCGTTTGTAAAAAAAAAAAATGAAAATATGAATATAAATATAATTTCTGCTGGACTATTTTTACTGTAAGCATAACTTAAAATTGTGTTGTAAATTTAAAAAATCAATACTACCAATAATAAGAAAATTATTTGCTTTTTCTTTTTGCGGATAATAGTAATGTTTTGAACATCTAAGGATTAAAGGTAATTTTCGTATTTTATTTTATTCCTTGTTTAAACACCTGATGGTTATAATAAACTTGTAAATATGTAACTTTACCTTTCTTTCATTATTTCAATATTTCCTGTCTGTCTGTCTGTATGTCTGTATGTCTCTCTCTCTTTCTCTCTTTCTATCTCTCTTTCTCTCTCTCTCTCTCTCTCTCTCTCTCTCTCTCTCTCTCTCTCTATATATATATATATATATATATATATATATATATATATATATATAGAGAGAGAGAGAGAGAGAGAGAGAGAGAGAGGGATGTATTGCCTTAAATAATCGCAAGAACTACCGAACAACGGACATATCCGCAAAAAAAAGCCTCGATCGTGTAATGAAATATCATTTTAAGTCTAAAAACCAAAGCCGCAATAACGAATTAAAAAAAAAAAGATAAATTATTCTTTTCAACCTTACACATATTTTATTAATAGATAGTAAGCAATAGGCAATTAATTTTAATTTCATAAAAAGATAAAATATAATTTTATAAATTTTTGTAAGCTGAGTGCCATTATCAGGATGTAAATCTTGTTCGTGAGTGTCACTATAAAATATAAATATTTTAGCTTAAAGACATTTATTTAAAAATACCATAAACTTACTGAACAGAAACATTTTTTTATAGCGAACTCATTAATTCTGAAACATGAATCTTCGTTGATGAATATAAACAAGAATAAAAAAAGATAAAACATCGAGAATACCCATTAACAATCCGATAGGAGAAACCGATATCATTTGTTACAGAACACAAAAAATAATTTTAGTTCAATATTAATACTGTGTTTAAGTTGAAAGATTGACTTAAATAAAAATGGCGGAAGTCAATTTGAAATCACATTAATCGCTATCAATAATCCACGCGTAATTTCTTGGTACACCGAAAAGCGTGCATTACATTTTATCTAGAAAGTTGAATGGAAGTGATTGATTTTCAATCGAACTGATTGTAACTATTTAATCTTTGATTTCAACAGTGTATTCATCGTCTTTTTATTGAATTCAGATGATTAACGTTCGATAAAGATAAATAATTAAATTGTTCATAGTTATTCTCGTTTCATGATACAAAAACTCTCACTCTTGGTCCTCAGCGATGATTTCTGTTTTTTTAAAATTTGTAATTAAAGATTTTAGTCATGCAAATTCGTCTCTTCGTTAATTCAATAACCTTTTTTATCAAATGTCTTTAACCTTTAATATTTTTCTTTAGAACGTTACATAAAAAAAAACGTTTCTTGAGACGTTGGTAGCCGAGGACCGGCTACTTATTTACAGCTAACACGAACAGTCCTGGGCTTTCGTTATGATCTGCATCGACTTATGATTTCAGAGATTTTCAAGAAAGGTCGAAGATTTAAAGTTTGCTAATGGGAGCCAGCCGAATTCATGTAAACGTCACGCTTATTTCTGTTGAAATTAAAATGCATAGAAATGTATAAATAAATAATAATTCATGTATTTTTGAATTCTTTAAATTTCATTGATTTAATTTTTCGTTTTATTTAATCTAAATTCCTTACTCTTTGATTCTTAAGGTTGTCTCTTATTATTTGCCATCTCTCTAGTCAGTGTTACGAAAAATACAGTATCTGCAATACTAGAAATACATACAGACTTAATTGGAGTCATGTATTGAATAATTAATAGGGCTACTCTAAAATAATTCATAGACGTCTTCTACATGAACATATTTAATATTTTGTAAATGCACACAGAAATATACATTATTACTTTTATTTTGATTTGATGTTTTTTATCATAATTTAAACAAAGCTGTTGCTAATAGGTATTAAAAAAGGATTAATTTTAGAAAGACATAATACTTGACATTTGTTAATTTAAAAAAACTACCTTATAAATCATGAATATCATCTGTTTATATATATTTAAAATATTACATAAATAATGAACGTTGTATTTGGTGTCGTGCATCCTTTTTATATCTCTAGGCAATAGGAAACCTGTCTAAAAAGTATCGCCTTTAGGCTAGGAAAACTATTTCAAATACGTGACGAGGTTGGGACAACACTCCCCTTAAAAGTAATCCCTTTTTGCTTGCACATACTTAGCCCACCGATCCATCCACTGCCGGAAACACCTCTTGAAGTCTTCTTTTGGAATGACCCCGTCACCTATTTGAAATGTTTTTTCTCGCCTAAGGTCGGATACGTTTTAGACAGGGATCGTACATCAACTTTTCACACACACACTGTGTTAGTGCGTATAATTCAAAGTAATGCCCCCACTCAGAAAGTTGAAATACAATGCAATACTACTTTTGCAGAATATTGGGCGACAGATAAATTGACTATCACCTTGTCTGCGTTCATTTATGAGAAAATGTTGTATTTTCTTAACCTGACCATGACCAACGATAAGGTGTTCAGACCTTATAATTAAAAAATATATTATAATGTATTCTTATAGTGCGACAAATAATTTCCAATACACAGCTATTGGCTGTTAATACATACTCTTATGGAAAGTTAGTTAAATGAAGCTTTCTTTCTAGACGGAAGCTTGTCTATTAAAAAAATATAGGGAGATACACACACTATTAACTGTATGTCTCCATTCATACGGGGATGACGGAGAGACTGATAATCTTTACCTTAGTATCGTGTAGTGTAAAATCCATGCGAAACCCCAATATGCTATTCAGTCACCGTACGTTATACATTGCCCTTCTAATAAGGCAATTAAATAGCAATGCGCATGCGAGAATCAAGAAAAAATAGAATTTAAAACAATTTCAGTTCATGAAAAATTGTGAATTTCCTAATTGAAATTGAAGGCAATAAAGATCCGAATCAGAGTTTAAGGCTCCAAAGTTATTAAGTTTCTTTTTGAAAAACAAAAACAGACCAACAAGAAAGCAACATTGCACAGAAGATCACACCCTCCAAGTTACATACAAAGACTACCAGAAAATATGTTTGATTTCAGATTATATTATGTAAATACTCGAGACGTGAGAAATGAATATGCACAGTAATTGCAGTTTTTTTATAGAATCTACTTCGTAGCGTACGTAGACAGTAATAACAGAATTAATATGAATGAATAAATGCGAATGTTTTACCTATTTCGCACTAACGGTGAAGTCAAAACGACAGCTTTCAAATTAATTCGACTTCACACAATAGTCATCTGATCGGTTTTATATACTAATTATGTATATGGAGTATCAGCCGCAAAGTTTACTAATTAAAGAACATTTTATTAATGTTTATTTGGTATTGATTTTTAATTAAATGATTGCATTAATTTTAACATAAAAAGTAAATTGCAATAATTGGTGTAGTTCCTGCATTTGTGTTAATGTTCCTTTCTTAAGAGACCGATTTGATTTTCTACAAGTAACGATCTAATGTTCATCTAACTATAACGATATATGAGAACGACTTTATGTCGTATTTACAACAAATTTATGAATGTGATGAGTATTATTTTAAATAATGTTCTCAGTATTTCAAGTATTAAACTTTGCGAAGTGATAGGGAGCCGATAAACCAGCTCGTATTAAAGTAAAACAATGGCAATCATGACGTTGTTTCAGAATAAAAACAACCCATTAGAAACTATCACGTGATCCTTTCGAGGTATATAACGTAGCTTTACCGGATGCAGACAGGCAGCGAATCTCGATTCAAATAAAATAACATGAGTGCGTTGCCAAAATAGTTTGACATTTCATTTCGTGTGTATTTTTCATCTTGACAACCGTTTTTTCATAGGTCCTCAAAATTGTCAAGTATTTTCGGAAATAGTAACATCTCATTTCGTTAACGTGATCGATTGTATATTTATCTAAAATAGTAAACATATCGCTAGAAATAATGAGATTGGTTTTAAGCGTTTATTTTTCACTGATATCATTAAAATACGAGAAAAAAGGAAATTCTCAATATTTTCGTAGGAACAAAAAAAAACAACTGAAAATACTCAACTGAAAAAGCGATCGCTTTTTTCATTTATAAGAGTACACATAATAAGAGTCATAGAATCATGTTGCATTCATTATATTTTCATCATGCATATAGTAAAAATAAAGGCGATACGTCACTTTCCATGAAATTTAATTCTATTTAATTCCTTTCAGAAAATATTTTTTCCGACTAGGAAGATTATTAAAATAGAAACTAAAGAAGAAGCATACATAAGCATTCCGCATTTTTGTATTTCCGCTTCCAATTATATTTTTTATTAATATTTACTTCGTTATTTCTTAAAAGTTCTTGTCTATCTTTATAGTATTTAAAGTATTTTTTCGAACAACTAAATGCAATGTTTATTTCAAAGTAATCAGACAACCACAGCTTATAAATCATGAAAATCCTATTATTTTCCTGCCAAGTTCATTATGATCTATTAAACTCATTTATTCACAAAATGCTTGAAAAATACGTTACTTTAAATAACACTAAAAATGACGTATGCTACATCGACCGAAACTATTTCGATAATAATAACATAATTAGCTATAGAAAACTACTTGCCACCCCACGTGGAAAAATTTAGACACAATGTCATATTTAAATGTGGAAAAATATAAAGCAAATTTTACATTCGTCAATACGTGAAGAAATTATTAAAAAAAAACATTTGTTTTGCTTAAATGAAAATGGTATCTACGATTGTTTGCACCATATTAGACTATGACCGAATTTACCAAATAACACTATTAATTAAATTTATTTACTTTTATTAACTGTTCAGTATATTTTCCCTTCATAAAATTATCCAACAAAAAACCGCTGACAGCCTGTTATTAAACAAGGAGTAGAATGCGATATAGTGGAGGAGGAGGATAAGTGAATAGATATAACGACTCCTACTCTCTCTCTCACTTATAGCGA
>OY744527.1:66072588-66137588 GCA_963556195.1 Sepiola atlantica
GTAATTTTAGAATCAACTGAACAATTCACCCAATTCCCTCTTAGCTATCTGCTATCTCTCATCCTATATTGATCTAACCACCACTTATTGAGTCTTAATGCCCTTGTGATTCTGTAGAGAAAGAACATAAACTTTACATACATATTTGTAGTTACCACGGACTAACATTGTATCTCTTCAAATCATCTTTTAACTATGCCTTTCTTCCTGTTTCCAAGTTATAATTTTAGATTTCCGAAAGTTTATATGAATTATTACGGCATCGTTTGCTCGTTTAATTATTATTTATACCAAATTGTTCTAAAACTATAACTTACTTTGATAAGGAAATGCTTTTTTATCTCTTTCGCTGAAATTATTGGATCTAAATATTTGTTTTCATTAAATAAAATTAATACAGGAGGATTTGCTACAAATGAATTTCTATTCTTCAGCTTAAATCCTTCTGTATTCTTTTCAAATTACGAAATCTCAAAAACTAATACTTAAACTTCTTACAATCTGTTACGGCGAGTCTGTCCTGCAAAACAATTTAGTTTTATTTATATTATGTTTTAGTCAACCAAAATATATTCTATTTTTATATTGGCGGATACTAAGTCTGCATTTACCTTTTTAGTTTGTATTAGCGATTCATTCCGTTTACATTACACGAAAACAGATTAGTGCATTGAGATCATAAAACATTGTTTTCTGTTATCCGCATTGTTACTTGTTCCCAAAACAACATTGAAACTAGGACAAAAAGGCAGTCAGCAGCTGCTTTTTCTTTTACTTATCAATGTGCCCGGGCAACGCTGGGTAGCCATGCTAGGCCAATATAAAATGCGTCTATTTAACATTTTGTTTAGCGATGACAATGTTATTTCTATCTTAAGACTAGCAGACGAATATGACGTGTTTAGCTGAAGCGTGACAGACTAAGTGATTGATTGACTGAGCGAGAGACGGACATACCCTCTATACAGGTGCTAGTCAGCGTTAAAATGCGTCCATTCCAACCAAAATGTTGACCAAGTAACGGACAAACTGTTTTCTTACTAAAGGATTAGTACATATCAAGATTAAAGTCATTCGAGGATAATGGTTAATGAGATGGAATGACTGTCAGTCGGGAAGCAAAACCATATGAAAGAATAGAGAAAGATTTATGGAGTAGACTAAGATGGAATTACTAGTGAAAACGGTTCTCACATGTATCATTCGACATTGGATTATATGACCTCCATGTGGTTGTCTGCAGGAAAGTAGTCCTATAGTAACTTGTTCTACAAACGAGAATCAATTTGCAAAGAAGCTCTGTTTGTGGAAGGTCCACTTGAGACTAGATACGCGGAAGAAGATAGGAGAATTGTTTTCGTTGTGATATTTAAGAGAGTTATTGCTTGGAATGCCTCTAAAGGAGGAACCAGAGATTGGAGCAGAGACGAGCATCTTAAATAGGAATAGGGGACAGATTAGCAACGTTTCATGTGTGAGAAAGGGGCTGTAAGGAAACGAAGAGATCATCTCTCGCGAGATTACGGTGTCGGTTTTTAGCTCTGTCCCAGCAACGAAGAGTTACAGAAATGTCATAACGCATCAGAATTTGTCGTTTTAAGATCAGTTTCGAAAAAGAACAAACACATAACTATTTTATATGAAGCAAAAGTAAATCAGATGTTCTGTTTTGTTTGAATCAGAGTTCACAGCGTAGACTGGGTTAATCGTAATAAGGAAATCGATACAGAGAATGAGACTTATGTCCGTGATACACAAGAAAGGTTTGTTGTCATAAAAAATAACTTCAGTTACTTTGGAGATTATGTAATCGATAAGATAATGTTTTTTTAATGATGAAGCTGGAAGCAAAACGAATAATAAACGTGTTTGACTTTGTCATTGGGACTTATCAGAAGATTTCAGATAGAAGAAATTCGGCAACTAAACAGAAAAAATGTCTATTTTCTGTCCTTTCTTAAGCTCGGGATTTCATTATAACCCATAGCGAGAAAAATACCCGGATCAATAATAGTGGACTTTATAGATAAGCGTTGTTCGATAGAAAACATTAGTTTATCGAAAATGAAAATAAGACATATCGACATCTCTTTCTCTCTCTCTCTCTCTCTCTCTCTCTCTCTCTCTCTCTCTCTCTCTCTCTCTCTCTCTCTCTCTATCTATCTATATATATATATATATATATATATAGAGAGAGAGAGAGAGAGAGAGAGAAAGAGAGAGAAAGATGGAGAGGGAGAGAGAGAGAGAGAGAGAGAGAGAGACTAGAAGAATACACCTCCCAAGACGTATAAAAGTAATTCCGCATCAAACCGAACAGTTTAACACCATCTCATTGTCCCTTTACGTAGATAAAAATAAAGATATTTTGATGCTGAACCTTATTTCTCAAATTCTGATTCTAATTTATATCAAAATCGATTCCATGATTTTGATTCTAGAAAATGTCTAAGATTGATGTCTTGAGCTTCAGACATATTAAGATAAAATTAATTCAGAAAATCTCGTGTTATTAGTGTCTAATATCTATTGATCAAATCCAATGCAATTGCCCCCTAAACCATAGAAACTGAAATTTCGGAATATCTATTAATTTCTGTCTAATACCTATTGTTAACATTTCACAAAAATCGGAGTTAACTGATTTTTTTACGAAGGGCGTTTTAGCCAGTTTGCATTAGACAACATGAAACTAAATATAGCTCATACGCCTGATGAGGATGTCACAAAATTCAAAATGATCGATTTATTTGTGTAAGAATGAATCTTGCACATACAAATATATAAACATTAAAAACATACATAATTTTATATATACGCTAGTAGAATACACGCCACAGTAGGGTCATTTTGAATTTTAACTTTAGGTATTGAATATCGTACGGTTACAAAAACAAAAAATAACAATGTTAGTCACTCTGTCGTCTATGATAGATATTCCATAATTCATAATGTTAAGTTCAAGTGTTTAGGATTTTACCAAGCAAATATGTATTGTTGACGCCCACGCGCGCACCGACCCTTTTAAACATTTTAAAAATATGACTAAAACTTCGAAGCACAGGAATTCTTTCGTTTTTTGTAATTGCTTGTATCTAACTTATTTTAAAAGTATTTGAAGGGGCGGGAGTAAGTTTGGGTAGGCGTACCCCGGAATGGTAAAGTTTAAAAAAGATAATGTGGCATGTAGCTCACCGAATTTTGGAGAATATATATTCGAACATTCATAATGATAGGTTAGTAAGAATGTGTTAAATAACTTTACAAAAATAACTTTATATGTATATATATGCACCACTTTAAATCTTGACATTTACAAAAAAAATAATTTGTCTCTCTTACAAAGCGTGTTGCCTAGAATATATATTCCAAATGTCATTAGTTTAGAATATTATCCGATATATATATATATATATATATATATATATATATATATATATATATGTATACATAAAAACGTTTTATGCATACCTATTTATATATATATATATATATATATATATATATATATATATATATATATATATATATATATATATATATAATTACTATTTAATGTATCCAGATACAATTTTATGAAGGAATATAATTTCTTATGTATCAATTTTCAGTATTTATTTCAACAGGGCTCGATACGTAAGTAGAGCTAGGTAATAAGCTATGCAAATATATTTATGGCAATTAAGCTACACAGAGGCTCCCGCGTTTCATCGCCAGGATGGGGAATCCTCCGGCTAAAATGCATTTTAGCTTGAAGATTCTCTTCAGGGTGAAATCCGGAAGGCTCTGTATAGCTAAATTGCCATAAATATATTTTCATAAATTATATATATATATATATATATATATATATATATATGAGTGTTTGTGTGTGTGTATATAATGATAGTGAGCCACACTAACATTACACCGCTTCATAAATCAGTTGCATTTGATGTTTTTAAGCGCCTGACTTCAGTTTCTAGTGTTTCCATGAAACTGAAAGTTACGATAAATGATCAAAATAATGAATAGTGCCGATTGAATAAATAATATATATGCGCTTGCAAAATTAATTGTTATTTCTTTTATAACTGTTCATTTTATATTCCAATAATCCTGTGGCTTGATTCCTATTATTATTTTTTCACATTAAAAAAAAAACATTTCTGTGAGATGTATATTATGTATATTATATATATATATATATATATATATATATATATATATATTTACGAAGAGAGAGAGAAAGAGGGGCAGACAGACATACAGACCCATACAAAGTTTGAATTACCAAGCGTAGACATTGAATAAATCACGTTAAGAGTTTGAATTACCTACTAGACATCATCTTCGGGTCTAAACTCTGAATAAATATTCAAAATAATTGTATTCAAAGCCCAAATAAGATCATCTCGATATGGCTATACACTGCCTCATATGAAGAATGGTGCGTCTTCTCCAAGTTATCTAACCTCAAGTAGCAGCACTTAGTTGGATACTCCATAAGACAAGATGAATTCTTATCCTTGAATCCGGTAAGACCACGAAACAACAAAAAAGATATACTATAACATTATTAACTTGTCAATTGGGCAGAGGAAAATTAATATACTTAACTTTTTTACTAACTCAACGATTTGCATGTAAAGTAGTACTTTAATCGAATATTCGAATGTCTATGTATCCTAGAGATCAAGTGTTAGCCCTAAGAAGGGCAACCTTGATTTCTGAGACTTCTACTAAAGTAAAATTGACAATTATTAATATATATATATATATATATATATATATATATATATATATATATATATATATATATATATATATATATATAGCAGAATTACATATAGCAGAATTAACTAGTGTTTTCGGTGCCAAACAATTAATAGTTATGAAAATAGATTGTTATCGCTCGTTTAAATGCAACGATGACCCTATAGATGAATTCAAAAAAAAGACGTCACAGTAAGGCGCTAAATAACGTTGCTTGTCCTGACAAGTTGAACACTCTCTTACTGCTTGCTATACATGTCTGCCGATTTGACATTATATACTTAAAATGCTCTACTTTCATAAATATAAATTGTTGCCCATGGTAAGACCTTAGCCTGCAGAGTCTAGAACTATGGTTTCGAACTATAAGACCAGTAGTTAACATTTTCTACATTGCTTATTGCATATAGCGATGATTGCATTTAGCGTGAAACTCTAGTGTCTGTAAGTAAAAATAATTAATATTTGTAAAAAAATATATAATTCATGAATCTGTTGGGTGGAAACATATTATATTGATTCATAGTGTTTACTGTTTTAATGTGATCTAAGCGTCTGTAAAATTCATATATACATATATATATATATATATATATATATATATATATGAATATATACGTGTATATATATATATATATATATACATATGTACATAAATATATATATGTACATATATATATATATATAATTAAAAAGTCTTATCCAGCAAAAACACCACATGTTGGGATATATATATATATATATATATATATATATATATATATATAGAGAGAGAGAGAGAGAGAGAGAGAGAGAAAGAGAGAGACGAATTTAAGAAGTATAGACGAAATTCAAATTTTGACTGCTCAATCAAGAAGGATCAAACGTAAAAAGAAGAGGAAAAAAGACGCTTATATATATATATATATATATATATATATATATATATATATATATATACATATATGTATATTTCGGCAGCCTCTTGAAGACGGTCGCGAGACCGGAAGCGCTCGAGAAATGGCCCAAGTTACAACGTTAGGTGCCATACTCCATCAATTAACACCAGAAAACCGACGAATCGCTCGCCGCGTCGAGAAATTAACAAGAAGGGTAGCGAAGAAAGAAAACCCCGTGGTCTTCAACGATGCGTGTATAATATATATATATATATATATATATATATATATATATATATATATATATATATATATTGAGAGACAGAGAGATAGTGTGTGTGTGTGTGTATGTGTGTGTGTGCGTGTGTGTGCCTGTTAATTACATTTACGCAATAGAAACTAGGAATGTGACATTTGGTAAATTGCCCTTACCATAAATAAATAAATAAATTGATAGATGCAATTTATACTAAGAGAAGATTACTTAATCATAAAATATAAATGAAAAATACATAGAGGAAAATAACGAATATTTTTGAAAATAATTTTCTATGATTTATTCATCGTTTTGCTCCCTCAATTCTTCTACTCTTCTTTTCTCTGTTCACTCCTTTTACTTCTATCGCCCCTCTCTATTAGTATCTTCTTCCCCCGTCTCTTCCCCTATCTCGATGTCGCCCTACTTCCGTTAATCAGTCGCGCTGAAATCATAATAATGAAGCCATTTTGACATTATCCCACATCCCTAAGTTTTGTCCATCACGCACTCTTATATGATTTTATTAAAATGTAAAAAATAAAAAAATAATGTGTTTTTATTTATTTTGTGTACGTTTAATTTTTTATGTGCAGTCATGAATGCATTGCATATACGTATATAAGCATGAAAGCACGTAGCCATGCGTGCATCTTTCTCATCCTTTTACCTTTTCTCATGAAGTCATATGCAAAAGATGTTAGGTTACTTACTTGCGCCAATATTTAAATTTGGTATATTATCATATCTAGATAAACCTTCTATTTTCCGTACTTTCCAACATCGCACTACTATATACTCGCATACACACACAATCATACATCGGAATAGTGCTATTCCAGCCGCACTGAGGAGCTGTGATACAGGGAGACGGTATGTCTTTGGATTATTATATTACCCGCCATTTTCGAGTTGAACACTGTGGTAAGTGGTATCATCAGCTACTATTAGCGCGATGCAAAGTTCTCCATGAATAAACAAATGGAGCACTATCTACTTGTTTACAATTTTTATATAAAGCATTCAATTATTACTTTTCAACAATGACCGTCCCGTAGTATCCTCACTAAAGTATCATGATACGGCGAAACAGCATTCTGAGAATGTCATAAATAAAGATTTTTTTTAAATACGATGTAGAATTCCCCTAGATGAACACGTGGATTCCTCAATTTTCTAACATAACCGAAGAGGACCGGTGTCAGTATGTTTACATTACATGATGTTTCCTTTTCTGAGACTACACCTGGCTTAGATTCGATGTTATCATCTTGATGTGACCTGTTCTTCTGTAACACAATTAATCATTATATATATATATATATATATATATATATATATTTATATATATATATATATATATATATATATATATATATATATATATATATATATATATATATATATATCAGGTTCATTTTATATTCCAATAACGACGTTTTCATTTTTTTTTATATTGTTATTTTTTCACATTTCCAAAAACATAGCATTTCTATGAGATGTATGTTTACGGTCCGTTTTATTTGCCGTAAGCCAAACAACATTTTTATGTCAATATCATCTCTGCGAAACTACAAAATCATCATAAATTCCACAAAGAATAAAAAGTTATTGGATTAAAATGTCTTGAAGAATACCTAGACAATGCAGTTGTTCATTTTTTATATTTTCATTATACGTATATATATATATATATATATATATATATATATATATATATATATATATATATATATATATATAAGTGTGTGTGTGTGTGTGTAAATAATTAGATAAATGTTTCTTTCCATAGATACCCATGATTTGTAGACCTGTATGTTTTTGTAGTATGTAATATTAAATAGCAAGAGCAGAATAATGCATGTGTTAATACATGAGAAGAATTAGTACGAAATATATTCTCTCAGATAAGTAACCCACTAAATAGGTAGCGTAAATTCTGACTGAATTATATTGTCTCTCTCTCTCTATCATGAGAAAGCCTTACATAAATGAAAGCAAAACGTTAATACAACTTTGCGTTTTTCTTTTTTCCTTTTATTTTTCTGCATCTATCTATTTAGCTGTCTCTCTGTCTATCTATCTACCTATCTATCTAACGCTCTGCCCCCCCCTCTCTCTCTCTCTCTCTCTTTCTGTCTCTCTCTCTATATATATATATATATTTCGCTCATTTCCCCCCCCTCTCTCTCTCTCTCTCTATATATATATATATATATATATATATATATATATATTATGTGCAGAGTGCTCACCATTTCTAGCTCCATACGTCTTTATTCCGTTGTTCGCTTTGTCTTTTTTGTACACTGACCTCCTTTACCGCAGCTGCAGCCGTTGAGTGTTTATTGCCAGCTAAATAGTTTGTCCGTATCCCTCTTTGCTGTCAAGGCGATCTGCTTAATAAGACGCTCGTTTTCTACGCCCCCGCTGCTCGGCTATCTGTGGCCGCTCATGTGACCCCCTCTCCAAGACACCTGCATCAATTATCATCTACCACTTATATCACATTTCGATCAGAACTGAGCAGATCCTCGAGTGTCCTTCAATTGACGTCAGAAAAGGTTACGTTAATTAGATTTTATCTAGAGATTCTCTTTACTTTTCCCCAAGACGCGGACAAACGTCAAATATTTGTTTTTACTGTCAGTCGATATGCTTGTTCCAATGCCCTCTTCGCTGCGTCTTATGAGTCCTTGTCTGCCGCTGACAACACAAACTACACAAGCACTGACACTCGAACTAAATTAAATGTTTTAAAACTTTCAGCTGTTGTGATGAGCAGTTTTATCGTGTTTTAACAAATGGTATAATGATACCCGCAGAAACCATAGATATTACAGGTTATTTTATATATTAGGCTGCTTCTTTTTGTTGATGCATTTGTTTACATTGATAATGTTACAAAACAGACAATTATTTAGTTGCCGAGACTAGAAGTAAATAAAACAAACCACAAAATAAGAAAACTAGCTTTGTGATATTCTTTTCTTATTTGCGGACTAAATAATCGTTTGTTTAGTAATATTATCTTCGCAAGCAATAGCATCATCGACACCTAGTATACTCTTTGCAGTCGGAAAAAAATCCAATATGAAAAAATCCAGGTTGTTTTCCTCTTCTAATGTATAACATCCAGTTGTCTGTGTGTATGTCAAGCTAAAAGTTCAAAACTACTAAACAAAGACCCACACACTTTATATTTTGTTGATCGGCGTTGCCCCGGTAGTATAATATCTACAATTACGAAAAAAAAACTTCTTCAAGGGTAATCAGGGCCAGGTGTCGTCAGCAGGGGGCTGCTTCCCAAGCAATTGATATACTAACTAAAGGGAAATAACTCTGATTTATTTCTAATGAATTATTTCCATTACACCGACTCATTTCCCGAGTAATCTATAAAAGTGTGTGAGGAATAGGCTAGGCGGAAAAGAAAGATAGATAAAGGAGAGGGAAGAAAAACACGGGTGAGTGGGAACAAATAGATATAAGTTTTAATAGAAATATGTTACAGTTTTGCCCCGGGAAACGCCGGGTAGCCCTGCTAGTATGAAATAGATGTTAAGTTTATTAGTTTTACAATGTTGGTCTCCTTTAGAGAGGCGATGGGCCCACTCTACAGCAAAGTTTGCGCCCTCACAAATTACTTCTTCTGATCCGGTCTTAATCAAGTATCGTGAATATATCCATACATATTGACCTCTGTTTGTTTTAAGCGGCTGTTAATCTTCGACTGTTCACCCCCCCACACACACACAGACACACACACACATATATATATATATATATATATATATATATATATATATATCAGATAACTACGATATCTAAATTATTATTATCATTTCACCCAGCTCAACGGTGGGTGAAATGATTTGATTTAGAATGAAAGGTTCGCTTCTGAATCCATTTCAGGCGGCGGTGTTTCTTTGACTTGTTATTGGATTTATCGTTTTGTCCGCTGCTTAGGTGAATGCGCGTGTTTTACTTTTGTTTGACGGGACCGATTTATATTTATTCATAATCAAATAAATACGCGTTGTTCTTTATTATTTGGTGGTGATATAGAGTTGTATCACATATAACAGAACGCATTATTAAATGTGAGTAAAAAATCGAATACAATTGCCTGAAACAGTGAGATGAGCGCACAAAGACAAGTGTTCGTTTAAAGATTCCTTCTGATATACTAGCTGATCTACCAAGGCTCGAGAACCTAACATATTCTACGAGTTCTAAAATATCTGGTTCAAGACGGTATTAGATAACATGATTTTAGCGCCACTTACAAATCTACGGTCCGTGCTATTTCCAAACGGCTAACACTCTAAGTACTAATCACTCAACTTTATAAAATATTTAGAAAACCTTGCACAACGCAGATTATTTGTTTTTAAAAATAAATAATTTATTCATCTTAAAAACATATTTTTATTTTTATAAATTTGAGTACTTTCGGTAAATCTATCATCTTCAGAAGAATATTTCTCCTTTTTCTTTTTGAGTATATTTTATAAAAAAAATATCTTCGTTATTATTGCCACCCACCCAGCGCTTCAAATTGTGTAACTTTTCAAAGTATCCTTCCACGCCGACCACGTGACACACATCCATATCAACAATTTTTTCTCTTCGTAAAAACACCTAGACGGATTTTCAACTCCGCCACGAGAATGTCTCAATCAAGAGGAAAAAAGAAAAAAAAAGAAAAAGAAGAAATATTCTTCTGAAGATGGTAGATTTATCGAAAGTACTCAAGTTTATAAAAAAAAATGTTTTTAAGATGAATAAATAATTTATTTTTAAAAACAAATAATCTGCGTTGTGCAAGGTTTTCTAAATATTTTATGAAAAAAATATATTCGTTATTATATATATATACATATATATATATATATATATATATATATATATATATATATATAGATAGATAGAGAGAGAGAGAGAGATGGATAGACAAAAAAGGGTAGATAGAAAGAGAGATACAGATAGAGAGAGAGAGAGAGAGAGGGAGGGAGAGAGAGGGAGATAAAGAAATAAATATATATATATATATATATATATATATATATATATATAGAGAGAGAGAGAGAGAGAGAGAGAAAGAGAGATAGTTAGAGAGAGATGCAATTGTTTTACTGTTCGTGAAGGTTAATTCCCAATATGTGTTTCATATCGGTAAACTTATATAAGCTTTCGTAAATTTAGCGACATTGGAAATTACTATATATGTCGAGCCTGTTGCTAGGCAACCGTATAGTATTATCTACACAAAGTTTAAACACCACCTTCTTTTCGACTTCCGTTTTTTTTAAATTAGTCAAGATAGAATTTTTATCTTATTTCATTTATAACCTTTTTTATGCTTTCATTTTAATATATCTCGTATATTTTTTGGGAAAATCATTTTAACCGCCTCCTCGATTTTTCTTTTTGTTGTTTACCTCTTAAACTGGAAGCCTTACGAGCATTTTTTTAATTTTCTATGGATGCGACTATTAGCATCCATTGTTTATCTGTGTGTAGCTTGATCTTGTAGGAATGCGTCGGTATTCTAATAATAACCTGAACGCTATCAGCAATTTTATAAGCAGTTCTTCAATTTGAATTTACGGTAGAATCATTTCCCGGCTTTTTCCGATTTAAATATTATCTCATTGATTCTTGTATAGAACCATACTCTTTGTTCGATTAAATAAAAGAAACCTTCTATATGTTTTTAAGATCTATACGTTTTCGGTGTTGCCAGGTGTTGTTTTGACTTTCAGGTTTCTTTCGCCTTTCTCTTAGTATTTATTTTTATACTGAATTATTTCCATCATTTTAAATGAGATTTTGAAAGTTAAATGTTTTTATTTCGGTATTATTTTGTCATGAAATTAGTAATTGAAATAAATACTTAAGAAACTGTGAATAGTTTTAAAAATGATGTTTCAATCTCTATTTATAAACTTCTTAGATGTGAACAGATTTCAAAACTTGTCGGTCTTTTACTTAAATTAGGACTTGCTAAAATGCTAAAGACATAGATGCTCTCATATTCAACAGCTTAAGTGCTACTAAATTCCTTTCAAATGTTGAAAGTGAAGCGAGTAATGCATTATATTATTTCCAACTATTCACAGGACAATAGAATTTGTCTTGTTTATTATGGAACCGAAAAGCATTACAATGAATTTAATTCCGTTTATTTTTTAAATTACGTTTGAAAAAATCATTTTACTTTATGCTAATTTATTGTTGATTTCAATACGTAATTGAAATCAACAATAAATTATGTTTTGAGGCATGTCCGTCCGTCCGTCCGTCCGTCCGGATTTTTATCAGCAACCCTCCATTGAATTTCTCTGAAATTTTGCATGAAGTTGTAACTTTGGTCAGGTTAGAAAGTGACATTCTCTATTCAATTTCTCTGAAACTTGGCCATAAATATGGAGGCATTTGTTTCTAATAGAAAATAAGTATCGCTGACCTTGGAAAATCTCTGGTTCGCGCCCTCAGGAGGTCAAGAGCCCCCCAAATGGCAAAAAATGACCCTTTTCTCCCATAACGTTTGATCCATCCATTCGATTTTTCTGAGACTTTGCCAAAATGTAGAGGCAATTGTTCTGGATATAAAATGAGCATCCTTGACCTCAGAAAAATTCTGCTTCGCGCCCCCAGGGGGGTCAAAGGGGGGTCAAAAATGCCCCAAATTGCCCAAATTTGTTGCATTTTACACTCGCCACATCGAGTCACATACAATTCATCATTTTCGTAAACTTGTTGGATTTCCTTTTTTCAAATTGGATTTTCCTATCAAAGTAGATCAACAAAAACATGGTATTCCACAAAAACAATGCACTTCGACTTCCACCGACTGTAAATGAAGTTAAAGCTTTTCCACGTATAATTGTAAATTTTGATTACTTTAATATCGAGCGGGAAAAGTTTAGACTTCTTTTAAGCGTTATTTAAACAATGAACGAACACCGGAGAAAATAGTCGCCTTTCTAACGAGAATTTCGCGTATTAAGCTGAATATCCAATAATAACAAGGAGAAAAAAAATGACAACAAATAAGTATCATCGATTATATATAATAAACAGATTCATATCGAAATATAATATTTTAATAACAATGAACATCCGAGTCATTTTAATTTATTGAAAATAAGTATTGACAAATCATATTATCTTATATTCAAATATTGCGTAGCACTATCGTTTTGTGTTTCAGAATATTTAGGTAATAGATTAGAATGCAATTAAAACAATATATCACGTCCTCTTTACGGCTTGCTAGATGGCCGCCAAAACGTTAATTCACTCTCTTATTTCCAGACAATGCGTGGTGGGCATATCGGTTAGCGCTCCGACTACAAAGTTAAATATGACTTTCATATTGGGGTTCGAACCGTATTACTAACAGGGATTGTCTCCTCCCATATTGATAGTTGTGTTTGGCATGAAACCCATGTATATATGGGTTTATTTGAAAATATTATTTGTAGAGACTTATATATATATATATATATATATATATATATATATATATATATATATATATATATATATCCACAATTAGACAACGTCGCAACCAACACAAACCATGAAAGCCACAGACCGGATGTCCCAGACTCCAGTTTAACCTTCGTTTGAGCTCATCAAAAAAACACATCTCTGGACCCAACACTTGAAGTCATCTGCACGCGAGGCAAACACTCCGCCATCCAAGCCATCACGACACACACGATAAAGTCTATTAACAAATATTATATAATAACATATAATCAGATGAAATTTAAAAAAAAATAGTTAACACCTTCGGCAATAGGGCAATCCCAACTAAAAAAAGGGTGGTGGCTGCTAATGTACGTACAGACATGAAATTGCCTCAGCGTATTATTATATAGCCATCACGAGATACATCTTATTATAACAAAAAATACTGAAACCCTTTTTTATGTTTTCTAGGTGGAATTTATGCAAATAAGATTTCTTGTTATCAATGCTATTATTTATACTACCAACTGTTTGGACGAGTTATCATGATCGGAATCGAGAACCGTAACAATCGGAACTGTTAGGGGTATCGGAGTCGGTATCGGAATCTGAGAACTGTGTGTTTATTTTCCGATGCCAAACACGATTCTTTTAATTGTTCTTTTTGTCTGTTTTGTTTTTAAAATATACATTTTTCAATTGCTGGTACTAATGATAAAATGATAAATATTTATTTATTTAACTACTAGTGACACTAAACTCCATAGATCGACCCTACAAGTGCACTTTTACGCTTGCGAAATATATGCACATATAACATGGGGTTTTAAAGTAATCCGAAAATTAAAAAAAAAATTAAAAAACTCTATAGCTAAATATTTAGAGATTTTAGAAGAATCGGGATTGGAATCGGTAATTGTATCGGAATCGAATATTTAGAACAGAATCGTTAATTGTATCGGAATTGATGAAAGTATCCGAATCATCCTATCATTTACCATAATACTTACCTACGTCATCTACTATAAATACTTTCCTATATTACCTATTTTAAAACCTTATATTCGTGAAATTACATAAGCCATAGTACGTTGAACCAGTAATTAGAAAAAATATGAAAGTTAAAACAAAAATGTACATTCTTAGAATACCTTTTATTCTTCTGTTCAGTCTATTTTAGTCTGACCTTTCAGCCTTTCCCTAGGGATTTGGCATAAAATGCTGGTACAATGAATCAAAATAAAAGACGATACAATGCAACATCAATCGCCCGCTATTTATGTTGCTTGTTTCATTACACATGTAGTTCAACGTGTATGACAAACTTTCTTTTAAATTGTAGAACTTTCAATAACAATTAGAAACACCTCAAAGATATGCAAACAAGTTGATGCGCAATAGCACACACTGTTCAAATCCGCCTTTATGAGCCATTTCACATGATGCAAAGAAAGCCATCGCATTTCTTACATCATTAACAATCACTTCTGTGCCACTCACAGCGGTGGCTTTTTTCTGTTGGTCTTCTGTGTGTGTTCTGTGTAGCTATAGGAGGTCCAACCTCCCAGGCCTTGCCTTCTTGCTTTGACAAGGAGTAAGTTTATTGCTAAATGCCTAAGGTGCCCTCACCGGGGAATGCTGACGGGGCTGCTCAAGAAATGTAATGGTGCGTGAGTGCAACATATTGTTCGCTGATATATTCTACCCACTTACCTGCCTTGTGTCACATCTCCCCGCAGTGGGAGGGAAGTAAATAGCATGAGTGATTTTACGTTTTAATCTATTAAAATAGTTCGTTATTTCATTCTCATGATTTTTTTCCAAAAAGTCTCCGTAAAATTCTTTCGTCAGAGAATTGATAATAATTATTATCTATTTAAACATTAACGAGTTGTTTCAACGTATACATTAACGACATTCCAATATGGCCACACACATGTTTTAAATACATTCCGATTAGTATTCGATCGTTTAGTGTTAATGCAAAAAGAGACTCGCATATGTTACTTGTGTTTATTGTTATTTTTATGTAGGTAATGCACATTTACTTCAGGTGAGTAGTAAATTTATTATATTATGCTTTTGCTAATGTTGCCAAAATGATTATACATTTGTACAGGTTAAATTCTGATTTGCGTAGTGTTATTCTGCAATATTATCCAACCGTTCAATATTTATATTTATGGCATGAAAATAAGATAATTAATTAGTTAAATCATTTAAAAGTTACTTATTTAATTACCTCCGGAAACTAAAATCAATTAATTAAAGTTTACATAAAAAAGGGACTTATAGAAAAAAAGTATAAGATTTAAAACAATTAAATATGGGAAAATTTGAAGATTTACACTTTCCATTAATACCCCACAACCCCTAAAAATTACATTCTGCTTTTTAGGGGATTACGTGTTCACACCATGAAAAACGGAAAGAAAGAAAAACAAATATTTCAGAATTTAGAGAGGACGACCAGTTGTATATATATTTAAAAGGAACTTTAAAAAATATGTTTATCGCTAACCCTAAGTCCGCGTTTCAGAGTCATACAACCCCACACAATCTTCTAAAATGTAGCGGCCCCCTCCAATAAAATGCAGCAGATTTAATTCCCATAACAAACAGAATTTAGTTAATGCCCTAAAACTGACCCGAAAAAAGGTATTTATGTACGATAATTTTCCCCATTTTAAATTAAAATTTTTGTTTTGGAGTTGGGATTTAGAGAAGGATGTTTATCTACAATCATACCAAAATATGAATCTCTATTTTTTTCGTGATCTGGGCAGACCACAGTGCTTAAACTTTTGTTTTTATTTGTCAATAAGAATACTGAAAAGTTCTTTGTAAACATTAAAAAAATAAATTTGTTGTTAAAATTTATAAATTAGGCATTCACTGAATTAATAAAAATGGTGTAATAAAGGCACAAAGAGATAGAGAGAGACAGAGAGCGAGCGAGACAACCACACTCTCCCTCTCACTCTACCTTCCTTTTCCTGCTTCTGCCTCGCTTGTAGCAAGCCACAAACTTCGGTAAAATAACTTTAATTAATTACTGTTAATATAAACGAAACTATTGCATATAGAAAGCAAACATAAACCAATGCAATTCGAAATTAATAATACTAAACATTACTTAATTAATTAAATAATAGATATGCTAATAAGTCAGTCCAAAGATTATCTCTTAATCTTTTTTCTCCACTATATATACAGAATATCAAGATTTTATGATGTATTATTGATTTAAATAACAATAAAATTTTGATTAGGAGTTATAAATTAAAAAAAACGTTCGTGTGTATTCATTTAGATATAAGTATATATATACACATATATATATATATATATATATATATATATATTTATATATATTTATCAGACAATATTATATGCATATATATATATATGTATATATGATCTGCTGATAAGTTTAAGAGTGAATCATATACATATACATTTATGAAAATATATAACTTTGTAAAATATGTGATTGGTCAAAATGTTCGTTCGTATTAGTATATTAATGCAATTCATTTTTCACACTCGATTTTCAAATCTTGAGAATGACTGCGATATTTCTTGTTATCAAACGACCATCTTGTTCAACTACGGCTTTCAGATAATCTTCTTTTGTTGGCCAGATAGTGAAGCATCTCTCACTGCACGATGTCCTTTTCGGAATCGAGCAAACGTTTTTGGGCACACGTTCTCTAACATCATTTTCCCTATACACATTAGTAGAAAACGTATCAAATGTCGGCAGTGCTCTGCTTGCTCTTCCATTTCAACGCCTGAAATACAAGCAACAATGCAAGAACTCCTCTGCTCCAAGGCTTGTTACACACTTCCGACAAAATACCCGTTACACCAAATAAGGATTTTAAAAATAGGAATATAAAACGATTTTTAGTGGGTCGGGAATTGAAAAAAAAAAAAACAATGTACTTTTTGGCTAACCCAATACATGAATTCTTATCAAGATAACTTATTATAATACCTCACATCAGTGGATTTTTCACCGATACAGCTAGGTAGATGAGTAATTAGTAATGTGTGAAAGTAAACTAAAACACTTGTCTATTCTTGGTATGTTTTGTATTCTTCGGTACAGTAATGCTTATTCCAGTCTGACCTTTGGTATATTCCCTCGAGAAGTTCATAGAATATATTAAGCAGGATGTCTAGAATGTTTATTTATAGTAGAACATGAGAGTTAACATGAGTTGGGAGCCATTTCCATTGATTGTTTCATTAAATATTCATGTTCATTTGTTGTACTCGTCATTGTTTTGAAGAACAGACAAGTTACAACAGGAATTGTCCATTGAGTGACAGAATTTAGCAATCATGCGTCAGAACCATGAAGCGAGAGGGCAGAAATACACTTCACGAATGCGCAAAACGATACATATTAGATAAACAGTCGACAAATAATTACAGAAAAGCTATGTTTAACAGTAGCATTGTAATCGATCATAGACAGCAAATCGTTATCAATATACGCTGATTAAAGACGAAATTTTCTCTTTCGTCCATTTTTATATCGTTTTCTCAACCCTGTGAGCTAGTCGTTGAGTCTCTAGTGGAAAGCGAGATAGAGAAAAAAACTCTCAGATACATGCACTAATTGAAAACATGGGCGCGGTAACTAGCCCACAGAATAGAGAAAACGACTAAGAAAATAATAAAAGACAGAAAATTCCGTCGTTTTAATCAGACATTTACTGATATATATATATATATATATATATATATATATATATATTACGAAATGAAGTCAAACATTTTTTTCCACTATGAAAGGCCAAAGAAAAGAGGAGACTATAATGTAAAAAAAAGTTTAAACATACATATTTTTAAGGATGTATTCATTTTTAATGGGGCAAGGAAATCTTAAAAATGTTTTATATTAGAATGTACTCTGATAAAATGAAGCTTACATTCACAAGATATTGTGCTGATGAAGTGGTTGATATAATTGTCAATCTTCTATTCAGCTATAGATGTGATAATAACATTGACATTTCGGTAACATAGGTACGTAAGTTAGTGCTGATTTTTTTCTGGATCATGTTTATGTCAAAATATCAAATGTGTCATAAATATTGTTTTCTACTAAATTATCATTATTGACCTCTGTTTGACTTTAAGGAATTACTATATAGCTCAATTTAACCATTTCGTATTAGTATTCTAGGGATATGCAGTTTTCATTAGTTGTGATACTACAAAACTTATAGTTTTCGAACTAGACTTTTCTCTTTCTCTCTCTCTCTCTCTCTCTCTCTCTCTCTCTCTTTATATATATATATATATATATATATATGTAGCAAAAATCTACCCGCCCTCCGGCCAGCTATTTATCTAGCTGTGGCTGTATCTATAGAAAAACAAAGAGACAACTTTCTTTTCACATTTTGGTAATTTTAAAAATAATAACAAAAAGAGGATTACCATTGTGTTATTTAATATATTTCAATGTTGATATTTGGTTTTGTATAAGCATAAAATGAATTCCTTATAATGAAAAGAATAAACGAATATTGGGGCGATTGTCAAGTACAAGCAACTGAAAAAAAGGAACGAAGAAAACTAATAATCTAGAAATAACTGTTTCTAAATGCAATAAAGTTACGTTTCAATCTACCTGCATGTTTACTTTTAAATCTACTTGTATGTTTTAAAGTGTGTTATATCGTTATTATTGGATGTAAATTATTTGGCAAAATAAGATCGCGTAACAGTTCTGTTTTTTAGTCAAACGTAATATAGTTTACCGAACTTTTCAATTGAAAGGAAAACGCGTTAAAATACTTTAAAACACGAACAAATAATGCAGATAGGTAGAAAAGTAAGTTGTATTGCCTTTGCTAACAGTTATTTGTTGACTATTTGTTTTAGCGGCCCCTTTTTCTGTTGATTATTCTTAATCATCGGCAAAAGCGTCACGTCTATTGGTCAAATAAAATAATTGTATATTCCATGTAATTTAAAATAGTTACTTTGTGTTTTTCGCTCTTATTATTAAAGACAGAAAAAATACTTAATGACGATTTAAAAAAAATATGAATCTATTTTTTTGCAATTTAAAAATTAACACCAAACATTGATAAATTTGTAAATGAACACACTCAGATAAATGATCCACGCACTTAAGAAATGAGATTGTACTTTTTAGGGTAATTCTAACTTATGGGGGCAGTTACTGATATACATTTTTACCCTAATCCTTGTAAAACCACACGTAATCGCCTTAAAAAATGTATCCCTCCAAAAGAATGACGTACAGAATTTATCTTCAACAATAGTAATACACAATGGCCCCAGCTCACTATCGCTTCGCAAAGTAAGGGTTAAGTCAGCGAGTGAAGACGTTATATTTTGGTGAAAGTGTCTAGGGTATTTTAGACAAATGGTATGACTCCACAAAAAAAGATTTATTGTCAAAATGGTATGACCCCTCCATCCGCCCCAAAAGTGATTAGATCTTAATGCCTAAGTTTCAAGAATTTCATTCATAAGTATCTTGTATTCAAGGGACAAAAACGTTCGCATTCATTCATGAAATAGATAAATATTAATATTTTGGTTATTTCAATACAAATTTATTTATCTTTTAATTAAGTGGAAAATTGATAGAAATAAGAATTACATTCGCTTGGTCGATGATGCTGGGCTCTTCAAAAACCATTAAAATAAAATTTGGCTTTGCATGGCAGAGAGAGAGAGAGAGGGAGAGAGAGAGAATGAGAGAGAAAGAATGCGAGAGAGAGAGAATGAGAGAGAGAGAATGCGAGAGAGAACGAGAGAGAACGAGATATATATATATAGAGAGAACGAGAGAGAGATGACGAACGAGAGAGAGAGAGAACTAACGAGAGAGAGAGAACGAACAAACGAACAAGAGAACAAACGAGAGAACGAACGAACGCGAGAGAGAGAGAAAGAGAGAATGAAGAGGTAGGGAGCGTCATCATCGTTGTCGTTGTCTGCAACAAAAAACGGAAAATATCTTTCGAATTTCAAAATAATCATTTTCAATGTTAAACGTTGTTCATTAAATCGTTGTAATAAATATTATTACTAATGATGATATTCATATTAATATGAGGAAAACCATTATAAATTAATTGTGCAGAATATTAATTCATTTCAGAGTGTTTCTAAAATTATGTTCCGAATGAAGCGTCTTGGGCAGTGTGTTTTGGTATTCTTCTATTTGCTATACATACTGTTTTTAAAATATTAATGCAAAATTGAATTAGATAAGCAACGTGTTTTGGTATGAATACAGTCAGGATAAATAGAAAAAAACTTTCGCATTTATTCATTTATACACACATATATATATATATATATATATATATATATATATATATTGCTGCACATTGTGACTTACTCATTAGATGAGTCTTTGAAATTCCTACAGATAAAATTCCCAGCTATGGTACACCATGAGTGTTTAACTTCTATTGCGCGCAGATAACTTTTTCAATTGATATCAACGAAATAGATGTCCTGAAACCGACGCTTATTTGGGAACTGCCCTCAACCGCTGAAAATGAGTTTATGTAGATGTCAAATATTCCTATGCCAATCTATTAAAACCAGAGTTCCTGAGCGGAGAATGGGTTCATAAAAATTGGGGAGAATAACAAACAGGATCCTGAATAGATGTAAGACCTATTACAATCATCATTATAACCAAGCTTTTTGCAAAGACTATTGCTTCAATTTGCTTGTGATCAAGTGCACCTATTTTTTTAAATTGACCTATATTACGGGAAATACTCTTTAATATCCATATATCAATTGGCGCTTTAAAAGCCTTTAAGAGAATCTGGTACAAAGTTTTACTTTACAAACTTGCTTAATATGGTATATCTGCAACCATTGACTCCTTTCTCACCGTTTTGTCTATTAATGTAGTTGTTAATGTGCATGACTCCGAAGCACATTGTATCTATGTCGATGCACCTCACAGATGTATTTTGGCTCAACTTTCTTCACGATTTTCATTAGTTGTCTTCCTGATTATATTCTGATAATATTTTTGACATCATTACAGACGGCACAACGTCCGAGGGCAGTGGTGATCAATACCATGCATATTCCTCTAATCTGTTGCATGTTATGCAATGGGGAAAAGTGTTATTTTTATACTTTAACACAAGTAAAACTTCTCTCTTTTCACTGCCAACGCTGAACATCCTTTTTTTGTTGGAATAGTATAGCCGTTCGTAAACATATATACATGGAAAGAACACACTAAATAATACCCAATACCATTGTAATTTCCAAGGTAAGTACAGAAATATCCAATAATCTGACACCTCCACCACTTCAACAACGATAGCTACCACACAAAATAAGTGTGAAGAAATATTATGGTGGAAAGACCGGAGAGGAAATGTATATCAGGGCTACTACTGTAAGGGCCCGGAGAGTACTGGATTTATTTGGACTCTTATTGTCACTTAGCACCCATAGAAATACATCGATCGTTATTAAGAGGAAGGTAATTGTTATTGGCTTGTTCGAGAATACAATAAATGTTGATATAGTGAGCGCGAGAAGGTGAGAATACGGACAATATCAGCAGATTTTCTGTCAATCAGATTCCAGGCTACACAATGGCACGAGAGAGAGAGAGAGAGAGAGAGAGAGAGAGAGAGAGATAGAGAGAGAGAGAAAGAGAGAGCGAGAGAGATCACTGGTAATGATTTATTCGTTATATACTTTTTTGTAAATTATTAGATTTTGATGATATTTTAAGAGAGATGAGAGTGAGCGAGAAATAAACAGACCGAAAATAAAATGAAAGGTCCACATTTAATAAATGAAATAATAGCTACATAGATTAATATATGTGTACCTAATTAAAGAACCGTCAAAGTGATCCAATTCACCTAACGGGAGAAAACGAAAATTAATTGGAATCCCACAATAAAAGAAAATGCAGAAATAAGTAACCATACATTCCTTTGCTCCAGACGATTAACACTTAATGTAAGATTGTTTCATAATGCGTGAATCGACGCTTTGAACGATGAAAATCCCATTTCTAAGTTGAGCTTCACAAGCCAACAAAAATAACATTTCTAATAAAAGCGTTCAAGAGCCATGTAAATTCGATGTAAACTTGATTGATTGATTTGTTAACGAACAAAACCCAGTTTTGTGATTGACTCGTCTTAATAAGCATTTATCTATTGAATATATGAATTGAGCCATGATAATTTTATTTATTTAAACATCAAAAAAATGCTATTTCGACCAAGAGCGAGTGACCAAAAAATGCTATTTCAAACTTGAGCGTGACAAACAAACAGATATGCTATTTTAACTCTTTCAAGCCAAAGCGTATATGACCAACTGAAAGACAGATAGTCGTTATGAAGATCATTGGACGAATCTGAAATGAGATTTTGGCGCTCAATCTGGTCGTTAGGTCATGGAAATTCCAATTAAAAATAAAACGTGACTTCCAGAACTACCGATGGACAAATACTCCCATGGAAATATAATTGATCATCTAAACAATGGTGCTGCTTAAAGCAATACACGTCGTCAATCCTTGCGACAGATATTCATAACATTATAAAATATCCTGCACGCGCCTTCCAATAATAGAACCATTATTTTTGTTAGGTTTCTGTCTGAGATAGAGAGTTTTTTCATTCGTACTTACGCATATAATAACATTAGCCTCATATATATATATATATATATATATATATATATATATATATATATATATATAGAGAGAGAGAGAGAGAGAGAGAGAGAGAGAGAGAGAGAAAGAGAGAGAGAGAGGGTGGTAGATACGTGGATAAATAGATAGATAGATAGATGGATAGATTAAAAAAGAGAAATAAAAGATGTAAAAATGACAAATCCATTTCATGTTCAGTTGTCCAATGCAAGGTGTATTCGATAAAGTTATGTTTATGTTTTTCTTTCCTTAAGCTAGGCTTTTCAAAGATCGAAATCTTATCATCGGAGAAATTACATAGATACCTTAGCAAAAAAGTAGTTAAAATTCAAAATTTGAAAAATTTGAGAGACTAATAGAAAATTAATATAAGTGTGTGAGCAAAGTTTTTAAGATGTAAAGTGTATCCAGATAGAAAAAAGGTCCAGTGACAAAATGTTCAATAAGGAAATGAATATATATATATATATATATATATATATATATATATATATATATAGTCTCGGAAGTTTCCTAACCATTAAAACTATATAAAGAAAGAAAAAAAAAACATTTTAGTCCAAGTCATTCGGTGGAAAAATCACTTTTATGAGTCAATTTACTTTTAGCAGTTACACTATTAGTTTGCTTCCAAGAACTTACGCTAATCTTAACATTATTTAAGGGATCATGAGTTGTTTACCATGAAATACTGTTTCGGGAATTTAAAAACAAAACAGTATTTTATTTAATGGCTTCCCAGCAGAGTTGATCTTAAAAGGCAAGAACATAAACGTTTCGTATATTAAATCTAAGTTTTGTTCCAGATAGTCGTTTTGCTAACTTATATTAGTTATTATTAAAAAGAAAAATTAAAAAATGTCCTCCTCACCTGCGCTGCTCGTCTGTGTCAATAAATTGTATCCGTTAATAACATAACTTTTTTTGTATTTTAAAGTGTTCGGACGAATCCATTACACTACTTTCAAGTGATTTATAGTTTTATGTTAAAACTATTTAAAAATTAATATATATATATATATATATATTTAAAAAAAAATGTTTTTAATATAATTAGTATATGTGCTATATATATACGTTTATACATATTCTACATTATTTTTATTTAGATTGTTATGGATTTGCTCTATCAATTTATTTTGATTAATTTGATATGACTTAAAAGCGTCAGGATGGCAAGTAATTGCCTTATTTAATTGTCTAAATATTTTATTATGACCGCCACCTTGTATAATCATTCTTATTATTAGGTCAGAAATTGAGGGCATAAAATCTACTAATTTTAAGGTAACACGAGCAATCCTCAGGAATTCGGACATAATACACAGGGTAGGTACTATTTTTATGTGGCATCCGCACGATACGAAAAGGGAATGAATTTCTTTCATCAAACAATTCATAGATAAATATTTTATCTTCAATCTTTATATCCACATCAAGAAATGTAGCTTGTGTTTTCTTATGTTCACAGTTTGATTTTAACTCTTCGTTATAATTAATGCATACAAGATCGTCAATATATCGCCTACATCCATGGTAACTATACGCTCTAGATAAATCATTTTTAATTACTGATGACATATATATATATATATATATATATATATATATATAAGTTTATGTAATCATAGATTTACCCAAAATGGTGAAGGGTCCAAACCCATTCGAATACTTATTGTTTGGAGTAGTACTTTATTTCCTACTTGAAAGTAACTCTATTTTATAAGGTGACTTATAAGCGTTCTCAGACCAGTTTTGGAAACACTCGTCTTAACATTTTTAGTTTTACACCAAAAGGCTTTAGATTTTGCAAAGTCTATGTATTTACCTTTTCCTCCTGCAAAAGTTAAATCTATAGTATTACCTAATTCTTTAATAAGTTCTTTATGTGGTATTTTTGTATATAAAGTACTAAAATCATAAGTTGAGATTGATTTAGCCTTTCTCCGAGAATTTATACGATCTAATTTTTCTTTTACTGAATTATTTACCACCAAAATAGGTTTATATTACTATAGAATTAACTTTTTTCATGGAAATTATTTATTTGATTTATAATTATTTTAAGACTTTGGATAAGCCCTACTTAAAGGTTTTGTGATGCACATCTTTGAGGCAACAATAAAACAGGTGCCTTAAGGGAGTTTCGGAATTTTTGTTTTACATTTTACGTTGTAAAGGGTAAATGTTTTTTTTTTTTATTATTCCGTGTTTAATTTATTAAAATAATGGATGAGGTGATTTTCTTTTCTTTATTAAATAACTGAATTTAGAATCGTGCTCATTATTATCTTTTTACGACCTTAAGTGAGTTTAAGATTAACATATTCTTATCACTCGAGGCCCATTTTTGTAGACGTATACGAAACGTTGCAAAAGGGGGATCAATTTACGTTAGAGTTGCATAACGAACTGAACTGCCATCTAAAATCTTAACAGGTAAGTTTGAACAATTTTATCTTTTTATAATCTGTACTTTTGTTGTTTAATCGATAGTAATCCGATAAAAAAAATTGTTCAAAATGTTTAAAGATTTTAAACTAGAGGGTGGGGCATCTATAGGTCTGCCAACTATAAATTTTATAACGCCGTCTTCTGAAACAATAACATAACTTCCAGTTAACAACTTTCTTCTATTTATCGAAGAGAATTTAAAGATTTTGTTTGCTAAACACTTTCCCTGCTTTTACCTTCTACTTAGTTTAAAATTTAATGTATGCAATATGTAACTTAAAACGGATAGCAAAAATATGTGCCAGGAAGGAGTATATATTTGCTAGTATATATAATAACATTTTTATTTATACAAGCATATCAAGACTACACATCCAGTGGACTTATTTTACTCGTAGCTTTAATAAGCAACGATCT
The DNA here is from genome assembly GCA_963556195.1 of Sepiola atlantica. Lineage (NCBI taxonomy): Eukaryota > Metazoa > Mollusca > Cephalopoda > Sepiida > Sepiolidae > Sepiola > Sepiola atlantica. The sequence goes on from OY744527.1 coordinate 66,098,552, forward strand.
CTTCATGACGAACAATGTTTATTAGGCACTTTCACACTGGATTACTAATATATCGCCTACACCCATGATAACTATACATTCTAGATATATCATTTTTTATTAATGATGACGTATATATATATATATATATATATATATATATATATATATATATATATATATATATGTAGTCTTTTGTCCCATGTTTTTTTATTTGTTCAATTTTCCGAATAGTACATTTGTTGTGTAGGTCAAAAATTAAGTCAGATTTTTACTTGCATATTGAACCAATTGCGAAATAAAGATTTAGATGAGGTTGTAGAGAGTAAAGGTCATATATAGAGATTGGTAGTAAAGGGGGAGGGAAGGAGAGAAACAAGATAAAGTTAGAGAGGAAATAGTAAGATGGATGTAGAGGAGAGGTGGATGGGTAATTGAGGAGATGGGAGGGAATATAGAACGTATAGGGCCGGGGTAGAGATAGAGAGAGACACTTGAGAAAGAGAGAGAAAAAGAAGTTTCAAAGGAATATATTGCACACACACACGTAAACTCCTTTACTTTGCTGGCAATACCCCTCATCTCTATGCTAGTATTCAAAGCTGAAGAGAGCCGGATGGCTAAGTCCTTCTGTGCTTGAAACCAACGGTACGAATGTTGTACTAATTTTTCTGTACCAATATATATATATATATATATATATATATATATATTGGGGTGTTTACATATGTATATATGTATGTGTGTAGATGTCTATATAAATTAACTGGACTGAGTGGCTACGCAAAAGACTAAAGCCAGGCAAATTTGAGCAGATTCGACCCTTACTAGACACTTAAGTAAAAATGGACGTCTTTGTTAAACTGATTTAAACTCATCAATCTACAATATATACCCACACGATTGGCTTACATCATTGTGAAATCTAATAACTTTTGTAAAGTGAAAAATTGTAATTTTGCTAATGAATGAGTCGACCTTATTTGTCTTAGCGAAAATCAAAGGTAATAATCTAAAAAGAGAAAAACATATAATCTAGGGAAATGAAAGAGGATGGGTCGGATTATTTTCTAGAAATAACGGACTGAAGTGAATAATTTTTTTAACTTAAGCATGACTTATCGAGGAAAAGTGTAGTTTAATCCTAAACGTGACAGGCTATGGAAAATCACGTTTTAACAAAGACAATTTACAGCAATTTAATGATTTTAATAGAAACAATGACTTGAACGTATATTTTAATTATTAAGAATGCGCTGTATCTACCCGGTGTTAACCGGAAGTGTAATTTAAAAAAAGCGGAAGTAAAATTATAATTGCTGAAAGCCAAATATGCTGTCTGTTTTAAAAGTAAAAAGGATAGTGTAAAAAAGGACAAAGATAGAAAATGTGATTAAATTTTAGTGGTTATGTTTGAATTACATTTTTGGTTTATGTTCGTGAATCGCATTCGGTTATTCGGGAATGGAAATGTATCTATGAACGTAAACTGTGTTATCAAACGCAAATGGATATATGACGACTTAAACAAACACAAACGTAAGTAATCGAATGTACCAGGTTGGAGACGGGAAAACATTTTCATTATTGAAATCCTATGAGCGGAAAAATGTAATACAATTTTTAAAATGCATCAGAAGTAAAATATAAAAAATAGATAAAGATATGATAATTAATGCGACAGTTGATGAAAAATAAGATAATTCTGTTATTCAGTCAGTCTTGAATATAAAAAAAGTCTCTGGAATAGTGAATCATAACGCCCTAAAACCAAAAGGTTTAAGTAGACGGGAGCGACCAGTATTATGGTTGTAGAGTAGAGCATGAAAAAAGGCAATTGTTCGATATAAATATATTGTAAGACAGAAACACCATGAAATAATTACTGTGATATCAAAGAACACTATTGCATGAAGAAGACTTCCCTGTGTTAGGTGGGGAAGTGGCGATAGATCTTAACATGTGAGTAAAAATTACCTCACCTCTTCTTTGTATGATTATTTTAGAAGTAGGAGAGCCGTAAAAATGTAGAAATAACTGAAATCGAATGAAACTGACGAATATTTTCCGCAAAAACCCATAAAAATCGGCCTTATTCGTTACCATAGAGGTATTTTATATACTGCTTGCTATAATGGTGAACACTTTAGTTCATCACATAGATTAGAATTAATAAATCGTTATAAAACTATAATAAAAATGAAGAACATGTATGCAGGTAATACACTTTCGTAATTATTTTTTAAAAACATTCATTCAATAGTTTATAAATTAAACATATAAGTTCACAAAATCGCGAGGAAAACACAGACACAGTGGAAGTTTTATTTTAATCTTCCACTCTATAACAAATAGCAATTTGTATTTATTTGTAAGTATATATGCGTCCCGTCACACAAATTTGAACAATTACTAAACTGCCCGACGAAAGAGAAAACAGAGAACGTTAATCTATTTCCATAAAGTTTTCTTTATTTTTACTTTTCTGCTTTTGATAACGATTTATACGTTTTTGTCTTTCCGTTTTTTTTTTCCAATTTAAAAGTGTTCTTTTTCTCTCAGTTTTTTATGTGAACGCCGAATGTTCAGTTTCATTTCTAACGTATTTATGTTTTAAATATTAGGTGGATAACATCCTTTCTTTCTATCGGGTGTCATATGTGTATGTCTCGTTGTCTTACCTTCCCGGAAAGGAAAAGAATAAAAAAGCAAAGTTATGGTTCGTGGTTTTCCTTTGTTCAGTTCATAGGAAATAAGTCGAGTTTTTGTTTCAACTCACAATAATTCAATATTAAGCTGTTAAAATAACTAAAAAAAGGCATTAGAAAAAGTTACATTAGAAAGCAGTAGCAAGTCTGACAAACCTCACTCTCAATAAACAAAGTAAAAACTCCTCACTCTCAATAAAATGTAAACACTAGGTGACTGTTGTTGTTTAGGTCATCAGAAATGATAATTGATATATAAAACATTCATTACTGTCGTAATTTTATTATTTTATATGAATATTAGTGCGAACACTAGAGAAGCATAATTTTTAACGCAGGTTGTACACTACTTTTATTAATATAGCGATTATACAAAAAGCGTTAATATAACAGCACGACCTATCTGCTCACAAAAGTCTGTTAGATAAAACAGAAAAAAACGAAAACAGAAAAAAAGGATAGATAAAAAACAGAAAAGCGACTTTATCTTATTTTAAAGACTAATTTCCATTTAATTAGCATTCTCTGAGTCAAATATGACTGAAAAGATTAATTGGATAAAAATAGATCCGAACAAGGTTTGTCTGTTCCCGACTCAACTCTGGTACGATCAAGGTCTGGTAAAAATAGCTTACGTTTGCTGGTGCCAAAGAGCGTGAGATCCTACCAGAAAGAAATGAAGGTGCGCATACATTCGTTGCTGACATGGGTGCATGTGTTAGAGCGTGGGGGGGGGCAAGGTGAGAGCGTGGATAGAAAATGGCTCTGAAAGGAATGGCACGATATATTCTTGTATTTTATTCAGGTGTCTCGTTGATTTAATTTTGAACTTCCTTTTAAATTAATCAGTCTGCTGACTTGATTTATTTCCCGTCTCTCTTTCAGTCTCCCTCTGTCTCTTTCACTCACACTATATCTATTCATATTTCTATCATTATATATGTTTAGATAGTCCTCTCTTTTTCGCTTCATAAAATACACACACACACACACACACACACACACATATATATATATATATATATATATATATATATATATATATATATATAGTATTGTACATGTATTGTATTAGTTTCTGTAGATGTACATCCGTTGAAACTCAAATGTTTATAAAAAGTGCTCAATAACAAGTAGTGCTGTTTGTAAGTATAACTTTTTATTGATACAAACATTATTGGTTACATATGTGCATACATGTTTCGGTTTCACTCTTCGCAAAAAGTCAACCGAAACATGTATGCACATATGTAACGAATAATGTTTGTATAAATAAAAATGTATACTTATATATATATATATATATATATATATATATATATATATATACAACTAAAACTGTGAATAGTGCTTTTAAGTTAGTATACTGTCACCATCCACAGTGCATGACGTCACAATGACAGTTATTTATGAGGTCATAAAGATACTATTCATGCGAAATGCCGTCATCTATTTAAAAGTATATATATATATATATATATATATATATATATATATATAGAAATTGGTAGTTTGCTGTAAGCATTGCTGGGAGTAATAATAAAAGTTTTTAAAAAGGTTGAAGGCAATGCGGAGATCCGGATAGCTGTAAGCTGTGGAGAACAAAAATAAAACCAAACCGAAATAAGTCGGATATAGATCGAAAGGTTTGTTTATTTTTCTAGACAGCAAGGGTGTTAGTTTGTAATATCCGGATTATCAAGAATCAATTTTATATTTCGAGAGATTTTTTTTTTCTTTCTTTTTTCTTATTCCTCGTCTTGTCAAAAATAAATAAAAGAAAAATCCCGGAGACCGAGAAAATGCCAGGAGCGCTGGGGGGTTAAACCGGAAGTACAAGTCAGCCGCATTTTTAATCAGCGGACACAAAAGTCTAACAGCAAGACGGGCTTGGGTACCATAGCCAATAAAGCTTCATAGGTGCCATGAATATCGGTAAACTCGCATTCTTCCAGTACATCGATACTCTGATCACCAAGCGTTTCGGCTCTTCGCGTTTTTTAAACCGCCGTTTTTCAAGTCCTTTTTGCACTGCGGAACCTTCTCCTTTTTAACAGTTATCAAGTCGCCTTTTTTTCTTTCTCGACGTCCTACCTACAATGGACTCGTCCACGATTCATTTTTGCCATTCTTCATTATCTTACATTACTATATAAAATAAATTAAACTAAATAAATTGATGTAATTAAAATAATTAAGTACATTATATATAAAAAAGTAGATTAAATCGTACCTTTCACCAAATTAATGTACTAAAATGAATTAAATAAGTTAACACTTTTTGTTTTAAATATGGCATATTCCAACAAGATGCCTATTTAATATAATATTTAACAAATATGTGTCAAACTGCAAGTTGTTGAAAAGTGTGAGTAGGTATCAGTATGATGTTGCATCAGCACACCTGTTAAATAGGTAATCAGTATCTTCGATGATATTTTTTTTTCAAACCAATATAAAAAATAAAGCATTTACTGGTTAACTAAATAACAACAATACACCTCCTGATGACGACCACGAAAGTTAAAAGCCCTCGAGATTGATTATACAACAAGCTTGATCCTTTAATACATCCACTACTTGGCAAACTATTTTTAAATACGAAAAGCGGACAATTACGTAGTGTTACGACGTTGAGATTTCATGTTTACGACTGAATTGTTTGTTCTCATTTTTCGGAATATTATAAAGTCACCACAAGATTTTCAGTTTAAAAGATCGAGTTTTTGGAAAACACATTTCGTTTTAGACAGGGGCGGTCCGTTTACCATGTTAATTCTAACGTAAATAGTGTACGCTTTCGTCTTTCCTATCTCCTTATTAATAAATGGAAGAGGGGCTTATTTTTTACCCTTGCTTTTCGACGTTATCTTTAAACATATTGCTCTAAACGCCATCGAGCCATCCTTTACGTTTTGGGTAGGAGCAAAGTGTAGAACCAGTTCTATACTTAAGCTTGTCTGTCCTCGATCAGCCAATAAGATTTCCTTCTAAACTTAGGATATTTTTATTTTTGTCCCTATCCAGGCTGACTTTTTTAGGAGCTCGTTTGTCTCCACATAACATCCGGCAAATTAATAGGAACACAACACTCTGAAGCAATAAGTCAACAGATACACTGATCTAAACATTGAATATATATATATATATATATATATATATATATATATATATATATATATATATATATTTAATTATGATCTTAAATGTGAGGCTTAATCTACAATATTCCAAATAAGAGAAGTAAATAATGAAACTTTTCTAAAATTGTTATTACTGATCTTAGACTTAGAAAATCAATATAATTCGGCAATGAAATGTTGTTTACCTTTAAGCATACATTGTTATTAACTTTAGTATACTGAGAAAATTAGTAGAATACGCCACCGCTTTGGCTTGTTATCTACGTATCATGGATCTACTTTGGTATATTATCTACACATCATATAGCAATCAACCCGGTACAAATACAAGAAACACACTCCTAATTGGTTTCGAAAGAATATGTGGTTACCGAGCCTGGGATCCTTACCCTTACTCGAACTATTAACGTTTTAAGAGACCGCGTGACGCTTTAGACAATTATTCAACGAGAAGTCGCCGAATACTCACTAATCTATTCCGACGAATAGATAGCTTATGCTAATTTAAACCAACTCAATTTTCGTCATTTCGTCGTAAATCTTTTTGTCGATCTAAACACCGGAGCACATAAACAGAGAATTGAAAGGCCATGGTTTGACACGAAGTTCTAAATGTTGAAAAAAATGAGAGGCGTACGTACGATGTAGATATTTTTTCTTGTAAATAAAAAAAACAAAAGCATCATCTGCAGTACATTTTTGTAACGTACAGTTAATTATTAATATGTTATTTGAAGTATATTTCCAAATTAAATATTATTATTTACTTGACTCCCTACGACGTCAGAGTTAGACTAAAATAAGGCACTCTAGATTAGAACACTTTCTTTATCTGAGTCTAGAAGGACTTCTCCTTCACTTACCGAATACAGAATATACTAAGTGTTCCATTAAAACAGATACTACACGTTATTCCTAACTACAGGACCAATCTGTGAAAACATTTTTATGCTATTATGTAAATGCTATTTAAATTCAATGTAATATAACTGATTTCAGAACTATATTGTCCGTTATATTTACACATGGACATGTAAATATTCGGACAATTTCACATTTATTCATACAGACATATTAATTTAGTACAAGGACGTTGTGTTTGTTACCAAGGCAGTGTCCAGAATTGTTCCATAAAAAATACAAGTCATAAACTACGTGTGAATGACACACGTTTGCCGCCATTTTTCTCACTGTCGTGCGGGAATTCATGGAATGACCTATAGCCCTTTCGAATTGACACCCACGTTTTCTTAGAAGCTAATGAGTTCACGTTGAATTATGATCGAACAATGTATAAGTGAAAGCGTGTGCACATAATTGTTCAGAAAAGGAAACATATTTATTCGTCCGTGTTACACATTTAGCGAGTTAACCATACTAATTTAAGAAAGTGTTGCTTCACAGATTATAAGCATCGTCATCGAAATGTACTTACTAAATACAAAAAAACTAAGAGAATATATGTGCAAGGACGGGTAAAATAAATTCCACGAAGAAAACAGTTTTGAAACACTTCTATGTCTCTTTAAGAAGATTGAAATCAAGATATAATTATATTTAGCCTTATGTCTAGAATCATTATTCCAAGTTTGATCAAAATCTATAACATGATTTTGATTCTGGAAAATTACTAAAAATCTAAAATGTCTGCAGAAAAAAAATGGTGTCTTACTACTCTATCTCATTAGCCACTAGTAAAGTGGGACTATTTTCCTCGCATCACATTTTGAGGATCTGCGGAACATTAAAAGATAATATTCTCTAACTAATAATAAATTATTAAAATGATGAATGATATAATAGAGGTTTTGTGTCTGTGTGTCTGTAAATAAAACTGAGTAACATGTCTGACAGTTATTACTTTATATTCCCATTTTTTGCTTTCTGAATATTGAGAAGGGTGTAATGTTAGCAAATAAATATGCACTTATCACATATATGTCTTATTTATTTATGCATTAATAATATGTGAATCTAGATAAATCTCTAAACTTGAATATTTCGACTGGAAAACATACACACATTATATATATATATATATATATATATATATATATATATATATATATATATATATATATATATGATTTAATGAATCAGAACATTCCAATTGATCAAAGAATTAGAACAACACGTCTATTATGGCGTACGGTCGTTTCCAAAACATTCTGGAAATACTTTAATTTTTATTTTTTTAATTTTTAAATTCAAATTTTTTTTTACAAAGCCACTCCAAAACGTCCCTTCATCAGCGCCTTTAGCAGCACATCTTACAGAAAATTTAAGGAAGAAAATAACAAGTTCGTCTTAGGAACATCTAATGACAGGACGAGATGCAGGGACAAATATTAGAAAAAGGAATTAGTTACAAATATAAAATAAAAATATAAAGATAAACCGATAATAATAATGATAAAAAGACATCATAAACTTCATCAAAATTATAAAGATAAAATGAAAATAAAATAAAATAAAGGAATAAAATAAAGTAAAACATAATGTAAAATATAAAAATAATAATAGAATATATGAAGGAAAAAAAGGATAAGAGATAAAAATAAAAAATAAAATATACAATAAAAAGGAAAAAAAGAAAAAACTATGAAAAATAATAATATAAAAATAATAAAATTATAAATAAACAAAAATAAAAAATATATAAAAAATAAAAATAAAAGGACGTAGAGTAGAGTAAAATAAAATAAAGTAAAAAAATAATAAAACAATAAATAATAAAAATAAAAATAAAAATGAAATATAGAAGAATAAAAAATATATAAAAAATTTAAAAAGATAAATAAATAAAAAAATAATAAAAAAAATAAAAAAATGAAATATAAAAAAATATAATAAGAAATAAGAAGTAAAATAAAGTATAATAATAGAAATATAAGGAAAATATATATATATATATATATATATATAAATAGTTAACTAATAATTTAGAATTAAGGTAAGATTAAAAATAATGAAGGTAAAATAAAAAATAAAGATAAGAATAAATAACAGAGTTCCTAATAAGGAGATGATAATAACATTTAGAAATACACAATGAGAATATAGGATAAATATAAAAGAAATAATCAATAATAATAGTAGTAATTAAGAACTTAGAACTATAAATAAAAATAAGATGGAAGCATATACAAGTTTCGAACCAAAGTTGAATATTTCAAAGACTCATTTTCTAGAGTTTTTTTAAGGAAACATCTCGCAGGGAGATGATTAGGGTAGGAGGGAAGGAGGGAGGACAGATGGGAATGTATGGACAACGGTTAATTTTAGGGGGAGAAAAACTCCTTATGAAAAAAATTATTATATGGGGAGAGTCAGTAGGAAAGAGCATGCTTTAGAAGAAATAATTATCCTCTATCTCTCATCGTGGTCTTCCACCAAATTTGGCGTTTGAACCAACAAGTCCAACTGGAATGACATTAGATGTGGGAGGGTGAATTATATCAGAAAAAGTTATAGATTAAGTCTGGCGGTTATGCGTTATTTAGGAGAAAGTCGAAGTAAACAGAGTCTGTGCTTCGAAGATTCGATATATTTCCTGGGTGAATTTGTTGGATGAAATGAATAAATTGATTTTAACCTACATTTTATTGGGAAAAGGATGTCGTCATACCTTCGAGGCTTTAGTCTTTATATCCTTAGAATTCCATTTTTACATACATACATACATACACACACACACACACACACACACACACACATATATATATATATATATATATATATATATATATATATATATATATATATATATATATATATATGCCGGGTTTGCTAGTCAGATGTTAACTTACTTCCCATTTCTAGACAATGCGCGTTGGAGCATTTGTACGCTCCTCGGCTACTGTATAGGGGTTCAAAGTGTGTGAGCGGCGGGGATTGTCTCCTTCCATACTGACGATATCATGTATAGAATGAAACATGTGTGTATATGTGTTTATTTTGAATATAATATCTATTTATGAATAATTATTCAAAGCTCTCGCAAGATTGAGCACTTTCAGTAAAGTTGACAACAAACCGTCATTCTGCTTAATGCATGACTCTAGGCCACGCCTATTGACATATCTCTCGGCTGCTTGCTGAATAGCCGCCGTGTTTGTTATTCAGATGTTAACTTACTTTCCATGTCTAGATGATGCGCGTTGGATTATTGGTACGCGCCTCGGCTACTGAGTCAAACATTACATTCGTATCGTGGTTCGAACCATGTTACCGGCGGAGATTGTCTCCCATACTGACCATTGCAGGTTTGGCATGAAAGTTGTGCCATTTCTTGGATTAACAATCAGATTAACACTCTCTTTCAACGTCATACCATTGAAACACACCATCGTTCGGATATATTGGTTAAGTATATGCGATATAAATCATGTACATTTATTTGAACGTTGCTTTATAAAAATATATTTTATAAATGTATTATGTTGTGTCAATATTTTTTTTAATTCACCGTAAGTTTTTATTCTAATATTTCCCATAGTTATATGTTCAAGTATTGTTTTTAGTTTCATTGACAAAGGTTTATCATTTGTAGTAAAATTATCTTTTGTAGCCCTTTTGCAATCCATTTCATCATTGTAAGTTTAACACTGTAGATCCATGTTGCCCCATAGGACGACCGTCAACCCCAACGTTGTGTGTTCGTGGCATTCTTGTCTCCATCGTCTAACCGAGTCGTCTATCCACTGACGAATCGTCGAGGGCACAGCATTGGTCCACAAGTTAAATAAAAGAAACACAACTCTCGAGAAAGAACACAGACACATATACGTTGTGTATAATTTAGTGTGTCCTATGAGTGTGTGTGACACCGTCGCGGACTAGTGAGACCCCCATTGTCGTTGCTCAAGTCGTCAGCTCATATCATCGTTTTCCGGTCCAATCCGCTCTCTGTGGAAGTTCGATCCTAATTGCTCGGCTTCTCTCCGAAACCCAAACTCGTTAACTTTTTGCCATAAACCTTACTGTCGTTAAACTGTCGTAAAACTAATCTACCCCACTGTCGCAAAACGCCGTCATCCCCAAATATTGTGTCCGGTATTCGTTTCTGAGTCACCTGTCCTGAACAATAGAAACTGACCACTCCAGCATTTCTTTTGTCTCTGTCGATGAGTCACTTCCTATCCTCGCGGCCTTCATTACTGACCAGTCCCGTATTTTCTTTTGTCTCTGTCGATGAGTCAATTCCTATCCTATCGGCGTTCATTGTATCACAACATCAAAACAGCCCAAATACTAACAGACAGACATACACACATATACACCAACAAACTGATTGCTCGAAACGGAACCAGAGCGTTTATGGAACAAAAACATGAGGTTAGAGAGAATACGGAGTTAGTAGAGGTCCGTAGAAGAGTTCATACTCTGATAGCTTATATCCTCGGACCGCTTTCCTTTGGAATCCCCTCCCTGTTTATCGACTGCATCGACATGCAGACATTTAAATGTAATGTGAACAAATATTCTGTTGCCCAACTCTCAACTAGAGTTTCCTCCAATAAATCCGGCTTTTATCACAGTAACTCTTTACGTTTTAGTGGAAATATGCCTTGTTTGAGGTTAACAAAATCCCACGATATCAGTTTTGTAAAGTTTGGGCGAAACTAGTCGACTGGCAATTTTTTTTCATCCCCTAAATCTTTTAATTATGAAAAATTCAACACGTATTCCTTTCATTATTGCACTAATATATATATATATATATATATATATATATATATATATATATATATATATATATATATATATATATATATATATAAATATATATATATATATATATATAAATATATATATATATATATTAATAAATAAACATTTAACAACAGATCATAAATAAGTAAAAAATGATCTTTTAAATTTCAATAACCAAGTCTTATTTATTGTGAAGCTTAACTTGAGCATTTTTCTCCGGAAGTGATATGATCGTCACTTGATGATCTGCCTGAACAAAAGATCATGGTAATTATATTTTTTATTATTGGTTGTTATTTTTCTGAACGAAAAAATCGTTAAGAGATTGTATTAAATTATTTTGAAATGCAGCGAGAAAAATATTAAAGATTGTGTTATAGGAATTTTAAATACTATTTATTACTACATATATATATATATATATATATATATATATATATGTGTGTGTGTGTGTATTTGTGTGCATATCAAATCATATCAGATTGGAACAGCCTACGCGAATTATCCAGCGATTCGATGTTAGTACAACACTACGGAGCGTCTCTTATACTTTCAGATGGAATATCGTTCTTTTGTCGTGACCACTCAATATCATCTGAAAGTCTTAAGGAGGATCTATGTTTGTTTGAAGCAGCACTCCCTCTTTTAATAGGGGGAGTGTTTGTTTGGATTAAGCGTGATTTGTCTCTAAGACACGCCCCCTAATGTACATATCAAAACACGCTTTTCTTTTTTTTTTTTTTTAAATATATACATTTTTATTTATTCTATCTTTTAAGCCCGCTCGATTCAGCTCTGTAGAGCGAGGGCGAAACCGGTCGGCTGGCTTTTTTTCTTTTAATCATGTACAATAAAATATATATTACCTTTATCCTTGCAGTAATACAGTTCTGTACTTCCAAAATTAAATCATAATATATATATATATATATATATATATATATATATATATATATATATATGTATATTACTATTTCATGTGTCCACATAAAAGTTCATAAGGATATATATATATATATATAAGTAATAAAAAAGCTACTATTTTATATGTATATAAATATATATATATATATATATATAAGTAAAAAAAAGCTATTATTTTATCCATATATATATAAATATATATATATAATGGATAAAATGGTAGCTTTCTTTTTTACTTTTATATAGTACAAGCAAAGTATATTGCGACTAAGACGTAAGAGTCCACTGTAACTAAGGGCTAGATTAATAGCGGGCGTTCTAAGTAGGGAATTATTCAGAAATATGTTTTTTTTAATATTACATTTAAATAACTGCATGTGAGTACAAGCGAGAAAACAGAACAGTGAGATCATTTAAGCAGTCCTAGGAAGGAAGCTAGTAGAATATAATTTTTTCAGCATCTAGGGATCGCTACAGAAAAGGGGTTCGACACTGCTTTTTCTAGATGAAGTTAAATTCCTAATGTTTTATTTTTGTTGTGCTTTGCACAAATCATCCATCTGTTAATTAATTACTCATCCAAAGTAGGTCTTTGTCAAAATGCATAAACCACTCTAAACCGAATAGTGTGAAGATATGGCGCAACATTTCAGACTCATCTGTATGAGCGACGAACAACCATACATTCGCTCGCTATTTGAATTAAACACGCGTATCATACTTGTCTTAGTTGTTTATTATTTTAACATTTAAAACTGTCTTCGACTGGTAAATGAGGAACACTATCGTTATTATCCTTCTTATAAACAAGAATCGCCATATTATTTACAAGGTATTTAGAAGGTTGTAACTTGATAGGTACTCTAGCCGATTCTGGTTTGATATACGAGATCCCAAGAGGGAACGGTAAAGCTGTGATTAATTACTTTTAGTAGTGTTGATTCGACCCATTTTCACCATGTAGTGAGACACTGTAGTCTGTCCTCTTCGAGCAGACAAACTATCCTTGTTCCCTCGAGCTTTTCCCCTTAAATATCTGACATTTCCAATAAAAGGAATGATGAATAAAACTTGTTTTTATTAACACGGATGGGATCCATAAACTATCGAAAATTACTGCATCTACAATTTAGCGTTTGTTTGAAACATCGAATGTATTCATTACGAAATGTTTTTGTAGTTAACAAATTCATATCTATATACATATATATGTGTGTGTTTACATATATATGTATATGCGTATATATATATACATATATATATATACGTATATATATATGTGTATATATATACATATATATATATATGTATAGATATATATACCTATATATGCGTCTATATATATGTAAATATATATATATGCGTCTATATATATGTAAATATATATATATATGCGTCTATATATATGTAAATCTATATATATATATCCGTCTATATATATGTAAATATATATATATATATATGTAAATATATATATATATATATGCGTCTATATATATATATATATATATATATATATATATATACATGCATATATATATATATATATATATATATATATGTAAATATATATATATATATATATATATATATATATATGTAAATATATATATATGCGTCTATATATATATGTAAATATATATATATATATATGTACATATATATATATATATATATATATATATATATGCAAACATTATTTAAAATTAACAGAATTCGTCCGTTTTATCATACCTTTTTTATTTATTCAATTTTTTTAATGTTTTTTGTATTAAAATAAAAAAAATAATAAATGTTCCATATGTTTCACAGGTTTCATGAACATTTTCCATTATTCGTCGAATCATATATATATATATATATATGATATATACATATATACATATATACATATATATACATACACACACATATATATAAATATATATATATACATATATATATATATATATATATATATATATATATATATATATATATATATATATATATATATATATGTGTGTGTGTGTGTGTGTGTGTGTATTTAGACATACGTTATGGTATAGCACGGAATGTTTTTGATTAATTAGTTCTCTTTTGATCTTGATCTTTCGGATAATCTTTCTTGTATTCGTGTCTAATTGTCGGATATACAGGATATAATCTTTCCGACTGAAGTTCAATCTGCCAGCATTTGAAGCAGCACAACTGCCTCCATTCGCAATTCAGACAATGTTTAATTAATAACAGGAAAATATAACTCTACGACTCACTTGTAAAAAGACTGAAAATCCTATAAGCCATGTCCATAAAAACCAAACGCCCCAAAGTAAACTATATTAATTACGAATAAAGTCAAGCAATTTTAAAGTGCCTAGGATAGAAATTCACTCCAGAAAAAACTCTACGTTTAACCTATTTAAATATTGGCCAAGTTCTAAATAAGGAATCTCATCACGCATACCTACATTTAAAACGTTATAACTTCGTCGCACAGCTCGAACTCAGCAGTGATAGATAAGCAAGTCCAACCCTCCGCATGTAGACGATTTTGAAAGTCAGTCGAAAGTACTCTCGAAAAAAATCGAACAAAACACCTCCGTAGCCTAATTCTGATAAGTATACAGGAATACAAGAATGTTTGTCCGAAAGATCGAGAAGATCAAAAATAATTAATTAAACAAAACCATTCCGTGCTATACAATAACGTATGTCTAAATGAAAACATACTGCCTAAATACACACAGTATGTGTATTTATATATCAGTGTGTATGTATTCATTTGTATATATATATATATATATATATATATATATATATATATATATATTTATATATATATATATATATATAGTACTAGTTGAAAAATAAAGAATCAGTAGTTGACAAGTAAGCTACACAGAAACTTTTATGTTTCATTAAAGAGGATATTGACAGGCTAATATATATATATATATATATATATATATATATATATATATATATATATATATAAGAGTTATGTTGGTGCCGCACCATATAAATTCGATTTGTTCGAGGGGGGAATGATTTTAGAATTTAAAGAAAGAAAATACGATTTAATGAAACAATACTCAACGACCAGAGAGACTTAAAACACAGAATTTTGTATCTTTGGCGACTCCTTTGCCTCTGATGGGTGATCATTTTATCTGTGCTTGGCTATGTATATATATGTTTATAAATATATATGCATGCACTAATATACCCCCTTTTTTTTTCTTTTTTTTCTTTTCATATGAATTTTTTTTCTCCTGCCACTTGCTGAACTTCTTCATTATACCATTTATTGGTTTTACATTTTTGTTTTTTGTTTTTTTAAACAAACTTATACACTTCATCCAAGTCATAAAGTTTAAAACAGCTTCAAGAAAGATATCAAAGAGGTTGATTAAAAAAACAAAACAATCCAGGTGGTGAATGGTAGTCCAAAAAACGAAAAAGTTATCCAGGCTGGAAATTCGTTTGCTATCGATGCAGTAGATGACAGTGAATAGTGTATCCAAGGTGTATGCAAATTAATAAAACGATAGAAAAAAACAAATCATATGAAAAGTTCAAGCAAACGCATTATTCTACTTGATTGTATTAGCGATTGCAAATGTTCGGTGCATTCAAATAAGCGCTGATGAAATCTCTTTTTCTGTCCTGATTTATTCCCACAGCTTTATTATTTGATCCGGTAGAAATCCGTATGTTAATTTAAACCGCGTGCACTTGTTTCAAACGCGTTCATTTGGTTAAAGTTTGTAGATGAGTTCCGAAGTCTTAACTGATTTGAAGTTTGGTGATTGTTGAAGAGGTTGAAGATTACTAGTAATGATGAAATATTTATATGGTGAATGAAGTGTGTGTGTGTGTGTGTGTGTGTGTGTGTGTGTGTGTGGGTGGGTGTGTGTGTGCGTGCAATGATTTGCTGTCGTCCGAAACTATAATCTGTGTTGTTTTTACATGGAACTAAATTCTATTATGGGCTATACTTGCTTCTAAATGTCCAATCAACCAACCGATATTATTTTATATTGTTATGAAGCTCTATCAAAGGGGATCAATATTGGTCCATTAATGGAAGGGATATACATCTAATATATGTTCAGTACCATATTTGTTATTTCCCAAAACACATAGAGACCAATCCCCTGATCAGTGTCTCTGAGTTAAACAGATTGGTCATAGGGCACTTTTGCGTTTTTCATATTTAATTTGTAGTTTGGGGCTTTTTGAAAATCGGCTTTGGTTTAAGATCATCTATTTGGCCGAAAGAAATTGAAATTAATGTTTCTGTGAAGAATGGCAACGGCATGCACAGTTCTCGTGATTGATTTTAAACTTCATTGCATGAATATATTTTGCTATGTCGGTGATTAAACTTGGTTTGATGGTTTTTGGGTTTTACGACATGTCAGTTCTTGTTAAGAATTTAATGTATATAATTTGTATACAGATGATTTATGGATACATTTATTTTGTAAGCATACATTGTACACATAAATAGTCTGTTAATGAGAGGTTGTATTTAACATATAGATGAGAACTTGACAGATAATTACACCTCTCGTAGGAATGAACGTAGGAGTAACAGAAACTAAGTAGTGACTCTATACTCCTCAAGAAAAAACACAATTGATACTTAAAACTGGGTATTCTTCTTTAAAGAATTTAATATTTGTATATATAATTAAGTCAGTTGGATTCTTGAAGTTTAGCAGAGTTCTCCTTAAATATGACACTCTGTGTTCTTTAATAAACCTTAAAGTTCCAATCGATTCCATCGATTACATATTCTATCCGCCCATATATATTTTCGTAACATACATTTCACGAAATCTACCGTTTATTTTCATTGTTTTTTTTGTGCGGACGTTATACACCTGTTGAACTTCTTTAGAAAAGAAATAACCAGCCATACTGAATATGTTTATGTGTTGCCCTTAGAGAAGGTTAGGTTTTTTGGTGTTACGGAATATCAACCCATTTCGGGTCATTTAATGCCGAATCCAGTCATTTTGGTAAAGCCTTTCATGCTTCAAGTTGTTTATATCTTCAAATATTTATCCATGGTGTTTGGGTTTGTTGTTTCGTAGATGAAACTCTTGTTTTTGTTTTTAGCTTTGCATAACATCATTAGGTTGTTCAAAGGTAAAGGAAAAACAATAACATCAATGTTTGGTGCATTTTAAGTCAGGAAGGCTGTATATTCAGAGAGCTTGACCTGGTAGCATCAGACCTTAAGTAAGGAATAATAACCTATTAACGTTAAACTTATATAGAAAACAAAACTGCCTGCTAAAAATTATTTAATTTTTGTTTTTCATATGAAGATTTAAACAATAACATTTAATAAATCATTTTTAGATTAATCCAGATGTGTGATATATGTCTCTTAAACGTGTATACTATGAAACAAGTCAAACCCATGGATTAAACGTGTGACTTTTAGGAAGCAAATGTTAACATAATTTTGGCAGTTGGTCGTATTCATGTAGGGCAATTTAACGAGTATGTATTTTATATGTCCCTTAATCTCTTATATTACTAATCCACGATTATTCTTTCGCGCCCTTAGATCGTCTCATGTTATATTCCAGCTTATTTAGCGTGTATTCAGATTTAATGGGCGTTCAGAAACACCCAAGATTCATTTCTTTTAGACAAGCTTAAAGTGTACTAAACAATATACAGGTTGGTTCATTAATCCCAAAAGAATATGAAAAACGTACGTTTGCAGAATATGGAAAATCTTGTATTACATCATAGCTACTTCAACATTTTTTATGTATCTCTCCGTCTCAAGTGAAAATAATATACATCCTCTTAAGGAGTGTGTGTGTCATGAGGAATACATTATGAACCGATGGTTGAATAATCACTAACTGTACTTATTCTTGTGCACATTTGCTTGATGGAAATAATCATTTCAAGAAGATTCCTCTTTCTCTTTTAGTCACAATTTCGCTATGCCACAAACCACCGTGGGATAAGGGTTAATAACTAAGATGCATTGTTTATTGAATGATGAACATTATCATAAGAGGATTTAATATTATGTATAGAATAGTTTAAATGTTATTACTTATAAAAATGGTTCATCTCAAGTATTTATTGACACTGAATCTGAAGACAATTATCGAATTTAATAATCAGTGTTAAACTGTATCACCAGTTGAGTTACAAAAGCATACACTTAAGAGTACATAGGAAAGATTGGAATATTTCATTCGGTAAGTGCATTTATTGAACTCTGATTGGCTGCTAGTCCATGACTAGAAAGCCACCATCTGCCGATGCATGCAGTATTGTTTTCTGGGCTGGTGCATCATTATTATCTCCCTTCTAGACAGAGTCTCCAAAAGAGTCGCTAATCTAATACGTCCCTCGCTATCTAAAATGCTCCAGCCCCTGTCCCATTGACGCATTGTTTGATGACTGCGCTTGCTTTACAAGTACTTCAATGGAATGTTCTACGATGAACTTGCTGATCCCCCCCTCGACGTAAATACACCCGACGAACGAGACACTCAGTTTAATCCAATCCATTCACTGCGAAGGTCCCCAGATGCCGCAGCCCATTCTGCACTAATAGTTTATTTCCTCGATCTTCCAGCCTTTGGAACTCTCTCCCTACTCCACTTTTCCTTGACTGTACGAACATGCAGAAATTTAAATACATTATAAACAAACATCTCGCCGCACAAGTTCTCTCTTATCATGCCCTTTGTATTTCTGGCCTCTAATCCACAGTAGCCCCTTACGTCTCAAGTTTAATATATATATATATATATATATATATATTAAACCAGAAATTACCACGACGGTTGAACCGGCGGTTTCGTACACTGATGAATTGGATTTCAGGCACTCATCGTCAGCCGTCGAAATGGTTGGATAATTCAAACGTGTTAATATCAAAATTAAAACCACGTGATAATCTTTTGATTGGATGCGCGTGTGTGCTATTAAAAAAAAACGTATTTTTTACTTTGATAATGAATAATTGAGTAAATTAAAAAGTTAGTGATTTACTGGGTTTAATAATCACAAAGGGGCTTTTTTATATATACAAATATTTATGACTATATTGAAGGATAATATAGGGGAAAATTTAAGATTTATATCGAAGGATTAACACCTTACAGTAAAATATATAAAAAGTGTGCATGAAATTCATACAAACATTAAAAACTGAAAACTTGTATTAAGGGGGTAAATTGGCGAAATCGTTTTTTAAAATACTCAAAAATACTTTAGTTGCTGGAAAGTTAATTAATTTGTGTGTGTTAATAGTTCTGTTGAGTTTATAAGCAAAGCGCTTTTTCGGTGAATACAACCTGTAAATAGTTCATCGCGGACGTTTAAGCAATTCGTATTTGGATCGTTTATGGCTTTAAACTTATAAAATTTCTCAGAATCGCATAAAAGACACCTGAGGAGGAGAAGAACGGTCGTTTCTCAATGATTTTCCACTTGATGTTGAAAGGTGTCCCTTTTTCTTTTAATTCCCAGATCCGGTTGGCTAGGGCGGTGTTGGCTTTATCTTCATATTTAAATGTATATCTGTGTGTATACAGTCGTTTTTTGAATAAGCCTTTTGTCATGCCGAGGGGGCAGTGCTTTTGTTTTGGCATGAACAGCCCGTCACTGGTTTTGGAATCGGATCTCTGGAAATTATTTTTCTTATGGAGGGCATGGTTGAATAACTTGTCTTTATAGTGTTTCTGTTGAATATTTTGTGTAAGCTATGATAAGTGGGGAAATGCTTGTCTATTAATTTAAGGAAGAGATGACCAACCCTTGTTTTGATGTTGTTGGGGAAGGGCGGTGAGAACCAGATCACGGATCTCGTTCGATTTCGGCTGCTCTGTGATTGGTTTTGGTTCGGTGAATATGAAATTGTTTCCTTGAACCCGCTGTCGTGTAAAGCTTTGTTGTCATATGAGCTGTTCTATTAAAGATTTCTTGGCTGGAGGAAAGATTGGAGATCCTTTGGCTGATATTCTTAATAAGATTTAAAAAACGGCTGGTGGGTGTCAGGAGTCTTTGTGGCTATATTGCAGTGTTTCATTTGGTGTGATGTCTTTTATTTCTAAGGTTCAGTGTAGTGTCCAGAAAGTTTAATTTGTCTAAATTAGTTTTAATTGTTATTTTAAAGCCTAGATTATGGAACGTGTGTATCAGGTCTTTTCTTAGTTTATCGAGTGTGTGCCCGTCTTGATTGCGGGACAGACAGAGGCCGTCGTCTCTGTATAAGCCGAAGAAGTGGTCTGGGAACTTATTTTGGAGGGTGCTCAATATAAATAGTCCGACTAGGTCACATATGTCAGCACTGTCGTGAGGCCCATCACAACGTCGAATGGGTCTTCTGGGTTTCATTTCTTAATCCAGGTGTTTCCCTCGAAGAATAGTAGTATTTTCCTCGCTTGCAGGATAGTATCTCTTTTTCATTGGTATAATTTTGTAAATGAAAGCGCGAATGTGAGGGCCTTATCTACAGTTTTTTTTGTAATGGAAGGATAAAAATCTACTATATCTGTGTGAATTTGCATCTGTGTTTGTCTTTTATATTATTGAACCAATTTAGAACTGGCAGTATTTTCACAGAGATTAAGGTTCGTTTCACTTTTAATTTTATTAACTATATTCTTAACTATTAATTTACTAACTATTCCTATATCGCTTTTAGCAGGGTTGATGAGTTTGCAGGAGGGCTTGTTATTAAAATTATTTTTGTGGTCTTTAAGACTAATGAACGCTTTTCTTTTTGCTAAGTAGTTCGCTCTGTACTCTATGTTTAATTTGGTAGATAATTCGGTGGCTTCGTTGTTAATGGTTTTATATGTGTTATGTGTGTTACTTTTAGCTAACTGGTATTTATTTGTGATGGAGTTATTGGTTAGTGTAATGCATTTCTTTTTTTTCATTTTATAAATGTCTTTTGTTTTGTCTGAAAAAACTAATGTGTAATTATCGCTTTTAAGTTTGTTCAGTTTTTCATGTCGTTGGCGAGTTTTTTTTTGGAAAGGGTTCGTGTAGTTAGTAAACTGTAGGTTGTGTATAATGCTGAGGAGATCCTTTTCGAAGTTGTCTAATATGTCTACTTTAGGCGGGTATTTCCCTGATTTGAGGCCGTAGTGATTTTTTTCTGTTTGTATTTGGCCAACATTCAGAACTTTCCACCTCATTTGTCCGATTACGTCCACTATTTTAGTGAGAAGAGATTTTGTGTAGGCGTGATTATTGGGTGTTGTTATGTTTTTGTTGAGTATCCGAGGTTATGAATATCCATGGTTCAGGGTGTTGATGGTAATACCTGAATGACCGTCATTTCTGTGGTGTTGGAATATTTCCAGAGAGTGCTCGACGACTGGACTAACAGTCGTTAACTGTAATTCCCGGAGGGAGCTGTGTAGCATGCTTGTAAGTAGGTAGAAAACTCCCAGCAGAGTGCTCAATTAAATCAGTAAAGAGAATTAAGAGCTTAATATATATATACATACATATATATATATATATATATATATATATATATATATATATATATATATATATATATATATATATATATATATATATATATATGAAGTAATATTGATTCATTCAAGCTATATTTACATATGAACTATTCAATCCCTTAATGCTTGTTAGTGTCAATTTCATTCTATAACAAATGATGATGTGTTTCTGGTACGGGAAATTATTGGAAAGAAACTCTGTTCAGAGAAATTTTGTTTGATGTTTGTCACACATAGGAAGAAGGGAAAGTTTTTATTTGATGTGTGATTTGGAAATATTCCCTTGCCTGAACTAGTTCCATAGCAAAGTTTGAGAGAGAAGTCTACTGCACTATTTAATATGTACCTGAGAAATAGATGCATTAATTCTTAATTCCTCAAGAGAAAATTACGTAACAGGCGCTTCAGCTTTCAAATGTATGATATATAGTATCCTAAATGGTCACTAGTATAATTTCTATTCTGTTAGCATCCATCTGTCTCAGGCGATACTAGAGTTCTACACATCAGATTAGTCCGTTGTCAAAATGCAGCGTCTGCTGTGATCGTGCATACCTATGCCAGATCGGCAGTCTCTGTTGCAGTATCCATAGATTTAGGTGAGGTCTGGTTCTGAGAGTTTTGTGCAGTAACAACAAATGTAGGTGGCGCCTAGTTCTGAGAACTCCGTTGCAGTCCTCTGAAGTTAGTTCGTTCTCCTTTGATCTCTCTTCTCCTCACTCTTTTGGAACATGCTTTTACAGCACTCCCCTAGTGGTTGCAGTTTAAGGCAACATACACTAAGTACACGGCATCGATGCCACCTACCCCTACCTGTCGCTACTGACAGATTGAGCCAAGAGTGGCCTGAGTATCATATATGTTGAACATAGCTTATAACACTTGTGAAAAAGCATTATGAAGTCATTCATCCATTTAGATAATACAACAATAATTCTTCGAACAGTTCGTTTACAACCATAAATATTGTTTTCTTATATCAAATGGCCGAATATATGAACATGCCATTAAAGGAAAACAGTATTATAGATAAAAATTAAATCATATAAAACCAGATGTAAGAAACATGCGATTACCATCGGATTTCAAATATTTCATTAGGGCTGCTCATATATAACCTCCTCTTGGTTGAACACTTTATAGATGCTGACTTTATTTAATGGATATATGTATATTTCCATTGAATCGTCGTGTAGCTGTCTCATATATAGTGATTTCATTCCAGTGTTAAATTCCTGCGACCAGTGGTATAGTTATACGTAGCCACACTGATGGTTCATAATTAAAATAACGCACACACACACATATACACACACACACACACATATATATATATATATATATATATATATATATGCATATTTAAAACATATTTATTAGAAATAATTATATAGCGGTCTTGTACTTCTCGCTACAGACAAATCAGTCTCCTGTGTGTCATGAGTAAATTGATTAAATCTGTGATAACTCAAGAAGTTGTCAACAACCCTAGCAAAATCAGCCTACTCAGGTAAAATCAATATGGATTTCGTCTTGCAAGATCCACAACTGATGTGCTGAATGTAATATCACACAAGATCACTTAGCTTACAGAGCAATAGCTCTTGACATATTAAATGCCTTTGATAAGGGTTGGCATAAAGGTCTACTTCACAAGTTTTCTAGCTATAGAATATTTGAAAATCTTTTCACAACCATCAACTCCTTTCTATTCGATAAGGTTATAAAAGTAGTCATTGATGGGCAGTTGTCTGAAGCACATATTATCACTCTCTTCTTGATGTTCATCGACAATCTTCCAAACCACATCTTAAAAGTATTCTTCGACATTGATGCAGATGACACAACCATCTATGGGGAAACTTCGAAGAGTAGTAATGATCAAGCTTTTTCTGATTCTTTCTCTTCCGACATAGAGCACGTGGTGCAATGGGGAATAGGGTGAACAATTACCTTTAATGCGTCTAAAACCAATTTTTTCTCTTTTCAGCAACAATGCTCGGATCCTCACTTTGTCCCAATTGAAATCAATGGCTATCTCGTTAATAAGCTTCTGGGGCTGACCTTTACTTCAGACTTGAAATGGAAAACTTACATCAAATCCGTTGCTAAGTTAGCTGGATAAATGGTTAGATCATTCTATCGCCCCAGAAAATATTTCAGACCTGGGGCATCCATTTACTTGTATGAGCGTCAAATACGTACATAGATGGAGTACTGCTGTTAGATCTGTGGAATAGGCGTTACAATTGACAGAGTACAAAACAGACTTTGAAACCGGAAGGGATGTCCTCTTTTTTTTTCCTAAAGTTTCTTTTTCACAGAAATTATGTTGTTGATCTTTCTTTGCTCTATCGTTATCATTATGATTGCTACTCGACTGAGCTGCACTTTATGGTTCACCCTGTAGAATATTCATAACAAGAACCGCTCTAACTACAACAATTGTCAATAATTTCGATTTCTTCCTATGTGTATCTTAAACTGAACTTAATTTCCACGAGTGAAATTTGTTTCCTTCAACGACCCGTCTGTAGAACACAATGCCGCTAAGATGCTTCCCAGATGACTACAAAATAGTCGTTTTCAAGTCCAATGAAAATAGATTCTTGTTAAGCTGTCATCTTAAATAGTCAAATTTTGTCCAGTTCTAACGACTCTACTAACCATGACGCTGCTGTCTCACCATTAAAATGCCAACTTCTTTAACCCTTATCATCAAGTGGTTCGGGCCTTTAAAAAGCGGTGACTCATTAGTAATATATATATATATATATATACATATATATATATATATATATATATATATATATATCTATATATATATATAAAGTGAGAAAGAGTGAAAGAGAGATTAAGTAAACTTAATTACGACATAATCATCTATTTACGTTTTAAGAAATCAACACAATCAACAGTTTGTGTACGATCGTTTTTGAGACGATATATGTTTTTATAGATATCGAGTCACTTCATCAGCACAGGGAATAATGGCTTCAGATTGGTGAAGGGTAACATTATACTACCGAGCATTTAGGTAAAAAATGTCCATTATAATTAGTCGAATTCCTTCAAAGTATCTCAAATAATATAAATAAATTAACGACACACATATATAATTAAGAAATAAAACACCTTTATAAAAGCGATAAATCTCTTCAACTTGCGGGGTTTGACTCAATGGAAGAACGGCGGTCTCTGGGGTCCTGGTATCGAATCTCGCTTGATTTAGCCACGTTATGAGTGGTAAGACAACGAAAATTGTGTCCGTGGATAATTTGTATTTAATATATATATATATATATATATATATATATATATATATATATATATATATATATATTGCTTACTATATAGGTGAAGGTAAGAATTATACCCACTTAGCATGTTGGTAAAGTTCTATTCCGTATGAATAGTTGAATTCGAATATAAAGAAATCAATGACATAGTTTCATTAGTACCAATTAAGTCCAGTTAAACTCGCCACAAAACAACAAGTTCCTCATCATTCAATAAAGTGTGGCCATTTATTAGATCGTCTTTTTAGCTTCATTATTGCTAGCGCAACACCACTTTAATAAAAGATACGAACGTAAAAATACAAACATAAATTATTTAATTATGTTGAATTAGTTAATTAATTTCAGTTAACTGGTAAATATCAGAAGAATTCCATTTAATTTGCAGACGAAATAGAGAGCAGAAAAAGACTCAGCGAGAAATAACGACATTTTTTTTTAATTACCTAATTTCATATCGATTTATTTCTTGTGTCTTTTCTTTTTTCCAATTATGCTCTTCGGTATTTATTCAGAGAAATCATTGCGTTCATTTTTACTTGCTTTAAACTAAAAAAAAACATTTTAGATTTCTCTATTTTTTCTCTCATTATTTTTTCTCTTTCGTTCGATTTTTTAATCTTTTTTTAATTTCTTTTATCTTTTAGTTTTTTTTAAATTACTTTTCTTTCAAAACGCTTTGCAGCTTTTAAAACAAATCAGGCTTCTAATTATTAGTATTATTATTTTTATTATTTTTATTATTATTATTATTATTATTATTGTTATTATTAATAATACTAATATACTACTACTACTACTACTACTAATAATAATAATCATCATCATCATCATCATATTATTAATATTTCATGTTCATTAGGATTTCTCTCACGATCCCCATTTACATGCCTCCCACGCCGGCAGATTCAGATAAAATGTCTGTTTTAATGGGACACTCTGTGTTTGGACAGAAATACAAATTGACTCATTCTAGAAAGGTTACTCTTTCCCTGACCGAGCACAGAACATATCAAGTGCAGTGTAAGCATAGATACCTTACTTTGATCTTAGACTCGAAAAAACATGCGGTGTTTCCCAGAGTCTTTCAGATTTTCAGTTCTCTTCGCCTCTGTCCATTACTATTTCAACTCACTTGGTGTTCTCTCATTATTCGTTTAAAATTTAGTTTACGCTGTTAACGACCCGTGTTTTTCACTAAAATTTGTGTGACAATAAATCTCCACAGGATCCCAATAGACTACGTACCTGACCTGTCGAAATCCTAACCCTAACCCTAACCTGTCAAAATCTGTTGAAGTCTGGTTTTATCCCGCCTCGAATTTTTCAATCTTTTTAGATCTCCTAGAGCCACTTCACGTGATACTAACCGATGCTGCTAACATGGCGATTTACTTTTCTGGAAGAGGTGCTTTTCTAAATCATTTAAGACATTTTTCTCAAAGGCAATTTTTAGTGGGCTTGCTTTTTTATTAACCCACATACACACACATGTTTGTTTTACTTGATTCATACCGTTTAATTTTCATATTTTTTATTAAATAAAAATCTGTCAATTATTCCATTTAAAATACCTCTCATTTTTGTAGAACACATGTCATCTTTCTACATCCCTATTTTTACTTTTCTTCTCTCTGCCGCTCTATCGCTTTATATATATATATATATATATATATATATATATATATATATATATATATATATATTTCCCTTTCTTAGTATTTCAGTATATATATAACCTTATTTCATTATATAGCATAATAATATATTACGTATACACACACACACACACACATACACACACACACATATATATATATATATATATATATATATATATATATATATATATATATATATATATATATATATGAAAATCCTTGAGAAGCCAGTTAACAGACGCGTGAATTTATATCAATAAATGAAAATTAATTTAATATTATTATTTTTTTAATATCTATAAATACGAATTTTCGGTTTAAAAAACCATACTCATGGTAAACAGACATTGTATTTTTTTAATTTTTTTTTATTTTTCATGGTGAATATCTGATGGCGTGGCCGAAGATTTGCGATCTCCTCCGATGTTATTGGAGAGTTTGTTTATATGTCCGGTACACTAGTTCATGCCCGGCAGGCTTGAAATGAATAATATAAGTGTTACTACAACTTTGAACGACGCTTTTAAAACTGCAGTAACACCGATATATATATATATATATATATATATATATATATATATATATATATATATATATATACATATATATATATATATATACATATATATATATATATATATATATACATATATATATATATATATATATATATATATATATATATATATATATATATATATATACTTTTTTGTCAATATTTACTCGAACATTGCTAAATACCCGAGTAGAGCTTAACAGTAGTATGAAAATATAAGCTACACAGGAATAGACTAATGCAAAGTAAACTACACATACACGATTGTATGTTGCATTTTTTTTCTCATATTAAAAAATTCATTCATACTTAAAATCGAATAAGAATAAGAATTAAAGCACAATGAACACTTCTCACACGTGACAGTATCCTATATCTCTACAATGCCACCATCCGCTCATGCGTGGAGTATTGTTGTCACATGTAGGCGTGTGCACCATCCACCTTTCTCCCCCTCTTAGAAATGGTAAAAAAACAGTCGCTAATCAAATAGGTCCCTCACTATCCACCAAGCTCCAGCCCTTTTCTCATCGCCGCAATGTTGCATCCCTGTGCTTGTTTTACAAGTACTTCAATGGAATGTGCTCCAGTGAAATTGCTGCTCGGATGCCCCCTCGACGTAAATACACCCGACTAACTCGATAATTAGTTAAATCTTATTCATTCACTGTGGATGCCGCGACATGCCGGATAGCTTTCTTCTCTAATAGCTTCTTTTCTCGAACTGGTAGCCTTTGGTAATCCCCCTTCCGTGCTCCCTGTTTCCCTGACTCTATCGACATGCATACATTTAAATGTAATGTCAAAAAACATCTCGTTGCACAACTCCACTATTAGGATGCCCGCTTTAATTTCTGGCACTTAATCCACAAAACTCCTTACGCCTCAGTGAATTAAAAAATTTAAAAAGCACAAGTATTTGTTAGTCCATTAAAACTCTGTTTTTGTCCCCGGCACTTCCGAAAAAATATTCTAACCTAGTAAGACAACTTTATTCTATAAATATCTAAAAATACATTCGTTATTTTTACCACTCCCAGGATTCAACAAAAGTAGAGATTAATGGCGGTTTACATTATTCAAGTAGTAGTGATCACAGGGGAAGGCAACTCATACTTTACTGTTCGTTACATTATTTATTGACGTCTTTTCAATTGATAGGATTTTTATTTGGTTTTCTGTATTTTGCATTTCAACTGTGCACACAGACTTTTGTCTTCATTCAGTCTTTGAACAACAAGAAACACCAAAAAGATCCTCATAAAAATTAGAAATGCAAGAGTCGGAGATAAATTTCGCTACAAATCCATTAAAAGTATCAAACATTAAAAGGATACCATTTGATAAAGCCGCCATTTAAATATCTAACAACAAAACGTGTTAACAAAAACAGATTGACTGGACGCAACTTCCAAATATCTTTTCAAGATGCGTCTATTCAATCTACGCGTTTAACGAGGAAAATGTTAGGGAAGCTGACGAAAATGCTAATTAAAACCTCATCAGAACAGATCGACACAAATGATATGATGAACTTATACGTGACTTACTAGCGAACATGCTTTTTTCAAGTGTTAACCCGACATACCGACAACTGTTATATTTCAAATTTAAGCATGAAGAACTAACCGACAAAAAGAGATGGAGAGTAGAAACTGGTTTATTTGGGGCAGTCTTGTAACTCTCGCGTTCCTTTAGTTTGTTCGCTCGTCCTCATATTCCATCAGAAATTTTATTTAGACAAAAATAAACGTTTACAACAAATATCTTTAACAAAAGCAATGCATATAACAGTTGACATTTGTCTTAGGCATAAAGCCCGAATCGTTATTGGCGGGGGCTCGTTGGTCATACACTTCGTCAAAACATTTTGGACTTACCTTATGATAGACACTCTCACCAAAATACCACATTCACTCTATTAGTATACCTTCTTAAAAATCCTCACGTGGTTTCAATAAATGTTTATTCACGAAAATGAAAATGTACAATCAGCGATGACGGGTAGTTGAACAACTGCAACCCCCTCCCCCCCCCCAATAAAACTAATGAACAAAATAAAATAATGATGATGGTCGGGATTAGTTAAGACTACCAAACCTTACGATAAGTGTAAGGCCGCCCACTGTTTCCGGGTGATCTGAAAACAAGCAGGTCGGTATCTAATTGGGAAGTGGAGCTAAGCAGGATGTTAAGAATAAAGTAAATCCGGTGGAATAATGGATTGATGGTATCCTCCAAGATATAATACAGCAGGAGTGACCGGGGGAGTGGGGATCTATGGAGGCTCTCTAGTACCAAAAATCTAAACAGGGTCAGAACTCATTTACTCTACTAGCTTTGTTAAAAAAGATAATGGGCCGTGCGTGTCATGCCTAAGCAGGGAACACGAGCTGGTATCTGGCGCCTCGACTGATGTACTATCTAGTGTCGTGCACCCACCACCTATCGAACTCCATGCGCTGATCTGCTCCAATCGCATCTGATCTTCACTTTTTCTCTCCCTAGGCCACGGCGGGGCCACGTCGTGTTAACGACTAATTCTATATTCAGGG
The DNA here is from genome assembly GCA_963556195.1 of Sepiola atlantica. Lineage (NCBI taxonomy): Eukaryota > Metazoa > Mollusca > Cephalopoda > Sepiida > Sepiolidae > Sepiola > Sepiola atlantica. Next base: position 66,128,601 of record OY744527.1, read on the forward strand.
CCATCAGATGCTCTTCGTCAATGTGAGACATTACCTGGCTGACATACTCCCAGAATCGCCGAAATTTGCTGCAAGTGAAAAAAACGTGCTCAGCCTATTTCCTTTACGATTGTCACAGCCCGGGAGTAAGGATCTGTCCTTACTCCATCTCTAGTTTGAGCGATGTTTGTGCCAAAGAGAGAACAATTATTGTATTCTATATGGACTATTTTTTTAAGTAGATGGTATGTGATGATTTTAATTATTTAACTATCAATCTATCATCTCATTTACCCTTATCCTCGAGTGTGTATCGAGCTATGGGCAGATGTATAGAAATAATGGCAATATCAAAAGAAAGAATGACAAAATTAATTATTTTTATTGACAACAGAAAATTATTTTCCTTATGGAAATCGCTCCAGGCAAGACATGAAGACACTTGATGTAAGGATTATAAAAACGAAGTATGATAATCGCAAAGACAAACGATGCCTATTGTCGTTAGTCTTTAAAATACCAAAGTTATATGTAGGAAGAAAACAGTCAGCAAGAAGAGAGTTCAACAAGTCTGCAGGTCTTGGGAATAAGCTACTGGAATAAGAACCTGTATTATAACGAAGTATCAAAACAGCGAATTGATAGAAAACACTAGACCAAGTCAAACGAGCTGGAATAGATAACATACCTCTGAAAAACACATGCCATCATATAATTTATAGAAAAGACTGAGACTAGCAACATCACGTCTGTGGGAGAGAGGGTGCAGAGAAATAGAAAGGGTAGGGTCTATCAAAATTCAGATAGGTCTCTGCACGTTATCAAAAATACTGAAGTGAGAAAGAGATTCAACAGCCAAAATATGACAACAGTTCTCCATACATGATCTGATAATAGATTTGTAGAGATTGAAAACAGCCTCAGGAGTGAGAAAGTATTTGATGCTATAGAGAGAACCGACTTTATAAGAAATAGAAATAGCAATTCATCTAATATATGAACTGCAAGAAATATTTGATGAGAGAAAGAGACCAAGAAGTTTCAGAGTCGATCTCTCCTCAATAGAAGAACCATCCATTAGAATCTCAGGAAGAAAAGAGACACGCCTATGATTGAAATAGACAAGCTGAGTTTTCACATGATTAAATGAAACAAGCCATTTCGTACTTCAATCAACAACTGAACCCAGATCAGCTGCATATTTCGACTGATCCAAGGGAGATGAGTGAGAAGCAACACCAGAATAGAAAGTGGTATGATAAGCATAGATGTTAATTTTCTGAACAATATGCGCACGCCACAGTCTAGCTCAGAGCCTTTGGGAAAGTTTCTCGATAAACAAAACATACATGACAACAGACATTTACGAACCACTGTACGCTTAGGGGCAGTACATACGCGCTGCTCATAGTACGATGGTGAACATTGAGAGTCCAGAACGTTCTAGCTGAAAGAAGGCATTTTCTTTGTAAAGAGAAATTGAGTACACGTGTTTGTATTGGCTGTCCTCTTGTGCGTTTATATTTGTGGTAATGGGATAGGCATTGTAGAATATGTGCATATTAACTTGCATATTTTGACAGTGAGAGAGTATATTATAAACTAGTGTGTACATGCGTTAAATGAGCAGCGTGTATGTCCAGTCCCTAAGCGTACAGTGGTTCGTAAATGTCTCTTTTCATGTGTGTTTTGTTTATCGATAAACTTTCGGTCCTAAAGGTTCTGGGCTGGATTCTGATGTACGCATGTACGTCGGGTCAGTAAGAAAAAAAACGGAAAAAGCTGTGTGTTTGGTTTTTTATAACACGCAGGAATTTTCGACAGTGAATATAATCGCTTCTCTGATTGACTGAAAGAAACTGCTGATTGGAGTTTTGTTTAATCGAGAGTCGATACGTAAAACAACATTCACATCGCTGCTGCTACCAACAGTGGTGACTCATTTCTAAATAAAATATGAGAGACACTTATGGAAATGATTGGCAGCAGCTAAAATAAGACGCCTGCATAACGATGAAAATTGTATTTAAATTGTTGCATGACGGAAAGACCGACGAACGGACAGACCGAGCGATAGACGCACTTACGAACAAAGCCTCTCCGAGCGAGGATATGGGGGGGGGGGGGTCGTATCTAATATATCTAAACATTTTTCGTACATTTTGCCTACTATAACATATTTTGATACTGCTTCATCTACATTAAATGCTCAGCTTCCCCCCTCCAGTTCTCAAGGCCATTTTAAAGTTCTCCTTACTCTTTGCTTGAAGTCACAAACATATCTCCACCTCACCCGATCCGCCTCTCTAGCCTGTCCCTGCTTCTCTCAATTTTAACCCCCCTCTCTCTCCTCAAATAATGAGTTCATGAGATAGCTAAAGCAGTGGGTTTCTTTGTTTCCTTACGGGACTCCCCCTCTCTTTATTCCTACTACTCGTGTTTATCCCTCTATGCCTTCAGTCTAAACTCATTCAAACGGTGTTCTATATTTTTCAGCTTCCCTCCAAAGCTGAAAACGGCCAAGCCGATCGCATTAGCAACATTTCTCTTTTCCCAGGATGTCTCATAAAAGGACCCATGGCAGTAAGTTCACACGCGGTAACGACGTTTTTAAGTGGTGAATAACTCATATAGACACAACAACGAATTCTTAATTTAGTAAACATAGAAATAATTTATATAGATGAGTGTCTATATATTAAAAATTAGAGACGACGAAGATCCCTTATTAACGCGCCTGCACAGAGACACCATAGTGAAGCATGGGTTGCGCAATAACTAAGCGCACCTTTCTTTAGCCGACCTTGCTTAAGTGCAATGATAAAGAGAAGTCCAAGATTACTGGAAACAATGCCAGTTTAAGCAAGAAAGACTGGTTATGCGCTTTTTCTTTCAAGTTCACAAGGAAATACTACAACTAAAATAAGTCTAAAGGACTTGTTTAAAGGCACACATAAAAAAGTTGGACTGTCCAAACAAGTTCTATCTCAACTTTTTAGTTTTAGTTTTTAAAATGTTTATTCTTTCAAAACAATATACAATAATTAACTAACCTTTTGAATTTAAATTGACAACTTTATTCGGCATTCAATAATCTATACATTGTTGTTATACCGTAAAACAACAAAAACATTGATGCTATTGTTGTTATACCGTAAAACAACAAAAACATTGATGCTATTGTTGTTATACCGTAAAACAACAGAATCAACAAAAAACATTGATGCTATTGTTTTTTCTCTTTTCTTTACAAAACTCAATTATGTTATGCAAAGTCAAAAACATAAAAATCGACTATTTACCACTAGAATACAATCAAACCCAACACCATGAATAATTATTTAAAGATATCAAGAACTTCAGACATAAAAACTTCTACCAAAATTACTGGATTTGACATTAAATCAAGCGGGAAGGGTTGATATGCAGTAAAACAAACCAACCAACCAACCAACACAATTTCACAGACATCTGCTGAGTGCTCGTCACTTCGAAATTCGAATACAAACGATGCAAAAATTAAAAAAATAGAAATATGAAAGAAAACGAAACAAATAGCACAGCAATGGCAACAGAAAAAAATAATTCTGGACATAAAGTGGTTAGTTAAAGAAATACCCCCTCCATTGAATCGGCGATGGTGATTAATGCTGTGGATTATTTTTATACTTGGTAGAGAGATATTCATGAAACTGGTCTACAAAAACAGCTGAATTAGATTTTTACCAAAAGAAGACCATGCTTGTTTGACTTTTACAATACACACACATATATATATATATATATATATATATATATATAATATATATATATATACATATAGTAAGCTATGGAAATATATTTAATGCAATTAAGCTACACAGAGGTACCTGTGTTTCATCATCTATGCCATATATATATTTTCATAGCTTACTACCAAGCTCTACTTACGTATCGAGCACTGTTGAAGCAACTACTGAAAATTGATAAAAAAATATATGTCCTTATAACATTTTATGTGGATACATGAAAGAGTAATATATAAATATATATATATCTATATATATATATATATATATATATATATATATATATATATATATATATATATATATATATATCTGTCTGAATTTCGAAGTGGTCAGCACTCGACAAATACGTGTGAAATTGGAAGAATAGCGCGATCTGGTTTTGAGGTGTCAAACCTCATACCTACACATGTGGGCTACTAATGCATACTAACTGGCAGAGTAAGGCTATACATGCATCCACGTCTATGCATATACACATATGAGAAGATTGGAGTTTCACATTTAAACGTATATATATATGTATATATATATATATATATATATATATATATATACATACATAAGTTTATTACGAAAAATGTAAAACCCAAAATCCTTGTTAAAAAAAAAAAATGATCCCAAACCCCAATCCCAACCGACGAGAAAGAACCAATGTTATTTATAAGTTTAAATGCCCTTTGAGATAATGTTACTCCCATGATAATAATACAACTCATAGCTACATTGGTGTTACAACACCTACCAACATCTACAAAAACATAACTGATTTAAGACAAATGTTAGTTAATAACACTAAAATTATACATGCTGAAATATTTTTTTAAAAATACTCGAAGCCATCTACATGAAAACACAACAACGTACATTTAATAAAATACTGTATTGAACCAGTGGCAACATTTTAAAATTATTAACGTAATGCGATGTTATTCTGTGATGCCACTCCAGCGTCGCTGAATTTGAATCGCAAAATAATTCCTGGAACAGTACGAACACGTTCTCTACGCGTTTTTCCGCCGTCTTTCTCAAACTTTCTTGTTCATTTGCTTTTGGCACCTGGGGATGATTCGACGAAGAATCGAAAACGTTTGTGATACTTATAGGGCATTTATTTATTTTTGGATTTTAATACAAAAAATTTCATTAGAAATATTAAAAAAATAAAAATTAAACAGACGAATTCTGTTTTTTTAACAATGTTTGCATAAATGATATGTATACACCCCCCCCACACACACACACACATATATATATATATATATATATATATATATATATATATATATATATATATATATATATATATTAATTATAAGCTAATTTGTGGTGGTCAACGGGGTAACGCTCTTGACTGCGAATCAGTGGCGAACGTCGGAAATTGACTTCCTGCACTCCAGATTGCGTTAGCATGAAATACCGATGTTTGTAGGTAATATATAATTAATATTTATTAATAAATATTATTAAAAGCCACCTTTGATAAGGCCGAGCACTCTGAGTGAGTTTAATAACAAGCAGTACTACTAGCTTCATTGCGAGATCTAACACAGTTTGTTGTCGTAGATAACTTTCGCTGCTCGTTATAAAACACCCGCCGACTTGGTATTTACAAAGTTTTATTCCTCCTTAATTCTAAGCTAATTTGTGATGGCCAACGGGAAAACGCTCTTGACTGCGAATCAGTGGCGATTTGTGATCGAAGTTCGCGCCCGCCGACTGTCGGGATTTAACTTCGTGCACTGAAGATTGCGTTAGCATGAAACACCGATGTCTGCAGGTAATAAATAATTATATATATATAGATATAGATATAGATATATATACTTTGTAACCAATTTGTCTGGTAAACATTGTACACGAGTTGATAATTTCAGAGTCTTCAACATATTGTAAAGTGAATAAATGTTTAAATAGTACAGTTGTTTATTTGCAAGTGTTTTTACATGTTTTAAATTCATAAGAAAATGTATAATATTTACGAAAATGTCTTATTAGAAATATCTTACCGAATTCTCATTATCAATAAATGAATAACTTTTTGCCGATTCAATCTATATAATACTAATACTAAGTTACTGCGATGACGGTGGCTAAGTGGTTTACGACGCGGACTAGAGACATAGATGTGCCAGGTTCGAATCTAGTTCTAGTTACACAGAAGCACTTTCATAACAAATCCCGCACCTGACTTTATGTGTAACCTTCTGGAGATGAGGTAAATAATAATATATATATTTTCTTTTTTTCGCATTTATTCATATAAATGAATATATATATATATATATATATATATATATATTCATATTTCTCACTCTCTTTATTTCTCTTTATATATATTTCCTTCAATCTGTTGACGTTTTATTTCTTTTAATAAAACCATTCAAGGGAAGTATACCAACAACATAGACATCCTGTATAAAATTTCTCAAAACCGGTATGAAATTTCCATTACCCACTTGACTATGAATAGTGCAATGCAATCTTCAATTCGCTGTTATATTCCCTATGGTTGTATCATATTCTGCTCTAAAGAAATTGGGTTAATCGACTTAACGAGTATCAAGTTCGAAAACCTCAGAGAATATTAAGAAATAATATAAAAAAAATAAAATAGAATAAAAATGACAGTAGAAAACGCTGAAATCGGCTGTATTACATGGTTAGTCGTTTCAGCAATGCTTTTCCGCTTACGATTTAAAAATCCAATATGGCTGCAAGAGATTATTCAGCTAACCAAAACGAGGCTCTTGAACGATTATAATTTCGCATTTTATGTTTTAACGTTAAGTTATCGTTTTTCATTTATTAATCTCATTATGGGTATATCTTGAAAGTGAATATTTTAAGTTGTGTACTGAAATCCCCATTCTTTACTGGCGCATATAAGGTTCTGAACTCGTTAAACGAGCAGGCTCTGAACCATTATTAGCCATTGCAAGTACTTATATTTATCTGTCAATGGATCCATTTCAGCTATGGGTATACAATTCGAAATAAAGAAAAAAGTAATAACAGTAAAACGGAACAAATAAAATATAAATATAAAATAAACAGAATCTCACAGTAAGATTTTCGAAAGGAACAACGCCCCGAGTCTGTTCGTCGGCGACCGACTTCCGGATGTAACCTGAGACTCGAAAACTAAGGCAGGCATGTATTCAAAGAAGACTTCGTTTCATTTTCTTAATAAAAATAAGCAAACGTATCAACCCTAACGAAATATCGTAATTGGAGATTCTGCAGAAAATATATTAGTCAAGTAAGTAACTAACGATCAACAGCCATCGATCTGATCAGAAGAATATCTATATAAGTATAGCAGTTTACTTAAGTATCTATAAATTTAATCTCTCTTTTAACAATTTATTAATCCATTACTATCTGTTATATTCAACCATTTACATATCTCATGACGTCGACCATAAAGCTATCCTAAACTACGTTATATATATATATATATATATATATATATATATATATATATATGAAAAGAAAAACGGAAAAACCAAAACGATTTGATTTATGTATTCATCAATGTTTCGTCTTTATTTGTAAGACTTCCTCAGGATGATAATTTTAAGAAAAATGTCATGCAATTACATAGAAATATTGGGTTGACATGATGGGGTGATGACATTTTTCTTAAAATTGTCATCCTGAGGAAGTCTTACAAATAAAGACGAAACGTTGATGAATACATAAAAAAACATCTTTTGGTTTTTCCTTTTTCTTTTCCCATTACGTCGGATTACTCCCATCCTTTCTTTCTCGTATATATATATATATATATATATATATATATATATATATATATATATATATATATATATATATATATAATAGCAATAGGCCAAACATAAGTAAACATATGGATTCAACAGATTAACACAAACTCAAGTACAGCTGAGATTATTTATGTAAATGAACATAAGAATAGTATAAGCATATTCCCTAAAAAACGCGATGTCACAGACATTGGTTGGTACTACGGGAAGTGGCCCTCGGATTCTGATAGGATAGAAGGGAAACAACATCAATTATGACCTCAGCTGGAAGGGTACGGGGATGATAAGAATCTTGAAAGGTGGTACTTTCATTCACATTCCAGATATAATTTTATTACGGCATAATCACATTGAGACTCCGGTCTTCGTTAGATCACCGAGGTTAAGAAACCTAAAGACTGGCCAGTACCAGATCAGTTACCATTTTGGAAATGCTAGGCGCTGTAGTGCATCGTTCCATACCGGGATATACATGCAGCTAGAGACAGTTTGTGAATTTGATATTCCTTGTAAACTTTCCCCTTCAGCATAGCGAGACCATAGCTAAATACCACACCAAGTATAACCGACTCGTTTTTTTATGACTGGTAATGACTCGTGAGAGAACTGAAAATGAGCAAAACTACCATACTATCTCATTCTCCTCATCGCTTCTTTTGTAACTTCATAAATTCGACCATAAGCTTCGTAGCATCCCGATATACATCATAATGTATTTACTATTGACTACTTATCTGGGATCGTCTGTTTAAATATCCCAACTTCAGAGGAATAATCTACGCTTCCGGCTGAAGATTCACTCTTTCATCTCATTCGTTTAATCTCCAGATGCTTACGCGTCATTTACTCGACAGTTCTTCAGCTAAATCAGAACACTTATCACTCGCCTACGTTCAACATCTATATTAATCCAAATCGATCAATAATTTATAATCGATTCTATACGGATATACGTTATATTTAAAATATAGACGTGGGCGCAACCAATTCGAGTCAATTATAAAATTGGATCGTTGTATCAATTTCACCTTGATTTGAGATTTTAAAATCGAACCAAAATATGAACAAATTTAATATGGTATGATTTTGTTGGATTTAATGATATCTAAGATTGTAATAATATTCATACTATATAACCTGTATAGATTAAAGTCAACGATTGTAAAATGTACAGAAATACATAGATAACTTATAACTGTAAAGATAAAACCTATTTCTTTATTGTTTAATTATGTCGGCATATAGCACACCAAATAGATGATAAGAAAAGGTTTGCTTGAATAAAGCAATATTTATATAATATATTATCAACTCTTGGATGAGCAGCAAATCAGAAACTAGAGAATTGATTTGACTATCTAAGTTTGACGGAACATCCCATCCTTCTTATAAACACACTTTCTGAGCTTTTATTTCAGGTTTATTTACTTTGA